>NTHP01000149.1:144042-218684 GCA_003416845.1 Oplegnathus fasciatus
AAAAAAAAAAAGTATTAAATGTTCTCAATTACTTTATGAGTGCAATCAGCAGCACAAATCACTTTATCTCTCAACTAATCTCCTTTCAATCTCTCTGCTTTTTACAGCGTCTCCTCACCCAAACCATGTGGGGCGAGCATGTCTAAAGCTGAAGGTGTATGTCAGACCTCCAGGTAAGTCACGCTCTAACTACACACACACGCTCTAACTACACACACACACTCACACACACACACACACACACACACACACACAAAGGTCCAGATTGGCTATCAAAGTAAAATTAGGGGGGAATAAGAGGTCTGATAGAATGGCCCGGCAACACTCTCTGCTCTGATTCACAGACCAGCCAGGCAACACTTTAACACCTTTACACACAGACACACACAATGAAAACACACACACACATTCTGACACATTCACACAGACACTGAGAGGCGCGCGCATGCACACAGGCACAAAGTGGCATACGCACTTCACATCAAATCACATCACATCACACTGGGTGTGAGCGAGACCTTCTGTCCTTGCAGAAAGAGAACAGAGCAGGCTGAAAGTGCTCTCTAAAAATGTTACCAAGCCTCCCCATCACTCTACTAGCTAGATTTGCTCATAAGAAACAAGAGAGCAATCTAATAATAAACCCATTGCATACTGTAGAAATCTAATCTAATAATAGACACTTCATATTTTTTAATAAAATTCTCCTTATGCATCAGGCTTGTGGTAAAAGATGAAGCATGGCTTGCTCGCCACATAATACTTTTCTTTCTCCCAAACAGCATGCTGCCTGGTAAGACATACTCTTTTGAAAATAACTCCCTCATATATTGGCGTAGACAGGACGCAGCGCTCACACAAGTGTGCCATGTTGGCCTGTGATAATGCTGCTTAAAAATAACTCAGCAGAAGATTGGCGTACTTGGGGATCAGATTGCGGCAGGCATTACGCTACACTTGCGTTATCTTTAAAAAATCTACCTATACGTCTTTTCAAAGGCGGATTCTACCTCATGAGTTTTCAGCCTAAGCCCGACTAAAGAATCAAACCTGGGTAGTAGCACGTCTCCCTAGATAATGACACGGCTTTGAAGATCGTCGTAAAAGGATGAGAGTCGGCCTTCGCAGCTTTCCAGGCTCAGATCATTCCATATCTTGCTAAGGGGGAAAGAAATTTTCTCCTCCTCCATAATTACTGAAACAACATATATTCTTTTATTCAGTCATTGCTGCAGCTCCTCTTTGAGATTCGTCTTTTTTTGTGCTGTTAAAGTAATCTGTCTGACATTGCAACTTCCATCTCATCTGTGAAATATTGTCACCAGAGTGAGCTGTGAGCAGTTGCACATGTGTGTGAGTGGATGTGTGTCTTTGTGTGTGTGTGTGTGTGTGTGTGTGTCAGCTGCTCCAGATTCCGAGTCTCTGTGATTAAACTGTAATTAGGTTGGTTAAACCCCCTGCAGAGCTCAGTTGCTGTCGTCTTCTCCTCCTCCCTCTTTCCTCTCCTCATCCCTTTCTGACGTCTTCTCTCTGCCTTTCCTTGGCTTTTGAAGGGTGACAGTTTTGTGGTTTGTCGCTCACTTTCCACAATAGTTCCACTTGTCTACCCTTTGTCTCCAAATTCACTCCCTCGTTCATTCACTTCTTTTGTAGATTGTCCTGTCTTTGTATCTGTCTGCGTGTCCTTCTCAGTTCAGATGTTTTGTCGTTTTTCTTTTCTCTCTTCTCTCCGTTTCAGATGGGTCGGGATATGATTCTCCGGAGCCCTTCCTGACTGATGGAGGTCCAAGCTGGAGACCAGAGTACGTGGTCCTGTTAGCTGCTCTGGCCCCGCTGCTCCTGGGACTCTTCTCCTGGCTGTGACCCCTCTCCTTCGCTTCCTGGAGCTCCCACCCAAGGTCGCTGGGCTGGGCTGGCTGTCCCTCTAAATCCACCACCCCTCAGGGAAGCCCTCTGTCTCCGTCCTCCCCTCTCCCACCTCCACCTCTATACGACCACCAACCACCCCCACTGCCAGCCCCTTCCATGGCCCAGCCACGGACACCCTTCCCAGGCCTGGCTGAGAGGGTTGGGTCTTAAGCTGTCTCGGAAGCTGCCCTTCATCTCTGATCCCCGAATTCTGGGTGGAACAGCACCTCTCAGCTGAAAAACACAAGGGAAATGTCTCTGCACTCATATCAGGGGGTCCTTTTGATTTGACTATTGACTCTTGGCCACTGATGGGGTAGATGTAGCCGTGGCTATGATTAAACTTGTCGTTCCAGTGCAATTCCTATCATCCAATCACAGCAGGATGCATTAAGCGATAGGCCTGGATGCACAAAAATTGGATTTTTGCTCACATTGCTGTCCCATCGTCAAACCAAGAATTGGAAGTGGCCAAGCTTGCATTGTAATTGAAATTCTATGCTATCTGGACCAACTCCAGCCGCGACGAGAATAACAGCAAATGTATAGAGGTGGAGAGGAGAAAAGTGACCCGGCCTGTGCACAAAAGAAAGGGAAAACAACACAGGCACAGATTTAAATGAACACAGCCATATGGGAAATGTAATATTATATGTGTTGATATTTTCAGACCCAGTGTAGATTCACAGCAATGTGATATAAAAATTATACCGTTTTTTTTTGTTTGTTTTTTTATGAGAAGCTCAGATATCACATTATAATGACAAGTATAATCATAGCCTGTTTCAATGGGAGGGTGGGGTGTGTGTGTAGGGGGGAGGGTGTTCTGGGAGGGTTTGGTGAGGTGTATATTTTCAGGTGGGATGTGTTTTGTCTTATTCATGTTTCTAAACAAAGCATTTATCACAGCCTGGCCAGCACAGGCGTCTTCAGCACTGTCTAATGTCGATTGGGTCGGGTGACTTTTGGAACCATGACTTTCTCATGTATGAATGTACCACTGGTCACCCACCTCTTTGTCTTTCTGTATTATTATGACTGTGGTCACTTACAGTACCTTCTCTTGGACTGGCAGGATGAATGGGTCGGGCATTTGGAGGGATGGTGGGGGGCGGGCAAGAGGAGGGTGAAGTAAGGATGAACGGAGGACAGGTGAGAAAAGGAGGCGACACTCAAGTTGCATGACCACTGTGAAACCTTCAGATCAATCTCGTTTGTAATGATGATATATTTTTTCATGGGGAAAATCAGAAACAGCCTGCTACCGCTCTCTTGCTCTCCCTGAGACTTTTTCAGACATCAAAAGGAAAATTCAACCTCTCTCCTCACACCGTTTCTCCTGTCTGGCTTTCAGTCGTTGATGGATTAGCTTGGGCCGGGAGATAAATGGACCCACAGGGTGAAACTGACTGGAAATCAGCCCTCAGAGCCCAGGCCAGATCACAATGGACATAAACACTGACTGAAGCTGGTCCTGGGTCTGAGGGTTAAACCAATAAGGGAAGCGCATAGACTGTGGCAAATGAGGCGAGGTGTGTGTGGTAGCATCACAAAAAAACACACATGCGCATGCACACACACACACACACACACACACATACATATACACACACAGGCTTTGATAACGGGACTGTTCTTCTGAGACTTTGGGAGCAATCATGGACATGACTATAAAGGGAACAGCACAAAGAGAGAGGGAGCAGAGGAGGGAGGGGGAGAGAAAGTGTGTGTGCATCATGGGACTGAGACTTCTTTAATGTTGGGAAGTGAACATAATGAGTAAGCACTGTGAACACACACTTACATATACACCCATGTACAGATACACACACACACACACAAGTACAGACATATGTAGAAAAGTACATGCAGATGTAGACATTTACAAAGACATGGCATGCACATACACACATGTACAAAGACACACACACACACACACACACACACACAAGAAAACACAAACAAGGGGAAGCACTTCCTTCCCTGTTTCATCTTATTTTTGTAGCATTTAAAATCACTGTTAATTACTCCTGTGTGGGATGCAGTGATGGGGTATAGCCTGTGGAAGATTAAAAAAAAATGTGTTTTCTCTTCTTCTATTCCACTGATGCTGTCCTTCTATCGTTCTTCTTCTCCGGTTTGTGATCCATGGTTGGTAGTGGTAGGATGCCTCCAGGTCTGAGCGTCATGTATGAGTTTGTCTCCTTTTCTGTTTGTGGTGTTTTTGTGGAAGCTGACCTCAGTCATTAAAAGTCAGTCAGTCAAAAGTAAACACAGAAGTCAGAGCAAGGAGAGAAACACACAAATAAAGATTGTCTTTTTGTCTACTCGAAAAACAAGCCAAGTGAGTGGATTTTTTCAGTGGAAATGTGATTAATTTTCACATGATGGTTGTTGTTTTTTTCAGATGATTGTATTCATGTATTAGACTGCACCTGGGTCTTTATTTTGCCCAGTCTATCTTCTTCTGACGTCAAAGTCTTGGGACGGCGAGCATTGAGCTCTGCCAGTCAAAGCATGAAATTATTCAGATGAAATCACCCTCTCCAATCTTCAGCTGTTTCTCCCTCAGCGATGTGACAGCTAATCTGAACTGCTGACAACATGGAGACTGAATAGCTTGATAGCCTTTCCTCTCTTGTTTTCATCAGATTTCCAGCAGGGTGGCCTACCAGTGATAAAAAGTAACCAAGTGCATTTACTCAAGTACTGTACTTGAGTACAATTTTGAGGTACTTGTACTTTACTTGAGTATTTCCACGGTCTGCTACTTTATACTTCTGCTCCAATACATTTCGGAGGGAAATATTGTACTTTTTACTCCACTACATGTATTTTATAGCTATAGTTTCTAGTTACTTTTCAGATTTTACTTAAAAACACATATGGTGAGCTTAAAAAACACACTAAACACACTTTCCAAGATATAACCAGTGGTTCCCAACTTTGTTGGATTATGGCCCCTTACAGTGTCCAGTTGGGGTCCTTTGTCACGTTTCAGATTGCTATAAGTTTCTATTCATCGTTTTCAATTTGCCCATAAAAAAACCTGCAAAATCTGCATGAAACGCCCCAAAAACCCCATCAAAACACCACAAAAAAGTTTTGTATGCTTGGCTGAGGTGGAAAAGTTGATGTATAAATAAAAAGAAAATGCAACAAAGTGTGATGGAAAACATACCCAGCAAATAAATCATGACATACACGAAGCATGTGACTTACACGTCACTCCATCTAAGAGATTAAAAAATGGCAGCAGGCGAAAATATCAGATCTGTGTGGAGCGATCAGGAGACTGTAACCTTTCCTTCAATTAACACATGTAACATAAATGCCATATTCCCATCATGTTTGTTTTGTCAAGTTTTACTAGCGCTCTTTTAATTATGTCATCTTGTTGCCTCCTTTTCTTCTGCAATGGTTTAATGGCACCGACCTGGAGAATTGGCACCACCACCTTTTTGTCTTGATGCGCATAACAGTAGTGGATGGAAATGCACATTAATTTGTATTTTCTTCTGCCAGTTTTCTGGAAATTTGGTTAACATTTGTGCTACACTTGGCAGGAAACTTAGGATCAGGATTCATTTAAATAACTGTTTGAGGCCCAATCTGGTAAAATTATCCATTATTTCATTAAAAAGCAAAGATTAGAGAAAAGTTCAAAACATGTATACAGATTTGTGTTGCAGAACTTAGTTAATTAACTTTGTTAATCATCTCACGACCACTCAGATGAATCTTGTGGCCCTATGGAGGGGGCACGACCCTGAGTTTGGGAACCACTAGACTGTACATATAGTAGTTAAAACTCTCCCCACCTCAACTAGCTACAACAGTAACATGTTGCTCAAGGGCCATTTTTCTACTTTACTTCTGATACTTAAAGTACATTTTGCTGGTGATATAGTTGTAGTTTTATTTAAGTAGAATTTTGAATACAGGACTTCTTGTAAAAGAGTATTTTTACATTGTAAAAGTTCTGAATGCCTCTTCCACCACTGTGGCATACTGGTAAGAGAGATTGCCCTGACACTGATACAGGTTTGATCCCCTCCACAACTCACATGTCTGTTAAAAGTCAGGAGTCCTTGAGCAAGACATGGAACCATTATGTGGTGGTGATGCCTAAGGGCTAAATATCTAAAAAAAAAAAAAAAAGTGAATATGAAATGTTTCCTCTTCTCTTTGAGCTCAATAGATTTTCTCCAGATCCGGGCATGAATAGAAAGACAGACAATAGACATTTTCCCCCACTGGGGCTTGTAAGGGCCAGTGCTAGCTTGAAACATTTATCAGCCCTGTTTTAAAAGCGTTATTTGAAACCACTGACTCGTCTCTTTTGGCAGCGTGATGCAAAAAGAATATCAGAAACGTTGTTTTTGGGGAAAACTGAGGTACATGAATAATAGATGAGCCTTGGCTTGCCATGTTTGGCCCTCCTGTGCAAAGCGGGCTAATGGCTATCGATGTCTCCAGTTTCCGTCAAATTGCTTCATATGAGAGCTCAATTCAAACGGAGAAAGAGTAGATTCCAGTGAAGAGGAGACGAGGGAATGAAATTATCTCTGAATATTGAGACGCACGCTTGGTCAGCCAATTCTTTGTGCTGACAAGTATCAGGTACCAGCAGAATTAGCCTAACGTAAAATTAAGCCCGATCAAGCAAGGCCTCAAGACCTTCCCATGTCTCAATCCTTGTGAGAGGAAAGATGGATGTGTGATTCAACTGGAACAGAGCCAGAAATGAACAGATGTGGCCCTTGAAATCATGAGAAACTAGTGATCTGGGCTATGTCACCGACACACACACACACGCACACGCACTATTATATCCTCATGTATTCTCTTCCAGATTTAATTAATCACTTGATTATTTCCGCTATTTTCATTGGCTGGCGCGCATGTGGGACAATAATTGGCGAGAATAAATTTGGCCTATATGATGTTGGTTTTGGCAACAACCAAAAAGGAAAGCCAGGAAATACAGATGGCGACCCCTCTCCATTCCTTTCCTCTTTCTTTCTGTCTCTTCATCTCTTCTTCTGTTGATTTCTCGCTCTCAGAGACACATTATTAGGCTATAGGCTAATCCATTCTCCTCTCTCCCCTGTACTTTTGTCTCCTCGTATTCAACTAACTGGCATGATTTAGGAATTATGGAATTAGGGCAGCGCTCCCATCTCTATTAATGAGAAACGGCATGATGAAAGAGCTTGATCCTGAACGTGCCATCTGTAGTCACTATTACACATTCACTTAATCTATCTCTCTTTCTCTCACTGCTTCCTATTCATTCTCTTCCTTCCCTTCTCACTCTCTCTCTCACACACACACATCCTCTGTCAAACACACTCACATTATACCTTAGCTGTAATTACAGAGGAAATACTAATTCGTAGCTCTTCAAGCACTGTTGGATGTGGCGTGAAATGGCACAGCAGGAAAGTTAACTATGGACCACACACCCATGCACGGACACACACACACAGGAGTCCAGATGGACCGTGTGTTATTGCTGAATAATGCATACTATGTAGACTCTATAAAAGATACATGGGCGGAGAGAGATGGGCACCATTCATGAACCGTGGGCAGTTGGGTGAGGGCAGCTCTGGAGCATCCCTTGTGCAAATTTAGGACTGTCACAAAACGTTCAGCTTGTAGGTATTTAGCTGTAGGTGACCCAACAGGGAAAAATATTTTGCTGCAGTTAGAGAGGAAAAAAAAAAACACTTTCCTTTTAGACATTGTCAGTTGATATGTTGGCTGGCACCCTGCCCGGTGTCTTTGCAGTCACCTTGAACAGGCTTTTGTGGTTTAAACCATAAAACTTGGGGAATTACACAGCACATTCAATGCTAGAGGCTCAGATTTCAGAGCATCTCTCAGGAACACTATGAAAAAATATCCAGCAGTCTGTCTTCATGTAAAATACGGAGAAAATTGTGGGGGGGTGGAGGGGGCGAGGGGGGGAGGTCTGGGTGAAGGGTAAATGCTGCACTCATGTGGGGAAAATGAGCAGCGCCTCTTTTCCTCTGGAGTCATATGACAGGACATGCGCACCGTCATGTGCTGCGTTCAAGTGCTCGTCGAAAGCTCCCTCCTCTGAGAATTACAGTTTGAAACACAACTGCTCGAAAAAAATCGACCAGGTAATAAAAACAAAAGGTTGGTATAATGTGCTAATACAGCAGCAGAATTAAGGAAAGTGTGTCCCGAATTAAATGTTTTCCAAACTAATCTAGTAGCCAAAATTCATTATGGATTTTACAAATAAAGAGAAAATCACATTTTTACTCAGCTTCATGGCTCACCCCCTGTCTGCAGTGATAGAAAGTAATTTACATTTACTCACATAGCCTACTGTATTTAAATACAATTTTCAGGTAGGCTATTTGTGCTTTACTTGTGTATTTCCATTTCTCCAACTTATTATAATATTATCGTTTGAATCCTCTACATTTACCTAACCTAACACTCCCTGCATATTAAGACTTTTACACACAAAACATGTGAAAAGCTTATGAAACAGGATACATGAAAGTACCCAAAACCACATAAAGTAGTAAAAAAAACTGGTTCCACCTCAACCAGCTACAATATTAAAATGCTGCTTATATTGTAATCAGTGGTGGAAGAAGTAGTCAGATCCTTTACTTAAGTAAAACTAAAAATACCAGAGTCTAAAAATACTCCATTACACATACAAGTCCTGAATTCAAAATGTTACCTAAATAATAGTATACAAATATTATTAGCAAAATGTACTTAATGTATCAAATGTGAAAGTACTCATTATGCAGAATAGCTCCTTTCACAGTCTTATGTCATTATAGAATATTATATTATTCTGTTTTTATCACTAACAAATACACGTAAGAGTATTTTAATGTTGTAGTTCATCAATGTGGAGCCAATTTTAGATACTTTGTACACTTCTGGGTAGATTAGTAGTATAGGACTGCATCATATCATATGTTTTTTTAAATATAAAAAGTAACTGCAAGTGTCAAGTAGTGGAGTAGAAGTATATAGTAGCATGAATGGAAATACTCAAGTTAAGTATGCCAAAATTGTACTTAGTAAATGTACTTAGTTACATTCTACCACTGATTGTAATGCACCACTAATAATAATCCAACAATACAATATATAATTCAACACTCTGAAAGGAGCCACCCGGCTTTATGAGTACTTTATGCTTTAGCTTAAGGACATTTTGATGATGATACTTCACTACTTTTAGCTAACTAAGTAAAGTTTTGATTGCAGGGATTTTACTTCTAACAGAATATTTCAGCATTGGTTTATTACTACTTTTACCCAGTGGTGGAAAGTAACTAAGTACAGTTACTGAAGTACTATACTTAAGTACAGTTTTGACGTACTTGTACTTTACTTGAGTATTTCCATTTTCTGCTACTTTATACTTCTACTCAACTAAATTTCAGAGGCAAATATTATTTATTTGATAACTTTACTGACTTTGCAGATTCAGAATTAACAATGCAAAATATAATCAACAAATAAATTATGATGTAATATCATAGATTAAGAGAAAACTTATTCAAAGCAGATAAAGTATTTGAAATTAGCTCCATCTTTACCAGCTGCAGCATCAAAGTGATGAACACATTAATGCATCAATAATTATCATCCAATAATATAAAATACATTATTCTGAAATGGGCCATTCTGCATAATGAGTACTTTTACTTAGGTAAAATTTTGAATGCAGAACTTTTACTTGTAACAGAGTATTTGTACACTTTGGTGTTGCTGCTTTTACTTAAGTACAAGATCTGCGCACTTCTTCCGTGTTTACAAAAGTAGTTTATATTAGCTCGGCTTTGGGATCTCGATATTTCCGACAGCACTTAAACGCACCAACCGACACGCTTCGGACAGCCAGACGGTGGAAACACTGAAGGAATCCAGAAGTTATCGGAGCCAAGTTCACATACCGTAAAGAAGGAGGAGTAACCAGGTCATTTGTTAAAGAACAAGGAGGGTTAACTGTAAGTATTGACTCCTGAGATAAATACCTGTCTCCCTTTCCCCTTAACATAGTTGTTTGAGCGGTGGCGTTAGGTAGTTGACAGGAAAGCGGAACTAGCTAACTAGCGAGCTAGCAGCACAGTAGCTAGGTTAACGAGTTGCCCCCGGATCCTGACCTGTTTACGATATAACAGCAACTTTTCCGACAATGTAAGAAAACTTTAATCCGCTTTGACAGACTATTCAACACTGTTTTCAACTCTTTAATTCAGTTTTAAAGTGTTACTTCAGGAACTTTACTGCCACAACTTTGGTGTCTTGGGTGTGGAAGACTGCTTTTTTTGGTCCAAGTTTCTCATTCACTTGTCACTTGTTTATTAAGTGACCCTCTTAAATAGTTGCTCAGCACTTAACTTCCTTATTCTTCTACTTGTAAGGTAACCAAGCTCAGGTATGTGGAAACAACACTGCGCCTATTTTAATGTAACAACGGAAATGATGAACCATCTGCCTCCCATGTCTTCAATTATGATTGGCAGCTGTACTTAGTGATAACAGCTGACACTTGTTTTTATACCCTATAAATCATGCCCTGAAAAACATAAAAGGTCATGTTTTAGGTTTTGTCTGTACAGGTTGATGTCATTGGCCCTCTTGTTGTTTGTTTTGGTGCACAGGTCAGCATTATCTGCCAACCACCCTGCCCCTAAAGCACTTTACACTTAACCAAAATAAATGTGTTGTCTCCATTGGAGAAAAAAAAATATGTTTGAATGTGAAAAAGATCAAGAAGGAGGATATGAGCCCAACATGATGAGAATAAGAAAAGACGTCAGTGTGTGTGCTGCAGTCAGATCTGGAGGAACAGGTTTGGGTAGAGGAACAAGAAATGTGTTTCCCTGTAGGAGCTATTGTGTTTGCTGTCGGTGCTGTGAAGAAACTATAACATGAGCGGGTATGTCCTTTAGGCTTGTTAATTTATTCTTGTGGCTGTGAACACACATGTCACAGTCTTGTGTTGTTAAGGAGTGTGAGGTGTGAAAGTATAGGGCTCACTGTTATCTGATGATAGGCTCTAATTGCACAGGGAATCAAAAAAAAATCTAGTATTTAGCCATGTGTGGCTTGAGTCATGAGGATAAATCAATATCCAGCTTTACTGGCACATGTAATTGATCTTATAGTGTTGACATGTTCATCTGCTCTTGTTGTGGCTTGGTATTTCAAGAGTGCAATATGTGTGAATTAGTCCTTCTTCAGTGTTACAGTTGTAAACTCGCATCAGTATCTTGCCAAGTCCAATAATCAGTTAGGAAAAGCAGTCAAGCTTGTGTGAACCAAGTGCCCTCTTTCTAAAAAAAAAAAACGGAAAATAAAATATGCAGAGTCAACAACATTAAATCCTCTGAACTGTCTGCCAAGTAGACTATCCATTTTCCCTGTCTTTTTTTTCTCAGGATGTTAGTTGCTGCAGGAAAGGGAACTTGAAGTTAGAAAAACAGGAAAATGTCACCTGAACTTTAAAGTAAAAGGGGATGACAGGAGAGGAAGAAAAGAGAAAGGGAATAAGGCAGTGTTTCCTGAGTGTTGGTGTCTTTAAAAACTGCAGACGTTGAATAAAGTTGAGTTTATGGTTAACTGGCTCTGTCCTTGAAAGTGCAGTCTTCCTGCATCACAGGAAAACAAGCTTAAGTCTTATGACGATCTTGATCTCATGTTACCTTGTGCACCGAAGGCTGTCAGAGGCTGCCAGTTCACCGGCCATTTCAGTGCACCTTGTGATGCTGGACTTGCATGAAGGTCACTTGATGCACAAATCTGATTGTTCTTGGATTGGATTTGTATCTGTTAAATTGTTCTGCGAGGCAGCCTAGCCCATGTTGTGATCAGAATGTATATCCGAATGGATTACCTGGAAAAACACAGTGAAACCACACCTATTACTCAAGTTCTGTCTGTCAGTGTGGTTGTATTCATGAGAAACCACCATCTCTTACAACAGTGTCTCCTGTGGAAAGTACTGTAGGGGTTACTCTGCTTTGTCTGAACTCTAACGAGGTCCATTCCTCCTTTTGAAACGTTTAAAAAAATAAACTGAAAGTACAGAAAAATGTCTAGTTTCACAACAAGAGGCCAACCACGATCAGCACTTCCTGCTGCTGGTTTACAGTAAAAAGCTTCTCAGTGTCACTTCCTCGCCTCATGCCCACCCTGCTGTTGTACATATTGTGTAAGATGAAGAAATCTAAATTTTAATCTGAATGCATGTGGACCCAACTCAATTTGTCCTGATGTGATCAGCTGTGGGAGTTTTCCGGAAGTCACATGACTGTAGTATCTGTGCCTTTTTAAACTGAAGCTTTAATTGTTTTTTTGTGAGTCAGTAACAGACACTGAGACTTCTTAAGCACTCAGTCTTTAACGTTGAACTTAAATGTCTTTAACCATTTTTCACAGATAGTAATAGTGTATTTGCAAACTTTCCACCGCCATGCTTTCAGCCAGTTAAATACCTACTTAATTGGCTGAAAGCATGGTAGAAAGTAATCTCCACTGAAAGACAATCCCTTTATCCAGTCCATAAAGATACTAGAGAGCATGTAGGCTCTATCGTTGTGGTTGCATAAATAATCACATTTGCTGATACTGGTTTCCAAGATAAATTATCCTATAATTTTGTTGTATCAATCCAATATAATTTATTTATAAAGCACGTTTGAAAACAACAACAGTTGACCAAAGTGCTGTACAGTCAAACATAAAACAACACAATAAAAACACAAAGACCAGTTTAAAAGACAGAAGGACAATAATATAATAAAAGCGGTAAGACCAGAAGAAAAAAGAATGGCAACTCTCATATTGAATTAAGAGCCAAGGATGTGTTTTAAGACGGGATTTGAAAACATATGATATGAGACGCAAAACTGCAAAATAATCATCAGTCAATATTGATCCTTCTTCAGGCCATAAAGGCTGATGATAGCATAATTTTATCTTTTATCATGACGCCATATTTTATTGGAAAAGCAAAGTGAAATCCAATATTAGCGATATTAAATTAGTGTTGACATGTTCAACATGTTCAAGTAAATTCACACGTGCGTCACTAAACTGTGATGCTGCCTTTCAAAACCAGAAAAACCCAAACTGAAGTGTGAACGCTCTTTTTACAGTGTTTATATTATCTGTGGACACTCTTAAAAGACAACTTCTAACAGTAATGTGCTTTTTATACTTTTCACCAACAATTTTATCTTGTTTAATTTTATTCATTTACATCTATAAACTTATTTTAACTGTTATCATTCAATCGCCCTGGTATTCTTTAATGTCTCATTTGTATTGTAGTAAACCTTGGTAATGTTTTGCATACTTCTGCCAGTTACTAACATCCAATCTTATGATTTAGATTTCCCTATCACAGCCTCCTTATCTCCTTTCCCTCATAGTTAGCATACATTGTGCTAGCCACACTGCGGCTAAGCTTTACACAAACAGGGAACTGCTCTAGGCTCACTAAAAGATAGTTTTGCTTCACCACTGAAATAGATTTTTGTTTCCTTTATCAGCATGCCTGCTGTATGTGTTCAGACTCCTAAAACTCCTTCAGGGGCAGGAAAAAAGCCTGATTTGTTTAGGTTTTGCATCCCCTCCTTCCCCCTCCATGTGAGTGACATGGACATACATGGATGTTATCATGCAGTTAATTGTTTAACAATTGATAATAAAATTGTTGATTATTGCTGATATTAGCTCATCATATATGTGTGTGTGTGTGTGTGTGTGTGTGTGTGTATATATATATGTGTGTATATATATATGTATGTGTGTGTGTGTCTATATATATATATATGTATATATGTATATATATGTATATATGTGTGTGTATATATGTATATATATATGTGTGTATATATGTATATATATATGTATATATGTGTGTGTGTATATATGTATATATATGTATATATATATGTGTATATATGTATATATATATATATATATATATATATATATACTGTATGTCAGCCGATCAGTAACAAGAAATTGCTGCACAGAAATGCCAAAGATACAGTATGTTTGAGGTGATTTAGAAACACTGTCTCTATTACAGTTTGTCAACCAGAGAGCGCCGACATGGTTATATCTCGACTGTAAAAGTCCAGTCACATTTTTAAATAACCAAAATTATGGGATCTTCATTAAACATGTTTGTTTAAATTTTTGCGCTCATATTTAAAGATTGATATCAGCACGTATGTCGTTATCAGAATTTTTTAAAACAAATATTGATATCAATATTGGTCTCAAAATGTGGTATCTGTCAGGCTATGATAAAAATTGTCATCGCCTATTTTTCTGTTGATCACCATGATAATCGGTTATTCATCTAATTGTTACATCACTAATTGAAATCAATATGATGCTGTATCCCCTTCTGTGCTTAATTTACTCTTACTTTTGGTATTGTATGAAAGTATCTTTTTATAGTATCCTACAGTAAAGCTAGGATTTGTTTGAGTCAAAGAGCTCCATTATAATTGATGCCCCCTGATGTGATGTTAGTGAGTGACCCTTTGAAATCTGCCCCTCTTCCAGGCCGCAGAACATCGAGCTCGGTGCCACGGGGGGAGCCTCCAAACAGGACAGCAGCAACATGGAAGACATGACTGTGGAACAGATGACCGTGAGGGCCAACCAAGTGACTGACGAGGTACTGAGTCACACACAAACACACAATCCCTCTCTCCCGCATTCTGTCATTGTCTCTTTCTCTCTGAGTGAGTCTGAAACTTCTTGAAAGTGATTTTTCTACCCAAAATGTTTTAGTATCAAATGCCAAAACCGTGCAAGCTACAGACAGAAGCCGTGGTGAAGCTGTGAGTGCTTGGAACATACTGAGCAAACAGATGGACAGTGGGGAAGTGGATAATGTTTTTAACAGTTTTTTTAATTATTATTTACAGGTCAGTCATTTGCAAATAATTTCCCAATAATCCTCTCAGACATTTCCTAGAAAGAATTATGTATTTTAGTACTAACTGATACATGTTCAATGAATTAATTCCAGCTAATTGCTTGCATAGCCCAGAGAGTCTTAGTCAATGCACAAAATGTGAGCTGAACATGCAAAAATGTGAAATCTGTCTACAGGCAAGCAAACAATTCATTGTATATGGGAAATAAAGTTTCCACTCTTAGATTAAGAATAGATTAATATTTATTTGGGTTTAGATTGAGCTTTCCTTAATATTTAGTACAAAATGACATCCAGGAAACATTCTAGGAATAAAGAGTCTCCCTTTTTTTAGCCCTACTGTGAAAACCTGTCAACATTGGAATTCATTGTAACCCAATTTAAGCTGACCACAGCTGTTACTCTCTGTGGAGGATGAAACTGCCAACTTTTAACACCTTTCAGACCTGCAGGAAATGAGTATTTGATACTAAAACGGGAGATTTGGGGTGGAGTATCACTTGAATTCATGACAAAAAGACTAATACACATATGCTAATTATCCACAAACAAGCAATCAGTACAATGAATTTGTCTCAGATGCAAAACCTCAGTCGTTCAGATTGAAATAAAGCCAAACAAATGCGACAGGAGCTGAGAATGCAAAGCCTGGCTCGGTCTAAAGGTTAAAAAAAAATCACCTGCTAGCACATCTAAGGCTCACTAATTAACAAGTTATATTTCGTTTGTTTACAAAAACAGAAGCTAAGCTAAGCGCCTGCTGGCTTTAGTTTCACATATAGCGTGCAGACACAAGAGTGGTATTTTGATTTAATCAATTTTCTCATCTAACTCTCAACAAGAAAGCAAATAAGTGTTTTTCCCAAAATGTTAAACTATTCTATTAATGTCCAAGGTGCCAAGAGTCAGATGTAAAACCTTCAAACCTGCAACAGTGTAGATAATCAAATTTATGTTCACTTTCATCATGTAATTTGCGCATTAGTATTATTGAAATATTTGATTTAATCATGAAAATAATCAACATTTATCTTTATTGTGATGAAATAATAATTTTAGCCAAAACCATGTTGAAGACAGCTAATTTTGGCTTAGTTAGAAAAAGCATCAGTAGAGAGATAAATATAACATTCACACATGTAATCCTGAGGTTGCTTCAATACAGCATTGAAAGAGCAGAGTGTGGGTAATTAGATTCATTGCATTCACAGTTGGATTATTAAGCTAGACATTAATAGGAAGTGTGTGAGGCTTTACGCCTAATTTAGCCCGATAGCTCCCATACCCCTCTGTGGTTTTGACAGTTTGAATGTTGTCAGCTATATCTAAGCGTTTTATTATCAAGCAGATAATTGTTTAATCAGCACTCCAGGGCATCATATGATCAGCCATCTGATTCAAATGGAGGCAAATTGACTTACTCTTGCTGGGCTTGTAGCTGTGCACTTCACCTTCCTGTAATTTTGACTGTACTAATTACCTGTGTGACTTTTTTTCCTCTCTTTTTTTTTTTTTCTTTTCTTAACAGCGTGTTTTCTGTCTGCGTGGTTTCTTACTTAACCTGCAATTTTCTCTTTTTCTCTTTCTTCCTTTTGCTGCTGCCTGGTTGACTTAGCAGATCATAAAAGGGACAGGGCATGGGAGGGTCCTTCTGCTAATGCTACTTACCACTCTGGCTTTGGGTAACCACTCATACCTGAAACACTCAGAGCTTGGCTGGTAATGTATCAGGGCAACATCAGAATTTGTTATGATAAGAAAAGGTTGTTTTTAGGAAGTCTAACACAAGCTGTCTTATAATTTCAAGGCTGTTTCCCATGCCCAGTAGTTAAAAATGGCTTCCACACTGTGTCAAAGTTATTTAAATGCATTTTTTGTGTGGTACTACCTAATCATCCTGGTTTATTGCAGCCAATTAATACCCGTAGTGTGTTGTATGCTTTTTGTGGTGTAATAACACTTCAATTTTATGTTAAAAAGCCTTACATGTAGTTTGCTGGAACCTGCAAGTACCTCGCCTATCTGTACTTCCATTTAAGCCATCCCAAACAAATGATAAAAATACCGCAGCATTGTCTGTATCTCAAAGATTTGTCACAGCACCCCAATCTGGAAAATTTGGCTAAGACAGGGATTTCGGGCTTAATTAGCCAAGTTCAAGGATTCTAGGAGACATAATGTAATGTTTATCCACCCAAGCGATGTTCTGGCTAAGCCAACAGAAACCTGGCTGAGCTCAACACATCCCTCTCGCCAATTCTGTGTTTGTCTTTTTCTCAACTCACTGATTAATGTATTCAGAGCAAACATAACACAGAGAGAATGAGGAATCGGGTCCCCACTCTCTCTTGTTAACAGTTCATTAGTGATGGTAACAATGGAGTCATGCCCTGACTCGCTTCCGTGCACTCCTTTGGATGCTCTGCTCTCTGTACAGCACTTGCTATTAATAGAGACACAAAGGCGTAACTCACCTGAACTGACTGCATTCCAGTTCGCCGTCAACACTTTTGTGCATGTGTGGTTTTTTTGTCCATGTCTTGCTGTAGATTGTTAACTTTTGTGTCAGCCATGTCACTTGATCAGGGAGAGTTGAGACACAGGAACACTGTAGCTGTGTCCCAAATAATCCACACCACATACTGATTCTAAGGAGGTTTTAGTATGTAGTGTGTTCACTCTGGAGAAGTGACAAATTGAAGTTTTTATGCATACTAAACACTGATTTTTGAGTGTGCTGTTTAGAGCTGAAACTAAAGATTATTTCAGAAAATGGGTAACTCAGAAATATTCGGTTTATTACCACATAAGGCATAGAAAAGCAGCAGATCCTCACAATTGAGAGGCTGGAACTTGGGCGTATTTGGCATTTCTTTCTTGAAAAATAACAAACCATTAATTGGTTATCAGAATAGTTGACAGTTCATTTTTTGTCGATCAGATAATTGATTGACTAATTGTTTCACACCTGGGGGGAAAAATATTAATTGGAAAACTATCAGTTTAATTGTTTGGTCTGTAATATGTCAGAAAATGGTGAAAAACACAATTTCCCAAATTCCAAAGTCGACATACTCAGGTTGTT
This sequence comes from Oplegnathus fasciatus, assembly GCA_003416845.1. Taxonomy (NCBI): domain Eukaryota; kingdom Metazoa; phylum Chordata; class Actinopteri; order Centrarchiformes; family Oplegnathidae; genus Oplegnathus; species Oplegnathus fasciatus. The sequence continues at coordinate 162,018 of NTHP01000149.1, forward strand.
TTTTTTTTTTTTTAGACCAATATCTCAGAAGACTAAAGAAACAGGGCGTTCAGCTCATTGGCAAATATTTTGATAATCGATTATTTGTTTAAGTAATTTTATGCAGTCAATTTTCTGTTTATCAAATAATTAAATCAGTGGACAAATGGTTTCAGCTCTACATTAAGTGGTGGGCAGTAGGGCTAGCTGAAGCCTACAAAATCATATTTCTTTATTTTTAGTCAAATACTTCAGTTGATATACACCGACCGGCCACTTCATTAAGTACACCTGTACAATCTAATGTGATCCATGTGTGAACAGCTCTGCCATGAATTCTACTTTTACGGAGCTTATAACACTGTCAGAAAGGTAATAATTCTACTTTATGTTTATTATTGAGGCCGTAGTGGGTGGTAGTGTTATACTGGAGTGCATTATATTGAAAGGTGGTTTTAATATTTTGTTCACCCCATTTACATACATGAGAATATAATGCAATAATAATAATATAATGCACTCCAGTACAACACCACCACACACTACGCCCTCAATAATAAACCTAAAGTAGAATTATTACCTTTCTGACAGTGTCAACAAAAACTGAAAAATTATAAGCTTTGTAAAAGTAGAATTTATGGCAGAGCTGTTGTATTGGATCACATTAGATTGCACAGGTGTACTTAATGAAGTGGCCAGTAAGATATAATAATATTTTAAGGATAACTGTTGTGTTACACCCTAAACAAAAAATTTAAACAGAAAATAATATAACAACCAAAATGCAGTGTTCATTTCTCTAAGCTTGAACAGTTATATGAGCTCTAGAGCTGAAACAACAAGCAGAGAAAGTTTATAATAAGTTATGAGCAAAAATACCAGCCAGTGGTAAACAATCTCAATTGTGAAGATTTCCTGCTTTTCTTTGTCTTATGTGGAAACTGAACTGTTTTGTTGGACAAAACAAGCTATTTGAAGACATCACTTCAGGCTTTAGAGAGGCATTTTTCACTGTTTTCCCGTAATTTATAGACTAATATAATAATTAATCGAAAAAATAATTGGCAGATTAATCTATAATTAGAATTATCATTAGTTGCGGCCCGAATAGGCTCAGAAAATTGTTACTTAACTGTACTGCAACCTCTAAGACCAGGAAAATAAATCCAACCTGCATTATGAATTTATAATAATATAAATATATGATCTCGGATGATATCTAGTCTACAGTCACAGTGTGGATGTTATATTGATGTAACGCCTAGCCATACAGGACAGGATTGGAGCCAGAGAAGAAACTGTATCAAACAGCAGTTATTTAGGCCAAGTGTGGATCTTATAGCTTCATCCTCACATAGAACTGCTTTTATAGATTTGTCACCATCTACTTTCATTTGATCTTCATGAATATTTATGGAGAAGCTTCCTCCATGTTTTTCTTATCATGTGTATCTTTCCATTTGCTTTATCCCTCTTATCTTGCTCTCTTCCTTATAGTCTCCTTATTAATTCCCTTCTGTTGTTCTGTTCTCTGCTGCTCTGTTTGATTGGTGTGAATGTGGCCTTAAGAGACAGTCTCGTTCGAATTAACTAGAAGAACCAGATAGAAGCCAGATAGATGTAAAACCCTGTCTGGGTTTGACATCGGGTCCCAACTCCTGGAATAATCTTTGGTGCTCTAAAGTCTCCTGTCAGAATATGAGTTACTAAAATCCATGAGAGAGTCCATGTTCATGTTATTTGCAAGATCTTGTTTGGTTACATTTGGCACCTGAAGGAGCCAAACACAAAAATGTATCAATCCTGAGGTTTGAATACACTCCAAATCAGCCTTTGTCTGTCGGTCTGTTTCCCTTGTTCTCTGTGCAAACTGCTTTCAAATAAGAAACTTGCTCACCTCTTTTTTTATTTTTATTTTTTTATTCATGAACGCCTCCTGTTTTTCCTCCACAGTCACTGGAAAGCACACGGAGGATGCTGCAGATGGCAGAGGAGGTGAGACTTTGACACTTTGCCGCTGCTACTAACACAAAAGCACAATATCATCTTACATGTTGCTGTGTTTTGATGACCAGAAAGCGAGTCCATGTCGGTTTTTATAATTGGCCCCTACCTGGATGAGGATAAGGAAAAACTCATCTGTTGTTTCATGATGATTGCAGCGATATAATGTCCTAGCTTACGATTAGGTCATAAATGAAATGGTCTTTGATTGCTTGAAATTAAACTAGAGAAGATTTTTACACAAATGGAATAAAAAATCTGAATTGAAATGTTTATATATATATATTTATATATTCTCCTTTTACACCACTGTTAATTATTAACATTTTGACAATAAAGTCATTATGTCATTTTAAGAAGTCATAGTAATAGTATAAGGCTACTACAATTAATACAGTTTAATCATAAAATAACTGTCAGTTTTCAAAATCTGAACAATGCCAATATCCTAATTAACTCTTAAATGCATCCAATCCTGATTATTTCTATTTTTTGTAATGCATAAATCTGTCTGTAATCTTTTCATTGGTTCTGAATGTTTGTGACTCTTGTGTTTTCAGAGCAAACAGACCGGCATCAACACCATGGTGATGTTGGACCAGCAAGGAGGTAGATATACAACACGAACACTGACTAGTTTTCATCCAGATCTCTACCTCTTTGTTTCCCCCAACCCATTAGATAATTTTTATTTTGTTTTATAATTTGTCGTGGCTCTTTTGTCTGTAGGAAAGGGTGAATGCTAATGGTTTAAAGAGTCACCCATAGTATAATTTGAAATGAACTAAGTGTAAGTGAGTAATGACATATATCACTCATAATGCTATGCTGTAATATAAATGCTTTTCTAAAATACCCTAATATACGCATCCCTATACACATGTCATTGTGCCACAATAAACCTGTCATTATTTCAATAACCTTTGTATTTCAAAGAAGTTTTGAGATGATTTAAGGGAACAGATTTTCTTCTTTTTGATATTTATTTTGATTACTTGAGGCAGTCAAGATTGTGCAGGGAAGCTCTCAAGGATCTGTCTGCTGTAGAAAAATTGCAAGGACAAGGATGTTTGACAATGTTATGCCTGAAGAAATGTTACATATTTTCTAACTTGCATTCGAAGAAATTTGTTGCTAACCTCACTGTGTGACTGTAAGCCCTTAGAAACAGTGTAGTGTTAAGTAATAAAGCAGAACACGTGATAATAAAGCTGTTTTACACACATACACCAAGCATCACAGTTACGGTATAACAGCAACACTTCCCTGAAGGAGGTGGTATTAAAATTAAATGGCCACAGTAATCATGGAAATTGTTTATTCGTAGTAATTTCTGTAATGTGCATCCCAAAATATTGGTGCGCTAAACCGAAAGGTTTTCTCAGGACAAATTATTTGTCTATATTCGTGTTGAAATCTTTTTTTTGTTTGTAACTTAATGTGTAAATGCTGTCCAAGATGTGCGTTTGTGCATTTGTAATTATTTGTTGTGCTACCTGCAGTATGTTATTTTTTTGTTCTCTTTATCCCATTTTTTTTTTCGTTGCTGCAATGACCCAGTTATTGACCCAATTTAGGAATCCTCACAGGGATAATTAAAGTTTAATTGAACCTATTCTAAAAATGGATAAATAAAGGTGATAAACAAAACAAAATTAACAGTAAGACAAATTCCTGGTGTATAAAATGTACGTAGATACAGAAAAGGAGAGACTGACGAGGTGTGGTGTGCCTGTCTGTGTTTCAGAGCAGCTGAACCGTGTGGACGAGGGCATGGACCAGATCAACCAGGACATGAGACAGGCTGAGAAAAACCTGACTGACCTCTCCAAGTGCTGCGGCCTCTGTGTCTGCCCCTGTGACAGGTACACTGTACAGTCAGAGCTGCTGAAGGCTCCAAATCACTGTTGTGTGTTATCATGCTTTGCTCTGCTTTTTTGTATGCCGTGCTTGTATCCATCATGATCATTTATGGAGTTGGTATGTGGCTGGTTTTAACAAAAAAATGTGAATGAACTTCACAGTGATAGCTATTATTGGTACAGAGCAAGCGGGCAAGGACGTTTCTGATCATTAGCATGTTTTACCTTGATACGTTTATTTTTTATATCATGTATAGAGTTGCAAAGTGGGAGGAGTTATTTTGCATATTTCCCATTCATTTTCTCCATAGACAATATTGGGTGACTGACAGTGGGAGCACTTCTACAGTTTAGATAGACATGAAACTCCTCCTGATTAAATCATCAGTACAAAAGTTGGTTCTTTGATAAAATTTGATAGAATTTTTTTTTTTTATTCTCTTAAAATTGCTGCTAACAGCTGTCAGAAGATTATGGTGCTGATAAAACTAATAATAAAACAATGTGTAGCTTAAATTAATTCACATTTGGATTCTGGGTCAATTTTGGATGAATTCAGCAACTATGGCGCTGTGTTTTGTTCCCAACTGCAACAACAAAGCGTTTTGAATACTCTACCGCTCTGATTCGCGCCTCTGCCTGGGTCCTTCTCCATAGCAACAGCAGCTGATGCTCAAGGGTATGGTGGTATTTAGAGACACAACAAAGTAGACATAATTAAAATTGATGGCCATTTCACAAACCTATAGGATTGTTCTGTGTTTCTATGTGAAGTAACATTGAGAATATCGTTAAAAGACAATTTTGAAATGGAAATACAGAACTGGGAAAAACATTTCCAGAACAAGCAGCCTCTCCCTTTTCACAACCCTATTATCATGGGGTTGAACACTTCCGAGACGCTACTCTGATCTGTCAGGGCGATTTCACATGAACACAGCATGAACTGCAGCCACGTTCACATATAATAGAAAAAAGTGTGAATGTCAAATGTGCATTTTATGGTCTAAAGATTGCTGATACAATTTGTGAGCATTCCCAGTGGTTTATGGAACGTGACAGTGTTCCTAACAAGTTCTTAACATGACAGGTGCACTGCTCTGTGCTGAGCATACTTAAAACTCTCTCCATCAAACCATATTGATGTGCAGTGTCAGTGTGTAAGATCATATCTTGTTCTAAACATGGAAAAAATCTCCCCAAAATGCTTTCATATTGGAGAAGAGGATTCTTTGATGATTACCATAAGATAAGGTAGGGAATCTTTAACTTCCTTACGATTAATGGACATCTGTGACTATAACAGCTGACTTGCAGCCTTATAAACCTCTTGTGGATGCTTCTATGTAGATATCCATGTGGTTGTATTTAAGTTAACATTCCTCTAGCTTTTATTTAAACACCTCTGGATTCCCTGGTTTGTCGTGACTTTCTGTTTTTCCCTGCAGGGTGTCGTCCATCGAGCATGACTCACGATACAAGCGTACCTGGGGTATTGGAGGAGGCGACGGCGAAGTTGATGCCAATGGCTCAAAAGTAGTCTCAAGGCAGCCCTCAGGTGTTCGCAATGGCCAGGCTGCCCAGGTCAACGCCTCGGCGCCCTCCGGCCCGTACATTAAGAGGTGGGGTCATTTTGCTTCCTTAAGAATCTTTTACCATGATGTTGTCAGAAGCACATTGTTATTTTAGACATATTGAGACACATTTGACAGAGCTCTTGTGGACAAATAAAACGTACTTTTATGTGGTACAGGATAACCAACGATGCACGCGAGGATGAGATGGAGGAGAATCTGGATGCAGTGGGCAGCATCATTGGCAACCTGAAAACTATGGCTATGGACATGGGCAACGAGATAGACAAGCAGAACAAACAGATTGACGACATCAGTGCCAAGGTAAGAATCTGAGATGAATGACTTTTAATTGTTTGATCACACTTCTTAAGCAGGTTCTGTCGCCTCAACTTACTGATTCCCTCCAAAATTACACATCCTAAAATTGGTAGAAAACACCCACTCGTTTTTTAAAAGTGGGGTTTGGAGGAGGATTACCTGAGTTGTCCCTGAAACACTTTTTTTTTTCTTTGCTATTCATCATGTCAAGCTTGATGGGCAAATTAAATGTATCCATTGGAGTTTTTTTTACCACTATTAGCATTATGGAGCAATGTTTTTACAAGTGGTACTGTACTGTTTTGTTTGCATCATGTCCATGCACAAGCAACACAACCCACCTGCCCATGGTTTCACGCTGTCCCGCTGATTGACAGTTGGCTGCGGTAATGCTGAAGGAAGAAGAAGAGTTTGCAAACATGGATGTTTTTAAAAATCAGTTTTATGAGGAAGGAAATGCATTTAACAGGTTTGTTTGGCCTCAAGGATCCACACATTGCTCTATGGTGAGCATAATTGTCTATTTACAAGAAAACTCCTCAGGGCACCTTTTAAGGAACTGGGTATTGGGTTAGAGCACATTATGTAGTTCTATACACATATTTTGTGCGGCTTCCACTTCCCTTTTAACTAGTAAATGCAATTTAGTGCATTCAAGTTAAAGGTGCCCTGTGGAGTTCTCTTGTAAACAAACAAAAGTTTGCATTCAGTGTTACTCACCAAAACGCCTTGAGGTCTAACAAACATGTTAAATCCATTTCCTTCTTCATAAAACATTGGCAAAATTTCCTTCCTGCATTGTTTACATCCATGTTTACGTGGTAGCAGTTGTCTTCTTCCCTGTTTTTGTTGGCAAACTGGTGCACATTACCACCCCCTGTATATCAGCAGAATAAGGTGAAACCATTGGCAGGACTGTGTGTGCCGTCACCCGCGTGCACGAGACAAACAAAATGGACCCACTCATTAAAAAAAAGTGCTCCATAGCATTTCATTCACCTCTTTCTTTTCTTTCTTTCAGGCGGACATGAACAGAGTTCGCATTGATGAAGCGAACCAGAGAGCCAACAAGCTCATCAAATAGACGAGGAGCCCTGCTTCTGCCAGTTTTATCCATCAACCTTGAGCCTCTGTCGCCACACCCATACACACACTGCATACAGACACACACTCTTTGACATAAAAAACAAGAAATTTAGTCTGGAAGAATATTTTTGCCAGCAGTGTGCTAGTCTTTACTGCACTAAGATGTAAGTAGAATAAACAAACATTTTTACATTTTATAAATTGACCACCACCAATATACCCTCTGACACGTGTATTCATAGTCATGCTGGTCTTTGAGAAGCAGCACGGGCATCAGAAACTGCACCAAAGCGGAAGTGACTGACTGCCTATCCCTGCTGTTTAATACCAAATATGCACCAGACCTGTTGTATTATATCTCAACATTCGCAGGAAGGGAAGTGGCACAGGTCAGCTGCTTTTCTTTCTTACTTTTTCTTCATCTTAAAGTCAAGAACTATGAACTGTCTCTCTGTCTGTGTGTGTGTCCCTGGTTTGTATGGATGAGGTCTCAGATCTGTACACATTAGCTGTCTTTTAGCGATATACAGCACAGCGTTGATTTATGTATCACTGCCCTGTTGGTTCTATCTTGACACAGCTACATCTAGTTTAATCAAAAAACATTGACTTTGGTCTGAAACAAATGTATCTTCCTCAAATCCTTATTGGTTCATTGTGTAATTAAGTTTATTGTATCATGTGTATTATTTTGAGATGAATATGCTTATTTAATTATTCTTTATCAAGCAGAAATGACTTGTGAATAAAGTTGTGTTTTTTAACACTTTGTTCTCATGTCATTTATGCCATTTCAGATGTAAAAGCTATTTCAAAATAAATATCAAATATTGTGCTTTGGAGTGAGTCGCGGCAAATCCTTTCATGCTGGAATTCAAAGCACCTACCCCTGAATGATAGCAATTTAATGTTATTTTTTTAAATTTTCTAACTGCTGAGAAGTCAAGGTTGTTGTAACTATTTGCAAGAAATTTGTACGGAGCTGACCTGGTGTTAGAAATTTTATATATAGCAAATCACTTGCCCTTCAAATGTGAAGGAGGGTCAGTACACATCACGAGGAATGTTCATCATTACCTCCTTCATAGCATCTAGTTTAGTTGATAATAACACTGAATATGGGAGACATACGAGTGGTTGAATAACGGTAGATCTGTCACCCGTGGATCAACTGCTGTACTTAATTTTGAGTGTCTCTTTTTTCACTCTGACCGCGGTGTTGATGTAAATACTGAAACATACTGTGGCTGTTTATGAATTGCCTATAGTCATTCTGTTAATCTAATTTCATTCTTCTTTCTTCGTTACCTCCTGGTTAATAGAGATTTATAGCACCCAAGAGGAGATTTAACAGCCTATCCAGGGTTCCCTACACAAGTCTGGTAATGTGCGGAAAATTAATTTCCTCAAGTTTGATAATTGCACAGTCTGTGTAAAAGTATGAAAACAAATGTTCAGTCCTGAAACACACGGCTGTACATTGTTTAATCCACTGTCATTCCTCATATTAGCTCACTAGGTCATTGTTATTATGGCATATGCTGCAGTTTTGTCATAATGAAACTTAAGAATTAAAGAAATTAGTCTGGAAAATATTGGAATTTGGAAATGGGAGAATGTGCAGGAACCCTGTTGAAGCCTTTATAGATGGTCCATGGTTGTGTTGTAACAGCCATTGTATCACAAACAGCTCCTCTCGCATCTGTTCTGTAAATAGCCAGTTTTCACAGCAGAGCTTCAGTAAAATAATATCTGATGATGGAAAGCATAATTTGTTTTGTCGAAGCCGTAGCCAGGCTGAGAAATTACTGCTGGCAGCAAGATGCAAAAGTATCCATGTAAATGAATGATGTTTAAGGGGTAAATGTGGAAGAGGAATAAGTCTTGGCGGGCTCTGTTAAGGCCTCGCTGTGGAAAATTGGCTAATGATAAAGTTCAGTATGCTGAAAATATCTCTCGTATGCATCTTCTGGCTTATTTGTTTTGAAGAAAAATGATAATTTGTATGGTCTGCCGCAGGCATACACCTATTGAGTTTGCAAAGATTGAAATGAGCTGTTATTCAGGGCTTTGTATTGCTATAAGTGATCATCCTCAGCCCGTTACTTGTCAGCTGAGATCTAATTAGTCTAGCCTAAGGCTGCCTCGCTATCTTGAGGCTGTTTATTCATTGTTGTTACAACAGCCACTGGAATGTAAATCCAACCGTTTTGTCTATTTTGAATATGTTCATATGCAGCTCGTCTTATCTGAAATTAGCTTGGTTAACGGATGACTTTTCAACAAAGTAAAAATGCCTTTTGTTTCACGCCTGCCTCTGTTGAATTGTTTGTACTCAATAAATGTATTTTGAAATTCATTTTATTGCACCTTTTTAATGTATTAACGATTATAATGAAATCAGTATTCATTAAAAATCGACAAAGGTACAACTGTAGGCATTAAGCCTGTGAATATTCTCATTCATCCAGGTCATAGTTATCTCAAGGAAAATTGAATCGAACGCAACTGGATTTTTGGTTTTGTCTGTGAAGACAAAAGGGACCAGTCTAGCCTGGTTAAACAAGCACGAACTGATGAAGCCTCTTGGATGAGAGATGAAACGTCTTCACAGACAAAACCAAAAATCCAGTTGCGTTCGATTCAATTTTCCTTGATATAACTGTAGGCATGAATTTCAAAATTTAGCAAAGGAGATTAAAAATGTCAGTAAATAAACCCAAACAGTATAGTTTCAGGAGTTTATTTTTAAAGTTTATTCTCTCAAAATGTATTTGATATTTCTTGTCAACATTTTTGGATATTTTACATAGCTAGAGAGTACAAAATGCAGATTAAAAACCACTGAACAGAAAAAGGCAATTAGGAGGGAGTGGAGGAATAAACAACGTGAATGGAGGTGACCGAGTAGGAAGTGTCAGAGTTACTGTAGATATTGTGACCAATAAAAACAAGACTGAATACATGTGATGCAAGTTTCCCAAACCATTTCGAGGTGCGTTTATAACTAGTACTAGTAGCACAGACGTGATGTTCTTCTGGCCCTCTGCAACATCTGTATTTCTTGCTTAGACGGCCACAAGAAGATCATAGATTTAATAACTATTTTGTTCCTTTTTTAAATGTAAATAATCTAGACAGAGATCATCATGTTGCTACCACATTTCCTCTTGAGCTGAACAGTCTTGTTTATCTTTCTACACCTGACTTCCTTCATTTCAATGAGGTCACTTGAGTTGGATCGTAGTTCAGGGACAGAGCCCACAGTACAAGGCAAGACGGCAGTGGGAGAGTGTATGTGTGAGCCACCATACTGGTGATAAATTAAGATCTATAAATGCTGTTCCATATACTGTACATACTCTATATTCCCTGTATGCGTATATCGATTAAAATTTCTTATTCTATTATGGCTTTATTGTTGAAACTCCTAAATGTACCAAATTCTCCTTTCCTTCCTTTCTTCCCTTACATTCATATTAAAGACACATTCCCTCAGCTCCATACTGCTACTGTATGATCCTCGCCTTGGATAAAGAGCATGCCTGGTCCTGTTGTGTGGTTTGGAAAAGCAGTCAAGACTCATCCGACCCACAGCTTGTCCTAGACTTTGGCTGGTACCGTAAAACTTTTTCAGCTTTCACAAGAGCACCTGGTTTAAATTCTAGTTGGCTGTAATTTGACACTCGTTTCGTTTAAATAAAAAAAAATCTAGTTTCTGAGACCAGAGGGGTATTTCATAAAGCCAGTTAAACCAGGCTTATTTCAGCAAGTCAGGCCATAAGTTTTCATAAAGGAGGTTTAAAGTCTGACCTTGGTTACCATGGAAACCACTGTTACAATCAATCTACCACCTGAAGGCTCAACCTCCCCGAAGGTTCCTCTTTACTGCTGCTCTGTGAACATGACTCAATTTGGAGTACATGTCAAATGTAACAAATTTTGACATGTACTGCACTTTTTGCATATTTAAAATTTGAACACAACACATGTCCTTTAATAAAATGCACTACAATTTAAAATAGAGCCAAATTGACCCATGAATGTAGCCTCATAGTTAGCAGCATTTTCACCATTTGTTCTCTCTTTAAATGTCACTTAAATTAAATTAAAGAAACAGACACCCAGAAATCTGTCTATTAAAAATACAGGAGGGCCAATCTGGAGGTATTTAAACAGTATTTTCACCATATGGGGGCTGTTATTTCACACGTCCAAACCAAGTATCAAGTCGAGAACTGAAGTTTCTAAAAATTCTCAATTATCTTATTGTCATGCTATAAAATAAATTACTTGGCTTGGGTCTTACTGTATATTTATTTCAAGGCTTTTTAATGGTGTCTGTCTATCTTACACATCTAATTTTTAGCACTTATAATACAAAGAAGGTTCACATTACTCGCATGGGACTTGAACCCATGATTTCACGATAACAAGTAGATTGCTGGCCACAAACTTCAGCTAAAAGTTGTCCTTTTTTTTGTTTATGGCAGTGTATTCATTACATATTTTATTTCACTCTCCGTATTATGTTTTAATATGTGCTACTCTGTGGCCGCAAACATCTCAGTTTTGTCTTTCCATGTCCGTTTTCTTCATTATAAATTAATGTTATCAGTGCTTCATGTTTCAAAATAAACCAGACTTGACTTCAGGAAACAGATTAAACATTGGCTCATTTCAAGTCAGGCTTTTCACAATAAGACCTGCTTTTCTGAGCCACTTTTTATGAAACACCCCTCAGATATATGCTAACAGAATACATCTTCACCTATAGATCTTTGTGTGTCACTACAAGCCAAAGTTGAAGACAAATAAGGCAGGTCAAGTTGGTCTTGATTGAAGGTTCAAGAATATCACAATAGCACCATATCAAACTAACGAAAAACATACTTCATGCATCTGTAGATATATAAACTGTATATGTATATATGTTAATGAATAGATATGAAATTCAGGGTTCAATACACAAGTGTTGAATATATTTCAAGTTCACAGAAATAACTACTGCCACAGTTCAGTTAAGAATACAGCCTGATGGGATCTATATTCAAAACTGACTGTTTGTGGTGTCTCATGACTGCTCGTATGTCATCAGTTACCAATTTAAAATCTCAACAGTCAAACCCTTCACAGTGCATAGAGCATTTAGTTTGCATGCCTGCAATTACACTTGGTGTGTGTGCACTGTACAGCACTGCACCACGGTTTGATCATCATCAAGTCTTTACACCGCATTTACAAAGCTTTTTAAAGCCTGTTAAATTCACTCTTGTTCTAGAAGTAGCGTTTAGCGCTCCAAATTCAAACAGCACAGTATTACAGTTCACAACCATTGTATAAGGCAGATTAGTAAAAGTACTCCTTGGTACTCTTGAGTCACCCTATGTTCATTACAGGCCTTCATATCGTACATAGCTATATCAAAGCATGCCATACTAAAGAAAAAATTGCAGCAAAAGTAACAAAAGAAAAGTTTTACAAACATTCTTTGGTTGAGTGTGAAAGGAGCATTCCTGTGCTTTAATTTAATGCTTTGAATTTGGCATTTGTTAAAAAGAACACAAAGAAAAAAGTGGACCTTTTGCAATGATACACTGGCTTAAATACAGGCAGAAGAGTGATGGCTTTAACCTAAACTACAATATTTATGTTAAGTCTCGCAAAATAATATAAAAAAATCTAGTGATAAAAAGCTCGCTCTGACTGATTGTACACAAATACTACTTTCTCTTTCCAGGTTGCCTAGGCAACCCCTCCCTCCCGATCGCCCTCCCATCTCCTTTCACTTCTTCTTGGCAAAGCGACTGAACTTCTTCTCCTTGTCTTTCTTGGCAGAGCTGGGCTCAGGGAGGGCAGCTGAGGAGGAGGGAGCGGGCAGGCTGTGGGTTTTGGCCCCTGAGGGTCCCGACGCCTCCTCCGCTGCCAGGGGCTGAACGGCCTTCTCCATGGCCTGGCTCCAACGCTGGAGCTCCTCCTGAAATTAAACACAAAAACACACACACATCACAGCGGCTTACAAAGGGAAGTCCACCTCCAGAGGGGCAGTGTGTGTTTTTGTCTCTTGGTCTATTTGATTAACTGAACAAATGGAAGTGGTCACACATTCAACAATGAACCTTTAGGGTGTTTGTGAGGCTAATATACTGTAGATGAAAACAACCTCGCTTAATTATTTTATTTTGTAAAACTTAATGAGCCCTGTAGGTTAAATCTCTCGCTAGCTGGTACTGAAACAAGCTAATGTGAATAACCTCATTAATGTCAAATAACAATGTTAAATAAATAACCTTGTCAAATTACTTAGACATGGGCAGACACGTCAAACTGAAACAGCTTATAAAATGAAATATGTATGTACTGTATGTACCATTACACCCTGCAACTACTGCGTTACATAGGGTTAAAGATTATACATTTGCAGGCCAAGTCCAGAACATTCAGTCTCATGTGATTTATGGAAATCTGTTAAACGTTATTCATAGTTTATCACTCTGTGGTTAAAAACTCACCTCATCTTTACACTGGAACAAATATTCACTGCCGTCTCCAAGACTGTGAGAGGGAAAGGAAAGTCGAGTTAAAATTGATTGTGCAAGAGGAACGCGCAGTTTTTTTTATACTAAACTAGTTTCCCCTAAACAGATTTTTCAGTAATCTAAGCAGCTGTGCTTTATCTAACTTTCTACACATTTGAAAAAATGTTTGTTTCACGCTGCCAGCAGGCCTCTTTTAGCAACTATTAGCAAAGTGAGTGCAATTAGGGCTGCCGAGGCTCGAGATTAGCTTAGCATACAGACTGGAAACAGTGGGAAACAACTAGCCTGGCTCTGTCAAAAGGTAACAAAATCCACCTACTGTACCAGCACCTCTTAAGCTTACTAATTAACACGTTGTATCTCATGTTTATTCCATACAAAAACCAAAAACAACAGGTCGTGGTTTTACGGGGGTTATGTGCGGGACTGTTTCTTGGCTGGGAGCAGTGACTTCCTGGAGTCTCTGCTGGTTGCTTGGAAACTTCACAGTGATGACAAAATTCCAGGAAGTCACTGCATCCAGCCAAAATTTTATTTACATGGCACCTTTCCTACACAAAATAAAAAAAGAAATACACATAATCCCCCATAAAACCACACTTGAGCTTCTCATCTAACTCTTGGCAAGAAAGCGAATAAGCGTATTTCCCAAAATGTTGAACTATTCCTTTAATAGTATGACAATTATGGCAACCTGAGGATGGATAGGATTCTCACCGTAGTTTGGAGACATGCTTCTTTTTCTTGTAGTTTGTAAGGATCTCCCAACTGGCGTTACTGAGGGACAAGGGGTCCTCGCCGTGATACGTCACCCCATGGCCAAAACTCTTGGGATCCTTGTAGACTGAGAGCTGACCTGGTTTCAGCACACAGTACAAGCTGTTCCATGACCTGAGAGGAAGAGGAGAGGTGGGAAATGGAGGGCTTTAAATATTGATCATTTCAGGTAGCTAATGTCTGGCAATAATGCAAAATCTATTTAATTTAATCCCAATTACGAGAGCCACAATAACATCTCCACTCCATTAAGACTTAATTCAGTAAATTAGAAATAAGGAGAGCAGTTGGCGCAGCTCACTGCTCTGTAACAACTGTAAATAGTTTTTTTTTCTATCAAGAAGAACCCAGCCAGATCTTAACGTGGTAGGGGTAAAACAAAACTTTTTGGGTTGTTTGTGTATGAACAAACTAACTTATAGCAGCTGGAATTTTTCCGTTAAAAATCACAAAGGTGCCTACAACACAGGGCACCCCATTCACATCTTCTACACTTACTTTTAGCTTGTCTAAAATGCCCATAATAATTCAATTCACATGCACTAGAAAAGTGCTTTTTCAATTTTATATCTCTCTAAAATACAAGCTGCTTGCATTGTAGAGATTCGTTTACTTCAAGTTCCCAAGGTTTTTTTTTCAAATTTTCAGGATTCAGTTTTCTTACAAAGGTTTTGGATGTGAGATTTCGTCTCAATAAGTGAGTAAGTCTGTAATTAATACTCTACTGTGGGCATTTCCATATTAGGGCTTGTTTGCACTGCTATATTTTGATTTATTTTTAAGACTCACAGCTGGCAAACGTGTACAATAACTAGTGGGAAATCACCTTTTACGCAACCCCCCCCCCATACCACAACACCTGCTGTATAAAAAGGACTATACCAATATGTGTGTAAGCTCTAGCTCCTTTAATACAAATCATATGTTGGCCTTTTTTACATTTTTGTACTAGATTTCTCAACCATTCTTTACTACCATTCGAGGCAGCCATTGGTTCCATTTCATTTCTTTACAATCTGAAAATAAATTGGAAGACTCTTGAAACTTCCTTGAGTTGTTAAATCCATCACAAAGAAAATGAACTTTTTGTTGCGTGGTATTGCTGTTTACTGTTAGGTGCAGATTGATTTAAAAAGTGCAATATGAGGTAAAGAATGATTAAAAAAAGAATGCAGACTTGATGTTCACTGTGTTGGATGAAAGAAGGTCACATACAGAAATGAATGGAAGCAAATGAATGTCTGGAATGGGTAGTGGAGTGATGTAAAGACTACATTACATTTGGTAAATGGGCTAAAACAGGCAAAAACAGTACGATGGTCCTTTTCCTATTATCTACCTATTTGAAGCCTTCTTTCCTGAGCCCTCCACATCGTGTTTGCGGCTCAGCGAGCCCTCCTGCAGCACAGTCTGCGCTCTGAGGGGCTCCATGGGCATGGTGGCAGCCCTCTCTGGTTCTTTCGGGATCACTACTGAGACAGAGGGCTCCAGCTCCAGAGAACCACTCTCTCTCATTTCTGACACTATGGGAACTGTGGAGTCACCGGCTGTCCCCTCCAGCAGACCTGAACTGGGCTCAACTGCACCAGAGCCAGACTGGAGGAGCCAACGCAGACAGAAGCAGAATGAGACAGGAGAAAAATCATAGATAAATCAAGAAATCAACCTGCACGTTTGGAGGGGATAGGAGAGCAGAGTGCGCCCTTGATTTATGCATCCGGGATTATTTTAACAAGTGCTCAAAGAGGGTTCTCAGCAGAGTCAAATGTAGTTTGTTTTAGAGTAAGAAAGTCAAGGAGCTCTTTGAACTGCAGGAGTTAGTAAGAAGACAGCATAGAAGAGAGGCTGATTTTCTTTTTTCAAAAATTCAGTCTGCTTAAACAGAGGTCACAACATGGTAAAGTACAGAGGACAGGAGCTGAGTGAGCGTAGTTACTAACCAGAGTCTGTTCCTCAATGGTGTAAAGCTGCGAAGATTCTTCTACAAAGCCGGTGTCTTCTCTCCTGGAGGAAAGAGGGCAGCATGGGGTCTGCATGAGAGACTTTTAAGAGCAGCGGGTGAAGAACAATGTGTGCGAGTGTGTTGAGAGAAAGAGAGAGAGTGCCTGCACAAAAGTTTGAAGGATAAGGCTCGCAATATTCTGTATTCTTGTTATCGTCAACAAATCCCATGAAAAGACAAAACATTGCGCTTATCTGTCTCTCAGTACTTTCTGACCTCCTCTGCCCCTATGCTCATTTGTTCTACAGTAACTGCATCAATAAGATGCGTCTTAAATATATTTTTGTTTCTTAAAATAGGCTAAATAATTTCCTAAAACAGCTGGGCGCTTTAGTTTTTAGCAAACATTACCCAAATAGGAGTGGATAGTGTTTTTGTTGGGGACTTTCTTCAGCAGCGGATTTGTCGCACAGTGAGAATTTATGGCAGCGGACAGAGTATGTGGGATGGACTCGAAGTAAACTATGTTCATCTATGTTCATTATAATGAAGGAGCACGTCACCCAATGCGACAGTGTGGCTCATTTATGTGTTTTTAATAGCTTTTAGAACCCAGTCGGATCTATGGCACATAGGAATAAGCTACATCAGGCTTTAAAAACACACACAATACTTCTTAATAGGATCAATTCATTGTTTGGGTGTTTTCAATGGATTTGTTGACAGTAATAAAAATTCAGAATATGACCAGACTTATCCTTTAAGAGGAGTTTTGTGATGATCGTCCAGTGGTGCATGTACCGTATATGACTGCCTGCATGTATGTGGGCGTGTGTGTACCTGCTGTCCTTATCTGAACGTTGCTCTTCTTTAATGAACTGCTCCATCTCCTGCTGCTGCTTCCTCAGCTGCAACAGCTCCAGCTGCAACACAGTAGTGAGCTGGAATCAGTACCTAATCCATTATTTGCTTCAATTGCAAAACATTACGTGACGTCTTCAGCCCTCATTTAATAAATATTTGCTGTTTAATGTTGTTGTGAAAGCCTGCAGGTAAGCCTTTTCCTCATCCATATTTCTGACAAGACCATCGTGTTTATCCTGTTTTTTCAGCAGCTATATTGATTCATGTTTTTTTCTCTTTTGTACTGTAGGTCATCTTTAAGATTTTTCCGTACCGTAGTGAGGCGCTCCAGTGCAGAGAAGCGCTCTTCCCAAGTGGCGGTGGATTTCTCGAAGGCCTCGTGCCTCTTGAGGAGTTTCTCGACCTCGTCCACGGTGAAGCCGAGGTCTTTACTGGTCACGTAGGGCTCCTGAGCGATCAGCCAGGCCTCCGCCACCGAGGCGTCCCGCGCAAACTGACACACCTCCAGCACTGGAGGCAATAAAGACAGCGACCATTATGAGAGTTCTTACAATGCAGTTTTTATCTTACAGTAACAGCTTTTTAAAAGAACCTTTATGGATATTAATACTGGCCATTATTTGAACTATACTGTTCATAAAGTCACATTATGGGAACACACTTCCTATTTGTGGACAAAATGCTGGTTAACCCATACATTTTAGAGTCAAGACTGTTATGGTTAAGGTTAGATTTACAGTAGATTAGGTTAAGGTTGGGGGAAATTGCATTATATGGAAATTTTGGAAAGTGAGGACATTTTTAGAAGGCGAAGACATTTTGGAAAATATGAATGTTTTTACAAAGTGAGGACATTTTAAGAAAGTGACAATATTTTTAGAAAGGGAGGGCATTTTTGAGACATTTTTTAGAAACTGAGAACATGTTTTGGAAAGTGACGACATGTGTAAATGGTGACAACATTTTTTGGCAAGTAAGGGCATTTCTAGAAAGTGAGGACATTTTTTGAAAATACTACATTTAGCTTTTTCTGTGGGTGTCCATCTTGTACAAAGCAGCATTTTCTCTAGACTTAAATTTGTATAAGCTAAATATGAAGGTTTATAAAACAGAGAGCTACAGTGAAAGCATATAAAAGTAAATCCAAAGTTTAGCTGGAGGAAGCAGCTGGTGTTAGAGAAAACACTCACATTTCTTACTGTACAGAAATATTATCATAGAACATCTTTGTTGTTTGTCTCAGACTATTTTTAAACTGCAACAAAAGATGCTTATTGGAGTCAGAGTGTTTTGTTTTGCCACGGTGCTCTTTCATGTACAAAGGTTTGTACACATGAGCTTTCACAACAGTTAGTCATATAGCTTTTGGCAGTTTACTATAGATTTCTGAAGGAAATAATGTATGTACAGGATTTGTTTTTAAGTTGGAGGTTAGTGTGGTTTTACTCACAGAGTCTGAGCCAGTCCCATCTGTCGTCCCACTTGAACATCATCTCCTTCCTTTTCTCCGTCAGCTGCACCAGCTTTTCCTTGATCTGACACAAGCAGTTATACAGTCGCAGTTACATATCAGCATTATTAAACAACTCAGCCCCGAGACTGGCCATTATCCTCTAAGAATTAGTATTGTGAAGTAATTAACCACACGTTAAATTCAGGCCGGGGTCAATTGCTCATTTAAATTCTTTTGGCTTTTCCATTTCTAATTAGTGTTTGCTTTATAGTCTCCCTGATGAGTGTAAGATGAGTGGAATTTTTTCTTTCGTGGCGATCCAATTGGTTCCATTGTGCCAGACAAGAACAATCACTCCCTGAAAAGTAATTAAATCTAATGAAAGCGGCAATTTGAGGCCCAGCTGAGGATGAAAAGAAGCTGTCTTTGCTGCTGGGGCCTTACCTCAGCAGAGTCTCGGTGCTTGCGTGTCAGCAGGGCCTTGCCGAGGTCTATGCAGTCGGTGAATTTGGCTCCCCTGGCCTCAATCTCTGAGCGGATCCCCTGGTGGTACTTCTGCAGGAGCTCCACGGATGAGACATCCCTAATGCAGAGGAGGGAAGGATGTTAAGTGATAACAGGTAATGCAAGAAGTTTATCTACCTCTGTTGGTAGGGACTGGAACTGCATGACCAGGCTATGGCAAGTTTACAGTGTCCTTTATCTGTGGTTGTACTATATAAATTCATACTAGTTTTTACTACTTAATAACCTGGACATTCTTCATTAAGGTTATTATGACCTTCATGTCACATCTAATTACTGTTTAACACAAGCAAACCAATTTGGACCCACTGGGACCAACAATAAGTGTAAGAACAATAGCTATGATAACAAATAAAAATCTTTTTTAAAACTCATGTTTATCACTCTAATTGTCCAGTATATGATGTGAGAGATACAGCGTTTATTTATTCATTTATTTGAGCCTACGTTTTATTACGTAAATATTCACACCAACAAAAAAATTAATGTCCATAATTTTTATTGACTATTGAAATAAAAAGTTAAGATTTCAGGTATGTTTTGCAGCTGCCTGAATCAGATTTCTTTTTAAAGTAAAGACAAATAAAACTCTGTCTGAAAATGGCAGAAATCAATGTTGAGTTTGACATTTTTTGTTTTACTATTGATTAATAGTATAGTATTTATATACAGAAGTACTCCCTGTAAAAACTGATTTAACACAGTTAAGCTCTACGTTGAGGGCTTTCTTAATCCTTATATCCTCCTTCTTTTTTTTGACAATTGAAATTGACGTGGATAAAAAGTGAAACTCAAAGGTTTCAGGTTTGTTTCTGTTTTGTGTCTGAAACAGATGTCCCTGTAGAAAAACAGAAATGCATCCTCTTGCTGTTTGGAATTTGGAGAAATCAATGTTGACATTAATTTGAAATTTACTGAATGGATATCTAATTAAACTGTTAAGTCTCTGTCCGAGGGGTGTTCACCTGGGTTTCTCCTGGGTCTCTATCTGCTGGATGATGCTCTCCATCCAGGCCATCAGGTCTCGCACCATGGTGAAAAAGCGGAATTTCTCAGCTGTGTCCACCAGACGCGCCCTGCGGCCGTCGCAGGCATCCAGCAGGCCCTTCCAGGCTTCCACTACCTCTCGCTCTGTGGCCTGGATGCTGTCCGCTCTACCCCCTGCATACTGGGCATGAAGCCGTGAAGACGTCTCCTGGAACTGTTGAACCTGGAGGGAGGAGAATCAAGACTCAAATCATTGAAGTATAGTACGTAAATTATAAAAATGTAAGTCTCCCTCCTTTTAAAAAATGTGTTTCACTCATCGTTACTTTACATGCATGTTTGACTGTGTAGATGGATGTATGTGCATGAGTTTGACACTACTTATATTTCAACTTCTAAAACGAACAGTATTTGCATATTCATAATTTGCAAATATGGATTCCGTTTGGTGCTGGACAGGTAGCGTAGAGTGGTTTTATCAGAGCTTTTTTTGCTGAACTATACAATAAAGATGTATTATATTCTAATCTACAGGGTTGATTAGAGCAGTGAGAGTGAACCAAAACAGTAAAGTTGCCGGCCAACCAAACCAAAACAGTGAGCTGAAAGACGTTAAAACGCTCCATAGAGCTGATTGAAACAGCAGAGTGGGGTAATAATTCTCTGTGGGTTTGTCACCAAGATTTTCCCCTTTGCTATTACATATATTAATTTGACCCATTGTTCATATACAAATATTGATTACTGCGGCTTTAATTTTTTCAATCTTTTTATTTTTTAATTTGTCGTTCATCCCACAGCAATGGGATTACGAGGCTGATAATAATGTAACAGTCTTCCTACTGGACCACCATTTATGGGTTCTCACCCTTTGAGCAAACTTTTCACAGTTGCCCAAATATTGCAGCACTCCCGCCCCTCTAGATATGAATCATCAAAGTTTGCCTCTTGGCTGCTGCCTGCTGTGTTCCCTCAGAGTAAAAGGGCTGATCCCCCGTGTTGTACCTGTTTGCCTAGAGCGGTGATGTCTCTCTCAAAGGCAGCGTGCATTCTGTGGAAGGACTCAGCTTTGCTGAAGTCTTCTCCCACGTCATCAGGCAGCTCTTTCTGCTTCTCGTGGATCTGAGCCACGAGCTCCTTGCCATCATCAAAGTACCTTAAAAAAAAAGGCATCGATCTCTCAGTCTCTTTGGCTCTGTATGTATCATCATCACATTTATCATCCTACCAACTATAATCAATGTTAAGTTGTCTTGTTCAAGTTGAATTCTTTGTGACAGTGTTATTGCATCCAGATGCTTTCTGGTTTGATGTCATTAGTTGTTACAGATATCAATATCATTCTCATTTGTTTGGACACGTTATGTTGCATTACAGGGTTAGACATGAAATCTTAATGGCATCAATCCAGATAACTGGCCGTCTTTCTGCTCGTCGTCTGGTACATCAATACTGTTTTCCTTACTTGAGCAGTTCGTAAGATGTTGTGAGGAGCTGAGCGCGCGTGTCGATGAGCTCCAGCAGATCAGCCCAGCTCTCATTGATGCCGTCCTTCCACTCTGCCATGGTGGCTGCCTCGGTGTGGCCGGCTTCAATCAGCTCGTCTATCGTCTCGTTGACCATGTCCACTCGCTCCTGACCCACCATCCCTGTCTCCCGCGCAAATTCTCTGAACTTATCCCTCAGAAGCTGAAAGAAAAAGATATGTTTAAAAAAAAAACAAGTAACAACAGAATCAAAATTTGTATTTTTGTATGGAAGTTGAAATTTCATTTGCAAGTTGGGAACCCATATGGCAGCGAGAGAAAACTTTAAATACCCAAAAAATCGTGCAATGTGATATCTGTAAACTACACACATCATGTGTGCTCAAGTGTTCATCAAAACAGATGGTCTGTGATCACTTTACACCAAAAGAAGCAAAAGCATAAAATCAGCAAACTATCCTCTAGTGGTTTTCTCTTGTTGTTTATGAGACGCTTTTGTCATTTGCTCGTCCGTTTTGATTTTTCAGTTCTCTTAAAAGTAGAAATTCTAGTCAGTGAGCGCACCTATCTTTCCTAAAACAGCTCCACTTCCAAAATTAGATAAAATGGATTTACAGAAAAATCTTGCCACATGCAGCTTTATGTGTATTTGAGCGCCTCTACTGTATCAATCAATCAAACTTTATTAGTATAGCACCTTTCATACAAGTTAGCGCTTTGCAGATGACTTGCCGGCTGATAATGAGAAAGTACAAATGTAAACAGTAAAACAGTTTGAGACTAATGCACACAAGAAATAAAAATGAAGAAATAAAACCAATAGAATAGATTAAAAAAGAAAAAGGTATAAACTATTCAAATCAAACATCAGGCTAAAGAGGTAGATTTTAAGTTTATGTTTACGCTGTGCTGAACTTGACACAAGTACTGTAAGAAATTCATGCCAGAAGACCTAAGGAGCCGTCCTGGCTCAGACACTGTAAGCATGTCAGACAAAAGGCCGGTGCAAGACCATGAAGTGCTTTAAAAACAAGTACAAGACTTTTAAAATCAATACAAAATGTATTGAGTGTGTTCTCTCCTTCTGGTCTTAGTCAGCATTTAGCCAGCCAGAGTTCTGACTCTTTTGTGTAGACCAGAAAGGAAAGCATTGACATAGTCTAGCCCAGAAGTTTTCAAACTGTGAGGGGAGGGGAGCGTCGGGGGGGTGCAGGAGAGTTGTAGGGGGGGTGCGGAGGAAGAGACATTAGGCAAAATGACTGTGTGAGGTGAAAGGAACAGGTGTATGCCGGTGTTCTAAAGACAACAGGATATTAGTTATTGTAGTTTGGCCTGTTAATTTGGCCACTTACCAACACGGTCAACAGCTGCAGCAGCAGCAGTGGCTGTGACACACAGCTCAGGCAATTAATGTACTTTAAATCATTAGCGCTGCATTTTGCATCAAAAATTTTACTCCTTCTCAGAGTCCTAACTCATGATAAAGACATTTTTAGATTCAGTGTCTTACACTTTCTGAGGATATCATTACCTCTAAAGCAAATAAACGTCCATAAATCTGCTTAGAAATGGTAGAAAAAAGACGGTCCTTATAACTCCAGAAGGTGCCTGAGAATCATCAAGTTTTTAGGTTTTCTTCTATCAGAGTAATCCAGTGATAGTTGTCTGTGCATCCATGGGTACACTGCAAACAGGAAGTGCTAGTAGCACACCTTGAATTATGCCAATTTGCTATAATGTAAACAAAATGTATGCAAGTTAAAATAACTCTCAAGTTGTAGCCTACGGCATTAACACACTGAATGTATGTCAACATTGTACTTCCTGTTTACATCCCCAAATTATTATGGGAACTGTAGCTCCAAAGGGGTGTTGGGGGGGCACAGTTGTTTTGGATTTTGACTGACGGGGGACCCACAGTGTCACACAGAGAGAGGAATGGTCCCACTTTACTATATTTTTGAGATGATAAAAAGCAGATTTGGCAAAATATGAGCCATAAAGTTTAATTCTGCTTGTTGGTTCGGGGTAAGTCCTACAGAATTAAATTTTTTGGCCAGTTTCTCTCTCAGTTTCTCTCCCTGTATGTGCTATAATCTTTTCTTATAAGGTATGATCGCATGTGTGTGCATGTTTTTGAGTGAATAATACCGTGACGTGGTCCAGGTCCTGGCCCATCTCCTGAGAGGAGGCCACCACGTCTCTCTCTGCGATCCAGTGCTCCAGGTCCTCCACCTCTCGGCTCAGCAGGAAGTGGTGGTAAGTGTGGTCCAGCTTCTTCCTGCGGTCCTCCGCCAGCTCCTTCAGCCCTGCGTACTGCTTATCCACCTGTCCCTGTCGCCTGATGATCTCCTCACTTCAGACAAGGTAAAGGGAGAGTGTGGGAGAAAATGAGATGCAGGGATGATGGAGAAAATGAGAAAAAGGCAAAGAGATTGGATTAGGGTTTACTCTAGATGAGGCCATGTGATTAGGATACAGGAATTATCACATTTTACAGGCTTGTCTCTCTTATCACCCTAAACCACAAGTGACTGGGACAACATGGGCAAATTAGCATCCTCACAAGGAGTTCAGATGTAATTTTTTTCTGTGTGTACATCAAATTATGAAAGCACAAACCCATCAGGATGGTCCTCAGCAAACATTTTTTGGGCACGGTCAGCCAACTTCCGAATGGAGTCAGCGTAGTCATCCACGGCTTGCTTAAGGACCATGTGGCGCTTCAGCATCAGCATGGCACTCTGCTCATCCTGGAGAGATGGAAGAGGAGGAGGATGAGGAAGAATCAGGAGGAGGCAGAAGAAATTATGCAAAAAAAAAGGAACCGGAGACTACACATCAAAGCAAAGCAAAATACTCCAAATGAGCTCTCAGTAGAGGGTGCCACTTATAAAAAGCGTGTCATCTTAATTGAAAAAACCCCTAACCATGTAATCATGTTAATGCATGCAGTGCCACTTGTTATTTGCACAACATGATATGCCTTGTTTTGATTTAGATAATAAGATCTGTGTTTCAGACATCAGCGGCCACTTCCCTGAGTTAATCATCCTGCTTCCTCGTCTGTCACGCGCAGCCCTCGCTCTGCTCCTCACCTTGGCCTTTTCGTCCGCGATCATGTAAAGCTCCTGCTCCCCTATCCAGGCTTCGGCCTCGTCCGCGTCGTTGTAGTACTGCTGGGCCAAGTTGGAGCCGTTCAGCCTCTCCCTGCGCTTGGCCATCTCGTCCTGCAGCCGGGCCCACGCCTCCTCCAGCTCCTTCAGCTGGTTCGCAATCCGCTCCGCCTCCGGTCTGCCCTCTGCGCTGGCGGCCGCCGCCATCCTCCTCCTTCGTTCTAGTACTTCATCAACGCGAGGCTGGTGGCCCTCGACCTCCCTCTGCAACGTCTGATGGACAGAGAGGGAGACAGTGAGTGTACAGCGCCGCTCCAGAGACAATATGATAGTGTCCAAGTGGCTGTAAACTCCCTCTGGAACTGCTTTTTTAAACACATTATCGATTAAGTCATGTGTCATTTTGTAATATATGGAAACATAAAAAGAATTAGTATCTCTGAGGTAAACAAAATGTATTCAAGGATGTGTTGTTTTTGTTGCTTTTACAGTATAAGTAGTGGATAATCTCTTGACTGACCGTTGAAAATCAGTTTTCTGGTCAGTATACGGTATCACCACTGAGAGAACAGAGTAGCTAGATCTGAAACGACAATCAATCTACAGAGAAATAACTGTTCTGATAATTGATTAATTGTTTCAGTCACTTTCAAGCAAAATTAGAGTAAAAATACCAAATACTCTCTTGTTCCAGTTTCTCAAATAAGAGGATTTGCTGCTTTTAGTTGTAACATATAATTGTAAACTGAATCTCTTTGAGCTTTGGACTGTTGGTGGGTCAAAATGAGCAATTTGAAGACGTCACCTTGGGCTCTAGGAAATGGTGAAGGCCATTTTTCACAATTTTTTGACATTTTATAGACCTTAATCAAGAACAATTAATCCAGACAAGACAAGACAAGACATGCCAGATTAATCAGTGATGAAATTTATAGCAATGTATAGTACAACTAACCACAATCTCTTTTTCTACAGACTAGTTTCTTACTTGATTCTTCTTCAGCAGCATTTGCACAGTTTGAAGATTGTGCCCATGCTCTTGTGACATTGCCAAGGGCATCCTCTCCTCAATCCAGAGCTGAGAGAGAGAAGAAGAAGAAAAAGAAGATTATGACAATGAAAAGAGAAAATAGTAGGGACTGGTTTCTGTTGAGAAATAGCTTTACAGATCTCAGATGTACACAGAGTTTTAAAAGACTATCTTTCTTATACTGAATTTTACCTCTTTCCAAAATGTCTCCAACATCTCAAACAGTCAAAATCCTTCTTTAAGCTGTCTCCTCCACCTGATTAAAGTGGATTTAGGCAATGAAACCAATAAAGGATTAAAGCTTTTTACCCAGATTCACCTGGAGAGTCAATTTCATGGAGAGAGCTGGTGGTCTTCCTATCTTGCATACTAAGTGCACATACTGTAATTGAAAACTCCATTTCCAAATTAATAAGTTATCATTTTGAGAGAAAAACACGCTCTGAAGTTCAGGCTTCAACATTTCTAGAAGTCCCAAAAGCTGTTATCTTGCTGTCATTCAAAAGCCAACATGAATCCAGCTCCTTTCAAATCTAACATTCTTTATTCTAATTTTGTGCTATCAATCATTGTGTGTGAGCAGGGACTTTCGACACTTTAATT
Source organism: Oplegnathus fasciatus (assembly GCA_003416845.1). Classification (NCBI taxonomy): domain Eukaryota; kingdom Metazoa; phylum Chordata; class Actinopteri; order Centrarchiformes; family Oplegnathidae; genus Oplegnathus; species Oplegnathus fasciatus. The sequence continues at coordinate 188,167 of NTHP01000149.1, forward strand.
TTGCTCTGAAATTGGATCCATGCTTACAAGCTCATCGGCCAGGTCTCTGTAGAACTGATGGACAGCCTTGGCGGCCTCCAGCTTGCCCCTGCGCTGGGCCAGTGGTGTGAGGAGCTGCTGGAAGTCCCCCTGCAGGGCCTGCTGCTCGGCCTCCAGCTCCGGCTGGTCCTCCCTGCCTCCGCCGTGCTTCCTGACGGCCTCTTGGAGCTCCTCCAGCTCCCGCGCCCGGTCACGCACCTGGTTCTCTGTCATCTGGCGCGGGGAGATACAATTAGAGAAAAAGATGAATAGCCTTTCAAGAGCCTAATCAGGATGTAGTGGAGGGTAAACCCACCAAAAGTTAGTTTGTCTTGCAGTTTATGTGTGGAACTGAGCTTAACCACTGGTTCCAGCTACTGATTTCATGAAACTTTTACCAACGCAACACCGACTATAATATAATTTAGAGGACTTATTGTGTTTTTGTTTTTCTTTCCGACAAATGTAATGCTTTTTTTCACATTAAGCTTTAAGTTGGTAAGATTTCTGTTTGTTTTCAGATGCCAACGGTAAACACAAATACAAATCCGACACAGATGCTCACTCACTCAAAGTTAATCCTAAGAAAGCACGAGTTAAATTTAAAACTATAACGTATTCACTCCCATGGTGAGATAGGTACACAAGATTTAAGAAGCGCATGTATCCAAAGGAATTGCAGGCACAATAAGCATACAAAGTATGTACAGTATATGTCACAAAGACAGACCTGATGCTTCTTGAGCAGGATGTTGGCATTAGTCAGGTCTTTGACGTCCTCGTCTCCGCTCTGTAGCTGCTGCTGCAGCTGACCGAGCCACTTCTTCATATCAGTCAGGCTCTGGTCGAAAAGCTCGGAGCGGTTGGCATCAAACAGCAGCCGGGCTTTCTCCTGGGTCGTGGACTCCAGCTTGTCCCACAGCTCGTGGAGTTTGGCCAGACGCTCCTTCACGATGGGCTCAAACTCAGGCTTGGATTCCATGAGCTCCTGACCCTCCTGTATCCACAAAGACACAGAGTGAAGAAGATCTTTCCCAAAAAATATCACCTGACTTATAAAAACAATGGAGACATAATAAGTCAATAAAAAGTAAAGAAATGGCAGATAAGATTCACAACGGCGTCGTTTGTCTAAATCTTTTATAAAACAAAGATACCAAAAACTTTAACTTGATCAATACTTAGTAATTTATCAATACATGCTCTTTTAAAGGCACAGTGGAATTAAAAAAAAATACATTTTCCAAGTTATCCTGAGTCTCTGTGTTAATTGTTCAGGGTTTTTTTGAGTAACTATACCCCACCTCCTTATGGAAGCTGAACTGCCTTTTCACTGTGACTTTAAGACGTAATTTGGGATCCCTCATCATGGGTTTAACCCTGCATTAAATAAGGTATTGTCAAAGGCCAATATGAAGAGAATAGGTAGCTCTTTAGATATCGTAATGATTTGTAATTGTTATAAGATACTCCTACACCCCTCTCTAACATATAAACCCATTTGACAGACATATACTGGTGTATATAGGCACATAGGCAGTGTTACCAACCTGGTCTACTTTGTTGAGCCAGTCCTTGTTGGAGGCCAGCTCAGCCATGAAGGCTTGATGCTTCAGCCACTTGCTGTGGAGGTTCCTGGCCTCATCGTACGACGTGTCCTGAGCTGTCAGCATCTTCTCATTGATCCACACAGTCAGCTGAAGCACGGGGAGGAGGAGTGAATATTAGGGATTAGCAAAAAAAACCAAAAGATTCAAATCAACAACTAAGACTGGAGCACGTAAGGTTACAAAACTTGGGAAAGTCACGGAAACATCAGCATTTTAAATTTGTGCAGAGGTGACTGTCTTTGAGGAGGATTTACTCCTTTATCTTCTGAAAACAGCATTTACCAATTAGCCAAGTGGGACCCCTATCCCAAATAGGGAAGATACAAATTTAAGAAAGTCTCACTGAGTTATGGTAAACAAAGCAGAGTGTGTTTGGCAAACTGTGGTGTCAAGTCTCAGTGAAGGAATAATTAAGCTAATAATTAATGTACCAATTGATGTTACCCAGTGATTACGTGAACAGTAAACTGACGGTGAACTCACATCTTGAGTGTTTTGCAGGAAGTGCTGCAGGTCTCGGTTGTCTCTGAGCTTTTCTGACACCTCCTGGGCTCTTCTTTTATTCTTGTTATGCCTGTAGGTCAAAAACAAAATCATGAAAGTACATTAAAAAACACAACTCCACACTGAGAATATCTCCCTCCACCTTTTCATTTAACACCTCCCACAGTGACATAACAGGATGTGTCGCTGAACTACCAAGAGAGAGGGAATCGTTATGAGGCCTTCCTCCCCACAGAAAAATACCTGACACAGTAACCCAAAACAGTCATCTGTTTCTCTGCTACACCGTGAAGAAAAGCTCTCACTTAAAGATCAATATCCATTATTGCGGGCGCCTGCCTACCAAGCTGAATTGTGGGAGTTAATGGGAAAAGCTCCCATGCCCTCTCTCTGCTGCCTCTTGTTGATAGTAATGATACAGATAAGAAAGCTGTTTCACTGCTGAGCCAGGTGAAAGTCTGAGGAAGAGTGACTTAGAATGAAAAGATCTATTTTCCACATGAGATCAGGGCACGTACGGTATTTATCAAACTGCTAAACATGAAATTTTGGTCTCAAGTGATGATGAAAGTAAAAATCCAGAGGTCTTTAAAGTTGGTTAAGAGTTAATACTAGATGACTGCAGCACTGAAACAGTGGTGAGCACCTTCTGAGACTTGTTTTGGAGTGGCTATACAAAATATCATTGATCATGCTGAATAATACGTTAGCTGAAACAATATATAGAATTCAGAATAGAGTAGTTTTAACCTATTATTTGCATTTGGTTTGAACCTTTGATAGGATGTCACACCACTTATTAGCCACGCTAGCAGCACGCCTTAGGGGTGGCAATGTCTGTCAGTTGGTCTGCTACTTTGGTCCAGGCTGAAAGCTCTCTGAATTACCGTGACATTTGGTACAGATGTCCACGGTGCCCAGAGGATCAGTGGAACTTTTCCTCTAGCACCACCATGAGGTTCACATTTGTGTTTTTCAGTGAAATGTCTAAACATTTTGGATGGATTGCTATGACATTTGGCACACACATTCATGTTCCCCTCAGGATGAATTCTAATGACTTAAGTATTCCTTAACTTTTCATGTAGCATCATTATCAGGGAAAAATTTCATCTCTAATACTGTGTTTTATGACCAAATATTTGCAAAAACAATTGTCATTGGTTTTGCAAATATTTTTCCTCAGCTGTACTTTGTGTTTTGTGCTAATTAGCCAATGTTACCATTCTAACATGGTAAACTAAGATGGTGGTACTGAATTCTCCCTATTACATGTGTTCTCTGATCCAGTTTTTCTTTTCTTTTTGTTTCCATTTCAGCCACTCAATATTAATCCGTTTTTGAGCATTATAAATATATTGTATATATGGTTGTTAATTTCACATGTTAATTGCTACTGGAGATATTGAGGATTTCACACAAATATAATGAACATTTTAAAAAATCTAAATCACTTGTTTTTGCAGGATAACACATCACTGAGTAAAATTGAAGGATTTTTTGTTAAGAATGCTTCTTTCTTATTCTTTCTTCTTAAGAAATTCTTAAGAAAGTGACAAGAAATCCTTGCCACTGATTGGCTGTTAAATACAGTTAAATGATTGTGGGAAAGAAACAAAGGTAAAACAGAACCCTCTCAGTTGAAATCTGTTCACAATCAATACCAAATGTGGCTGAAATCGTCTCAAAAGATTTCTCAAAAGTACTACAATATCATAAAAATGTTCTGCTATTCAATAGTCCTTTTTACAGCGCTTCATTGAAAACAGGACCAAAAACCATAACAACTGACCTGTCTCCGATTGAGTCCATTTTCTCCTGAACTTTCCCAGAGTACAGGTTGTTGCTGTCCACCAGTCGCTGTCCGCCCTGCAGAGCGCCGTCAATCTTGTCCTCGTTGGCCTCCATGGTGCTCACAAAGTCCTCATGCTTCTTCAAAGCTTTCTCTGCCCCAGCCAAGGTGTCGGGCTTGTCTATGTGGGCCAAGGTGTACTCCTGCAACGAAGCAAAGACAAAATTAACAAAGTGAAAAAAGGTAAAGACAAACACCCTTGAGACACACAACCAGCTGACTACATTATCTGACAAACATGCGGTGTGGTAACTGACCGCACTGCATTCTTCCATACCACATTCTTTTAAATACCTGTAGCATCACTAACCCCATCATTAAAAAGCTAACCCTAATTCTATGGAAGCTGATGACTCTGACTTACATAGTCCTACTCCACATATGCAGTAAAGTACCTGGTTGTTGAGGATGGCCGCTACAGCCTTGCCATCCCTCATGAACTGCTGGAAGCCCAGACCCTGGTCCAGGAAGGTCTTGCGGCTGTCCCACATCTTCTGCAGTTCATACCAACCACGGTCCAGCCCCTTCAGCCTCTGCTCCAGCTGCTGGTATTGAGGATCGTCCTCCTGACCTTGAGTGACCTGGGCACCGGTGTCCCTCACACGGTGATAGTCCTCCTCGTGGTTGTTTATGTCTTCACGCACAGCGTCATGAAGGCTGAGCTGCTCCTCGGCCTCCGGCAGCGTGGCAGGCATTTCCTCTGACGCCACAGCTTTCTGGGTCTTGAAAAGCCAGGACTGGAAGTCATCCATGTCTTGGAGGAAGGTCTGTAACTTGCTGACCTCACCCAACGAGTCCTCTCTATCTTTCAGGGTCTTTCTTAGCGTGTCCCAGGCCGCGTCCAGCTCCCCTCTGCGGGCCAAGATGTCATCTGCGTTCTCCGGGTGGTCCTTAGCCAGCTGGTCGGCCTCCTTCCTCAGGAAGGTAAGCTTGGTGTCGATGGCAGCCAAATCTCTCTCCATGCCAAACAGTTTCCTCTGGATAGTCATAACGGCTGCCAGGTCATTGCCCAAGTCCTGCGTGGACTCGATCACCCGTGTCTTGTCTCTGATCCAGGCCTCTGTCTCGTCACACTCCAGCCCGTAGCTGTGCAGACTAACAGCAGAATCCACTTTCCTCTTCTTGTCCTCCACCATGGCCTTGAAGGCCTCCCACCTGAAAGAGTGAAAGAATGTTTAAACATGATGTGGATGTTTAAATCACTTTAATGTCATCCTAGGGTATGTTTTGTACCCTACAATGAGCCCTCAAAATATATTTTTCAAACACTGGTAACACTTTATTCTACAGATGTGTTATTTCCTAATAATTCCTTGAAAGTCCTGACGTTTTCTGGAAAGAACCACATAATTTTGTACTAATTATAGGGGGAATAGTAATTTCCTTGGAAGACCTACTTAATTTACTGTGAACTCAAGTAAATATATTACATTTATTTATTATTCAATTATTATTGAAAACTTTATTCTCCATATATGCTGAATTGTACGCTTCCCTGTCGACAAATTTCACATCTCTGCATGTCCAGCTGACCTGCTGTGCACTGACTGAAAAGAGCTTCCTAGCAATTAACTGAAAATAATTGGAAGTGTACACCAATGGAACATGTTTCTAATTAGTTCTAAATTACACACTTCTTTCCAGGAAACTTCTTATTTGAAAATTATAGACCTGTAAAATAAAGCATTACCAAAACTTTTGACATGCTTCAGGGCACAGAGAAAACCTAAAAATATGAATCCTTTTTGTATTTTTTTCAGGTGTGACACTGAATGATAATTAGACATGTTGATGCACAAATAAACAGTAATATTTATGACGCATATAATAAATAGATACTATATTCAAAGCACCTCTTATTCAGTCGTGTCTGACATTCTTTGACCTCCTTGGTGCGAGGGTGTCTGCTGTCCTCAAGCTGTTTCACGGCTTTGTTTACGTCATCAACTCTCGACTGCACATTTGCCATATCTTGAGCTAGAATGCTCAACCTGAAAACAAGAAAAGTGCTTGTTAAAGTAAAAACAGTACAATGTACATGATGCATGCAAATACATGGGAACTAGACCCAAAAAAAAAAAAATTCTACTTCAGAGAGAATCAAGTAAGTAAGTAGGTAGATCTATTGTTTCCAGATTTTGGGGAATTTTGTGAATGTACAAAAACAATTCAGGACTGCATCCATGTACCTATTCTGTACTACTTCCAGATCCTCCAGCTTCTCAGGCACCTCTAAACCCACCAACCACGTCTCCTTCTGGCCCATCCAGAGCTCACAGGCGTCTGTCTCACTGAAGATGGTGTACAGGGCCATAGTGTCGTCCAGCTTCTTCTGTCTCAGGTCAGCCAGAGACATGAGCTCCATGTACAGGTCCTTGATGTCTTTCAGACGTCTCTGGATATCAGGGGTGTTTTGTAGTTCCTCTGGCAGCGCGTTGGCCTGTTTGGATAGAGCATCTATGGTGGCGCCGTTCTTGATTGCTTCATTCTTCAGGTTGTTGTGCTTTTTCAGTAGCCGCTGGGTGGTGTACTCATCGTGGCCCACGTCTTCGCTGCTCATCTGCCTCTTGGCGTCCAGCAGCCAGGCCTTGAGTTCGTCAGCATCTCCCTGAAACTGGAAGAACCTCTGGGTGTCCTGGAGGTTCTGTTTCCGAAACGCAGCCAGCTCCTCCAGCTGCTGCCATTGCCTCCTGATGTCGTCCATGCATTCTTGAACCTTCGGGGAGCCAAAGTGCTTGGCCTGGATCATCTTTTCTCCTTCAGCCAAGACCTGTTCGAGGTTGGCGCGACGGGCTCCGAGCTCGTCCTCGAAGGCGCTGTGTTTGCTCTGGAGCACCAGCACGCTCGTCAGGTCCTTGCCATAATCCAGGGAGGAGAAAATGTGCTCCTTCTCTCTAATCCAGCTCTCCAGCTCCGCCACCTCCCACAGGAAGTTCCAGAATCGGCGGGACTGCTCCAAGCGAGCCCTTCGCTGGGCCGCCAGGGCGCAAAGCTCCTCGTAGCACAAGTCCAGGTGCTGCACCCTGTCGCGGATCACCTGGGGGTCACATGGCTTGTAGCCTGGGGGAAAAATGAAGGACAATATAATATTTATATGTATTTACTCATTTCACTTTCTCTACTTGCTTAACTCTTCTCTGGGTTCTGGGATGCTGGTGTCTATCTCAGTGTAAACTGTGCAGGAGATATACTGATCCATTTAGTGTTCTCATACCTAATAAAACCAGGAGCAAGGGGCATGATGAGCCACTGCACTTACTATCTCCATTGGCGAACTTGAGAGCAGCAGCACTGGCGTTCTGCACTCTGTCTGCCTGCAGAGCGATGTCGTTCTCTAACAGAGCATGTTTCTGTAGCAAGTCTTCCACTTCCAGCAAATGTTTCCCAAAGTCAGGAGACAGAAGTCGAGCCTAAAGAGAGGAGGCGACAATCTGGTCAGTTCAGCATCTAGAAAATAAATGTTATGAGTTGATGAATATTGCCTCCTGTGCTGTACCTTCATGTCATCCATCCAGCTGATGATGTACAGCATCTCCTGGAAGATCTTCTGCAGGGTCAGGTTCTTATCCAGACGCCCCCTACGAGCCTTCAGCAGCTCCTGCAGGTAGTCCCACAGGCGCAGGATGTTGTCTTTCCGCACATCAATACGTTTGGCATCATGGTATCGCTCAGACTCCAGCTCCTTCGAGATGTCCACCAAGGCCTGAACACGTTCCTCATACGCAGCGATGTCCGTCTCAATGGCATCGTGCTTCTTCTTCGCAGCCTCCACCGCTGGCAGGTCGTAACCAAAGTTATCCTGAGGAGAGGAGAGAGTGGCTCAGGGCACAAGAAACCTCTTGGTTTATGAGATAATTATTATTAGATATCCATCTATCCATCTATCTATATATATAATATATCTATCTAAACAAAGTGGCCAGTGGAGTACTTTTACTTTATATACTTTAAGGTACATTGGAACATTTTACTAATAATATTTCTGTACTTTTAGTCAAGTTAAATTCTGAATGCACTTGTACTTGTAATGGAGTATTTATATTGTGAGGTATTGCTACTTTTAAAGGTGCCCTGTGGAGTTTTCTTGTAAACAAACAAAAGTTGTGTTTTGTTTTATGTTTATGTCTTTTCTTCTAACTTCTTCTAACTAACTTTTTGTGCTGAGAAAGTTCCTGTTTTTTACTTGCAACTGACACTTTTTAGTTGGTGTCATCTCTCCATTTTTTCTTGGCAACCTGTTTCTGATGTTTACCTCTCATCAGCAATAATTGACAACCTGCTGTGTCAATTAATTCATGCAAATACTTTAAAAATCTTTACTGTTATAAATGTAGTTTTATTTAATTAAGGTAATTAGGAAGTCTAATTGAGATCAAGATCTTTTTCAAGACACTCCTCAGAGGAAATATCAGATAATAACATTATATAATATCCATAGTTTTGTTGTTGACGTTTTACCTGAGCCACTAGTCTCTGGTTCTCCAGGAGCCAGGTCTCCCTCATGGCTGCCTTCCTGTCAAATCTCCTCGCCATCTGTTCCAGCTTCTCCTGTCTGATCAGCTCATCTCTCAGGACGCGCTCCCGCTCGTGCTCCGCCCTCTCCAGACGCTCCCAGGCCTGCACACAGATGATGAGATGGATCGTGAGAGTTTGTAGTTTTTTTGCTAGTTAGGGGGGGTAACAGCAACGTGATACTTTCCATTTCCAGTTTCTTTGCTTGATCCCGTCCACAAAGACCCGAGAGGTCGAGATCAGCTAAAGAACAACTCCTGAAGTCGATAGATATTAAGTGTTATGTTCGAAGACGCTGTAGTGTAGATGTTTGCTGATAAAACTGAGCAAACAGGTTCTTAGTTAAAAGGACAGCAAACAGTATTTACTCACTGCATTGCCCTGTCTCAAAGACCTTACAATTAATGCTGCAACTAACAACTATTAATTAATCTGTCGATAATCTTACTTTAAGCCCAGGACGCTGTCTTCAAATTCCTCATTTTGTCCAATAGTTCAAAACTCACAGATATTAAATTTAAAATGATTTAAAAAACAGAAAAGCAGCAAATTTTCACATCTTAAAAACTGGAACGAGAAAATGTTGGACACTTTTGCTTGATAAATGACTTAAATGATTAACTGATTATCAAAATTGTTGCAGAATTGCAAATTGATGTCGATCTACTAATTGATTAATCAACTAATTGTTTCAGACCAACTTACAATACCTGTGAATATATTTCGAGCTGAATCAGAGGGAAATAGATCCCTGTGCCAGTTACATGTTAGTATTACATTTTTATTTTCTTGTGTCTGCAGTGCTGTCACACCTTTACTTTCCTCAGCAGATGGCTTTTATTGTACAGTTTACTGAATTGCACTATGATATAACCAGTATAATTCATTTCATTTGTGGTTTAATTGTCGCCTCGGGATTGTGCTCTGCTAAATGAATGAATTTTGAGCTGAAAGCCTGAGCTTCAAACCACAGGCTTTTGCATGCTTGTCAAAGGAGAGACAATCTTCATATGAAAAATCCAAAGCCAAACATTTTCTTCATTAAAACTGCGGCTGAAATGATTAGTCCAGTAATCGGTTAGAAGATCAAGATTAAGTCGTATTTTTAGCAAAAATGCCAAACATTCCCCAGTTCAGGCTTCTAAATTGTGAGGATTTGTTGGTTTTCTTTGTCTTATGTGATAATAAACTGAATGTCTTTGGGTTTTGGATGGTTGGTTGGACAAAACAAGCTATTTGAAGACATCACCTTGGGATTTTGTAAATTGTGATGGGCTATTTTTGTTATTTTCTGACATTTTATAAACAAAATGATTAATAAGTGAATCGAGAAAATAAAAAAATGAATTGATAAGGAAAAAAACATGATTCTCCTCACCCTGTTGATATCCGCGACCAGAGCTCCCTCTTTAGGCGTGTAGACCCTCTGGTTGTTGGCCCTCATACGACTCTGGATGGTGAACAGCAGCACCTCGAGGTTTCCTTTCTCCTGGAACCTGAAAGAAAACAAGTCACACAAAAAGATACACGTAAGCTGTACATTTACTGCAGTTATGGTATTGTTTGGCATCCTCCCCTCTACAGAACGAACTTCAAACCACTCCTGAAACTTTATTTCCCCCACGCCTGTTTGCTCGTCCCTTTTCCAAAGCGTATTTATCAATGTATTTCTATTATAATTTAATCTCTTATTCATTATTATAAGTGTATATCTTTTAAATAATAATTATTAGTTTATTTTTCTGGAATTGTTTTGCTTCCATGTAATGTCTAAGTAATTATATTACTGTTTTGTTTTGTTTTTCATTTGTCTACATGCACAACAATTGTGCTCATGTATAAATGTCATCAGCAATGGGTCTAAGTTTGTTTCCTGTTTGTTTGTTGGTCTGTGGATGACAAAATCAATCAAAGAGATCGGTTGAAAACTTTTTCTTTTCTTCGTAAGTCAAAATGCAGAAGTATGTATGCTCTGAATATGGAAATGACAGATAATGACAATGAGGTGGTTCGTGTGCATTTATTAAAAATACTGAGTGACTGATTTGGATTACTTTAAACTGTAAGTTTATATTAAATGGATTGAATTTGGCTGCAAAGAAACGCAGCCAAAAACAACATATCACACAATAAAATATATTAGATTACCTACAAAACTTAACTTAATAATAACGTAATTTTTCAAAGAATAGCTATAAATGGCAGCCAATAAGTGTGTTACAAACTGTTGGAAAGATAGTGATCCCTCTTCTGTATCAATGTGGTTTAATGATATTATCTTGTGCAACATATGAAAAAGTTATTAAAGAAAAGTTTGTGGTTTTAGATTTCATAGAAAACTCTAATCCAGTTGCTCAGAAGGTGCACTGAAAAGTACAATTTGTGTTTTTTCTGTGTTTCTGTTTGTTGTATTTGTAACTGATATTTTATGAAATTTGCTTAATATGAATCATTGTAAAGGTGAGTCGTGTTTTCTTTTCGTCTTGAAGATTAAGACAAAGAGAACAGACTAGAATAGAAATAGAACAGAGTGTAATGTAATGGGAAGGTGTCTTGGCTTGACTCACTTGGGCGGCTTCTCTACAGTGCGGTAGGTGTTGAAGGCCTGAAGCTGCTGCTGAACTCCATTCAGAGAGTTGGCAAGTTTCCGGTTGTTCAGCACGACGATGGTCTGCTCGATCCACGTCAGCAGGTCCGACGCCAGCGTCTCGTACTTATCAATCATCTTCTCTGTCTCGATGGCGTGATCCAGAACCTGAGGAAGGGGGTCAAAGGCGGTGAGGGAAGCAGGCTCAACGAAGTTAACGCACGAGTACATGAGTGTCATCTCTCCATCTCACCTTTCCAACTCTCTTGCCCTCGACAGCGAGCTGCTTCATCTTCGAGAAGTAGTGGTAAAATGCCACGACGTATGTGATGATGGACTTCTCATCTGGGTTCTCTGTGAACACATCTACAAAACAAAACGGCAGACAAGTCAGTCACAGCCAAGCCAGAGACATCACGGGTCCTGAGGTCTTTTTTTCCACCAGGCTTATAGCTCATAAACATTTAGTTCTACATGAAGGCACAGCCTCCATCAGTCACTCGCCTTCTGGGTCTAAGAGTTTGGTCACACCAAGCTTCTGCTCTGCTACATTGAAGGCGTTCTGGAGGTTGTGGGTCGGGTTGGACCTCTTCAGATTGTTATACTCCACCAGATCTGGCCTGAGAGAGGAAGATGGAGAAAGCAAAAGAGGAAAAAAAAAGACAATTAGGCAGTGAAAGAGATGGAGGAGAATGAGGAGGAGAGACACTGAGCAGACGGGTTTCCTGTGTGTTTACATTTCAGAGCTGGTGAGAGTGGATTTGGCCATTCATCTCTCCTTACCGGTGTTTGTGTATGAGAGCGTTAAAGGCCATGCCGTCCTTCCAGCTGGTGGTGAAGTTTGTGATGTTGACACTGGGATACCTGTAAGACAACAGCCGGCGGACGTCATTGACTGAACATAAGGGGCATTGCTGAGAAGCTCCTGTTTTAAATCAATGTCTGGGATCTGGTCTGCTTCTCAACACACGTAATTATGAACCACTTATTTCTGGAGCTTCAGGCCCGAGCAGATGAAGTGTTTTCTCAATGCCACTCTCATGTCTGTACGGTAAATATGAAGCTACAGCCAGCAGCTGGTTAGCTTAGCTTAGCTTAAAGATTGGAAACAGGAGGAAACAGCTAGCCTGACTCCGTCCAAAGGTAACAAAACCAAGCAGCACCTCTAAAGCTCAGTAATTTAAGGAATACTTTGACATTTTGGGAAATATGCTCCTTATTTGCTTTCTTGCAGAGAGTTAGATGAGAAGATCGATACCACTCTCGGTAAATTTGAAGCTACAGCCAGCAGCCAGTGAGCTTAGGTCAGAATTAAAACTGGAAACAGGGAGAAACAGCTGGCTTGGCTCGGTCTGAGGTAACAAAATCAGCACACAAAACATGCTGTTTTTTATACAAATTAAACAAATGAGATATAACATGTTAATTAGGGAGTGTTAGAGGTGCTGGTAGGCAGATTTTGTTACCTTTGGGCAGAGCCAGGCTAGCTGTTTCCCCTTGTTTACAGTCTTTATGCTAAGCTAAGCTAACTGCCTCCTACTGCATACAGACATCAGAGTGGTAACAATCTTCTCATCTAATTCTCGGCAAGAAAGCAAATTGTATTTCAAAAAATATTAAACTATTCCTTGAAGAAAATCTTCATTTTATGGCTTTATGGTTATCTGTAAAGGGTAATGTAAACTGTTATTATGTTAAAATGGGGGGAAAAAAACCCAAACTGTGGTTTTGAGTGCACATACTTAAAACTTTACAGCACATTTAATTAAATAACTTCTTAATATCAAAGTAAAAACTAAAGAGTGCTTCACTATTCCCACATTTTTTTAAACATTATGATAAAATTGAAAACATTGGTGATTCTGACTGCTTTTGGTAAACCCATTTTTAACCACAAAAACTGGAGTAATAAAATTAGTAATTCACTTTATTTATAGAGCACTTTTAAAAAATACTCAAAGATGCTTCATAAACCAAATTAAAGATGTAAACAAGAACTTAGAAAGCTAAAACAATATAAGCGCAGGACAGCGCGTGACATAAAATCAAATATTAAAAGTTTTGAATTGCAGCTCTCTAAAGACACACTCAAAAAATTATCTTTGACCACTAAAAGATTTACAGCTGTGCACAGGAGTGGATTTTCATACTAATTCCCAAAGGATATTTCCAACAGCTTGGCAAGGCTAAAGGTCACACATCCCACTTACCCCGCAGTTTTCATCTGACACCACAGAAGAAGAGCGTCCTTGGCTGAGCGCGTCTCCTTCTGGTCCGCCTGGCCCGTTTCCACAATAATGTCCTGGATCTGATGAAGAACAACAAGCACAGCTGGATGGTAAATAATGAAGCTTAACTAATGACTGCGAGGTTTGCAATCAAACAGGAACAAATCACAACAAAGAAGAAAAACCTAACTGATAGTAACGTGTCACTAATAGGATGCAGCAGGAGGGAACATTTTGGCACAGTGGCACAAATACCCTTTTGAAATACATTATTTATTATAGCAGAAATACTAGGAGGTTTTTATTTGTGTAAAACAAAACTAATTTCAAGTGATATATCATCAATGCTATTAGCCGAGTGGATTCTCACAAATCTAAACCTGGGGTCCAGTGGATAGAAGGAGGGGTGCTAATTATTGAAGTTCTTATTTTCCCACACAGTGAGCCAGTAATTAGAGCAGTGATGTGATCTGAGAGACAGGCCCTGAGAGAGGGCTAAATTTAGCCAGCTTTGGTTCTCCTTGGTTTATGCAGACTGAAAAGATACAGACAGGACCAAGTCAACTCCTTTCTTTCCCGTTTCTCTTTTTTGAAAAGGCTGAATAATGCAGGAGGCCATATTGTTTGAACTAACGTGTCTAAAAATAACAGTGTTGCTGTCAAAATTAAAAATAAATATGTGCCCCCTCCAGGAAGATAAAAGAGTCAAACAGACATGTTCTGATGTTCTGGATGTGCTTCTAACAGCAGATAATAACAGCTGGAACCTGAAGGCATCTCATTCGAGGAAAGAGAACAAGTCAAAAACATCCCAATGCTGCAAAGCTGAGACTGTTTCTGTGCTGCATGCAGACACACCCAAATGAGACTAATCAATTATCTCACAATTGTCTATCAAACACTGCAGGTTGTACAGTTTCGCCGCATTTAAATTCAAATAAAAACTTATTTTTATTTATATGATAGTATATGGTAGCATAATGATAATAACATATATTTGTTCTGTCAGGCTGCAGATGTGACCAGAGGATTGTGATACAAACGTTAAAAAACATGAATATCATGAGACTTTCAGACCAGAACTGTAATTGTGACATTTTTAGATAAAAGAAAATTTAGACAAAATTGTGTCTGCTGTAAAGAAAACAATCTTCTGCTCATTAAAAAATCATTCTTTTAAAAAGCTAATAACAAAATGTTTGGGCAGATTTTATTGCCAAGTATCTTTTCTTCAGATGATTTAAGTTTCACTACAAGTGGGTCACTGCTGTATGGGGAGTTGTGGTGTTACGGAATGATTTAAATGGTTGAACTCACAGTCATGTCATGTAACTGGATTTTGCTGTCAGAGCATCCAAATATAAGATGAGATTTACTTTTGCTGAGGTTTATTTTGCAGATGAACTTCTTTTATAACATACAGACTACAATATCCACAGACTGACCAGTATCTTCCCTGTCTATTGTACATTGAAACTGCACATTGTACTGTGTTACAGAAAGTATATTGCAATATATTCTATCATATGTTTTATTTTGTGGTGTCCATTTATACATGCTGTGCGTAGTGTGCAGTATATACTACATAACACTACAGTAGATTTCATATATTTTGCTTTTACTATTATATCTATATAGCTACATCTATGTTATGTATAATACATACACTACTTCAGTATGACTCTTAACAACGTTTCTACTTCTGTAAAGCCTGCAGAGTTGCACTGATGGACTTTTTACTTCTGCACATATACACTATATTTGCACAGCTTCCTACACAATGTACAAACTATACCATGTACTGTATAAGGCCTAAGTATTGTACTGTATATAGCTTTTGAATATCATTTACTTAATGTTCTTATTTTGTTGTATTTATTATCTTAAGTAGTTCTTTATCTGTTGAACTGTTTCTTGCACTGCTGTAATGTGAATTTCCTCTCTAGGGAAGTCTTATCTTATCGTGCTGAGGGACATAATTGAAGAAATGGTTACTATATATATATATATCGCAAAGTTCAACATTTTTGTGTTTTGATGAGAACTATATCACACCTCCTTCATTGCTTGTAACAGTGATAACAGTAAGAGAGAGGAGAGTGAAGTTATGTATATTAAAGTGTCCAATGTATTGTGATTCATGTCATTAAAGTGGACTAGGATACAGTGAAGAAGCTGTCTTTGTGCTTTTACTTTTACACATGACCAGAAGTAGTTAATGATTAATATTACCCAAAATTACGTTTTATTTTAACATTTTAAGGCTTTGATAGCATTCTGTACAACCGATGTAAAAAGACAAAAGGGAAGAGTGATTAAAATCCACAAAAATAGGGAAATAAAGGTAAATATGAGCTTTAAGTGTAGCCATGGTCTAAGTTTACCTGGAAGCGAAGGATGATGGTCCAGATGAGGCCGAGGATGAGGCGATGGTTGCCGTCGACGATGTCGTGGGAACCCATGTTCTCCAGGTGGACCCTCTGCTCTTTGAGGAACTGCAGAGCCTTGTCCACATTCTCCAAACAGTGGATACGCATACGGCCCTTGGTGGGTTTTGGCTAAAGACAGAAATAAGAAAGAAAGGCAAAACACAGAAAGGAAAAGTTTTAAAGGCAAGAGTGACCACAACAGAGAGAGAGAGAGGGACAACACGAAGAATGTAACAAGGAGAGAAAAACATTAAAATGTAAGATCTTACCAGACGTTCGCCAGACAGCACCTCCAGCAGTTTAATGAGCATGCGTCCGTCCCGCAGGTCCAGGTAGAGGTCAGAGATGCGACAGCCGACCCGGGACAGGATCGAGTTGACCCATTTAGTGAAGGTTTTCTTCTGAACCGCCTCACGCTCATCTGATGGGAGCACAAAGTTAAGAAAGAACATGAGCTCCATGAATAATGAAACAACTTCACATCTACAGAACAGCACCACCGGAGCTGGCGGGGACTGACTGTCCTGCTCAAGGGCACTTCAGGTAGATGGAGGGCCCCGATGCGTGTTGAGGAAATCTTACTGGTTAAATTAATCGTCAGTGCAGAGTTAAGCTGAGCACACTTGCTACTTACTGAGAAAACACAGCCTGGACATACCCGCTTATCTATATATATTAGCTCATAGTCAGCTTTGTCTGCAGCAAACATGCACTCAGAGATGATTCTGAGGCTTTAATTCAACACCCAATTATAGTATTTCTACCTTCACATCAGCTCTGCCTCCAAGAAATATGATTTCCATAACTATGCACCGATTATGGGACAGTGGGCCCCAGGCCACAGACATGTAAAAAGCCCCCCCACCCCTTCTACACAGGCTATTGTTCTGCAGGTGAACCAGAACTCTCAGACGCTGCTGTTGGTTCAAAAACTGAACCTTAACTTAAGTATTTAGTTCACGCTGGAGATGATGAGAGGCTGCCTGACTCCTGTCTAAAGCTTCCTGCCACAGCAGATCCACACTGACACTCCTCTGCACAGATACTGTACAAAATACTACAGCACACTATACAGAATATTATGGGAAACCATAACCACCTGCTGTTGAATTAAACTGCTTTGCCAATTTTACTGTATTTTAACGAAATGTTACTGTAGCCTCAGCATGCTGTGCAGGTGTAATATGAAGGGAAAAAAAAATCTTTGATTGGATTTGGTTGGCAGCTGCTCAGTATCAAAAGACTCCGATCAGGAGCAGCAGCAAAAATGTGATCAGGACAGGAGTTTTAGCTGAACTCTGAGAGTTTCCAACAAGAAATGTTAACAGTCACTTCAAAAAGGGGCCAAGGTCCCCTGTGACCCCTTGGGCCCTTGGGTGCCTGGCCCATGCCCGTTCAGTAATGCATCCATGTCCATAACTAAAACTTCAGTTAGTCAATTAAATAGTCAACCTCGTCACAGTGCTGCCCTGCTGGCAAAGACAGCCTCACTGTGACACTTGTTCACTTTGTCACCGTGGTGTCAAATGAGGATAACGTATATTTGTACAGTGTATCTCTTTAATTGGAATTAGAGCAGTATGTTAATCAGTAAAACTGCTCTAGTGGCACCATCACCCTGTTAAAATGCTGAAATTTCTTGGTAACTGTCAGTTTTGACCTTTTCGCTCAGTTATTGGAGCAGGAGGAGTCATCATTGGTCACTCATGCTTGACATGATAACTGATACAGCTTTACTGTAATCATCTCCTCCTCCTCCTCCTTGCAGAGCAGATAGAGAAGTGGTGCTGCATAAAAACATCACCTGCATAAAAAAGAAGTAAACACAAACGAGGTCTCTGCATAGTCAAGCGGAGGTGTACAGTATCTATGCAGAGATTCCTCGACTGCATTTTTGCCTGAAAACTCAGGACTGACGGGGCGGAGAGATGCAGCGAGTACGAGCGTCAGACTTGGAGAGGTTTTTGGGAGGATGAGCGCTGCCCACATGGTGACACATCTTGCCGGGCTCACGCTCACACTTAAAAATCACATCTCAATGCACGGCAGATGTGCCTCCCACTCAGCAGCAAAAATAAAACCAATTTTTGAAGGGACCATATGTTAGCATGACCCAATGTTCTATACTCTGTTTATTTTGTTTGTGGACACACTTAATGGGAACGGGAACAAGGGAGGTGTGAGTGGGTGTGTGCTTGTGACTGGGGGTTGTATCTGCATTTAGTAAGCATATAAAATGCCCCAAATCTACCTGTACTGTCTAACCTTTCTCTTAATACATTGCAGGCGCAGAATAAGAATTGTGACCTAGATATGTACTGAGCACAACATTTTACATTTTACAGTACATTTTACACAACTTGACTGTTTTTTATTGTGAACTATTTTGCAGCAGCACTGTTTCTAAATTATCTCAGGTATAATTTTGGCCTTTCTCTCTGTGATTTCTTGTTACTTATCAGCCTCCATACGCACCAATAACGATATATCTACAATAAGCTAATATCAGCCCAGTCGATTTATTGATCTAGCTCTAGAAATGAGGTCCAGAGACAACAACCCGACGTGTTAACTTAGACTCAGACTGCAGCTCGTATGCATACATAAGATCTTTTAAAATATTTCTCTGACGCTTCATTCCAACATATTAAACACAACCTTTGAAAATTGTCATCATCGTATTGTTTAGCCAATATGTTTAATTTACAGATGATTAAAGGGCTTGGCAACATCGTTAAAATCAATGTCACAATATCAACAAAGATATAATAAATATACAATAAACTAACAATATATGCATAATATAATCATTCATTGCGTTGTCTTTCGCGGCACCTATAGCAATAATCGGTAATTGCAGGTGTGGCTTTGGACCTCACATCAGTTTCAGTTTCAGTTTCATTGTCTGTAGTCATCCATCTTTTCTTTGTTTGTTCGGCCATAGTAACCGTTTACTCACAACACTAGCAGAGACCGGAATAAACAGTACGTCGCTTCACACACAGGTGAGTTGAAGAGCGAGTCTGTTGCGTTAAAAGCCTTGTTAAAAGCCAAACTGTGCGCTGCTTGTGATTTTTCCGGGAAAGTCGCTGCCGACACCCAGATCGTGACACTGCGGATGCTGCAGGCTTTCATCAGTGAACCATAGGCTCAATCACCATTGTGTTGCATCACTCGGCGATAGATAGTGACTTAACAGACATTTATTTAAATGAAAATCTTCAAGATTATATCTTTAATGTCAATAAACAATAATATTAAACTTATAATAATGTTAAAATCAATATTAAATGACCTCACAAAACTGTCTCATACGTCTCATAACTTTCATAATAACTAATAAGGGGCTTCACTTCAATTCAAGCTATTGTTTTGTGGGCTTTTCTTATAATGGATATTAGAGCTGAAACAATTAGTTTATTAATTGATTGACAGAAAATTAATTGGTAACAATCCTAATATCTGACAATAATCTATCTTAAGTCATTTCTTGTGTAAAAATAACAAAAATTCACTGTTTCCAGATTTTCAAATGTGAATATTTTTGGTTTTCTGAGTCCTCTTTGACTATTGATCAGAAAAAAACAGGACATTTAAAGATATCACCTTGGGCCATGGAAACTTGTGATGGGCATTTTTTTACCATTTGCAGACATTTTGTAGACCAAACAATCGATCTAATCTTGAAAGTAATCTGTTGATTAATCGATAGTGAAAATAATCATCAATTGCAGCCCTAGTTGATACGTAGTTTTTGATTGAAGCTCTTACTCCAGGTGAGGTATTTTAGACGAATCTGGAACAAGGATGACAGAAGGACAATGCAAGTTGACTACAATTACTTTGACTGCACCCACAACTCCCAGCACACACACTCATACATACACAGCTCCTTAAAGTTTATCAGGTCAGCCACTGGTGATGAGACATTTTCCCCTTAGTCGTCCCATCTTGCGACACGTGACTTCCCCTTGGTCTGCCTGCTACGGTTTGCCCTGTTTATTCCTGAACCCAAATATGACTGCAAACTAAGGAGCGCAAAGGATTGCATCCTTAATGACTTGTGTGATAAATGATTCAGACCCTGAGGCTGTGGAGAACAAGCAAGGAACAGCTAAAGAGCAGGAACAGAAGAGGAAGAGGGAGGAAAGAAAGGAGAGGGTGGGAGAGAGAAGACGTTAAAGATGTTGGATTAAAGGTTAAGAAGGAGACCATAAAGCAGAGTGAGACACGGGAGGAGACAGAGAGGCTGGAGCAAAGGTAAACCAGGGAAGAAAAGAGGGCAGGCGATGGAGGGCAAGACAGATCAGACAGAAAGTAATGGAGAGTGACTGAGATGCAGGCATTCAGGTTTAATCTACAGAGACCCGACCAGGAAAATAGAACAAGATAAAGTACCTACAGTACCTCCACTACTGCTAAAAATGACCCAGTAAGCACCAAAAAAGCTCCAGCCAATTCTTAGCATCATCAAAGAGAAGAAATCAGCGCTTATTGTATGTAAAACACATGGCGCAGAGTACAGTGAATAAATCATGCTTCATTCTGCTCCCCTCAGCAGAACAACAGCACGCACCACTCCGCTACATCCACACTGGATAACCACGCCATGAAAAAATAATGGCAATTAAGACATGAAAATAACTCAAAGCTCCAACAGGAGTGTCAGCGTTGATTTAGCACAAACTTTCACATCATAATCTGTCAGAAAACAGGGACAAAAAACGTGTCAACAAGATGCTCCCGTGTGCAATAAAACCTGTGACAAATGCTTTCTGAACTATTTGGGCTGCTGCCTCCAGAGGATTTTACAGTGGAGGCAGTAAGAGGACAATTGAAGCACATCCCCGAAAACATGCACATTGTTCTCGAGTATCATCTCACATCACAAGACCTTGAGAGGAGACAGAGTGCACACATTGATGCTCCTGGCCATTTAGGAAGCATGGGACAACAGAGGGGGAGGGAGGAGTGTGGGAGGAGGAGGAGGAGGGAGGATTGTTGCCTGCACGCGTCCCGCTGAGCCGTCTCCAGATGAGTAGTTCAACAAGCTCGAGATGACAACAGCTCTCTGTACGCTCGCTGCTGAACAAAGCCCTCAGCAATCGTCCGAAAACTACGTTCTGTTTAACCCCCAAAACTCCAGCAGAGGTTTTGTGGAGTTCAGCAGAAAATCATAACATCAAAATAATAATATAACATCAAAATGATTAGTGATGTAAGATTCAGCATCATCTACAGTATGTTACGTGTTGTCTTTTCCAGGTCTTTAAGATTTAAAATCACAGAGCTTATTTAACAGTGGATTTTTCTACTTGTTTGGTCATCACATTCATATTACTTTGTGTTTCCCAAACCGACGATCTCCACATTATTTCTTCATATACTAATATTGATGTATTTGTTTTAAAATATCACATATTTGGTTTGTTGCCTGACGCTAATTCCCACCTACGTATACTGGGATTGAAGGTTTTATCCACTCTTAAAACATGGCCATGTAACTTTTGCTGAACGGTGGCCACAAGTGGCAAATACAGAATAATGACACATTGAATTTCCTTTCATTTACAAAGATTCTCCTGAGTCAGCTTCTCTAAAGATATCAAAATAAAGCAACCTGCCTTAGAACAAGTCGAATGGGACCCAAGTAGGAATCTGCACACGCATTTTGTGATAAAACCATTAAAATGTTTTATCTCGAGCATGTTAAAATGTGGTGGAACAGTAACACAAAAGAAAAGAAACATTATTTCTTTCTTTCAAAAGTTACACAGTGTAGTTTAAAGGTTTTGTATCAAAGTCGGTGTACGGGCAGGATTTTTCATCCAGGACTGAACATTTTTAATTAAATGCTCATGAAAGCTACAAGTTTTTATTAACTTTCTGTATGATTTCTACTTCAGTCGTGGCAGAACCGTAGCTGAAAAGGACGCTTTGTTTTTTTAAAACACAGAGACACACATGTAGTCACATGTAGGTACAGTTCATAAATAGGAAAGTAGCTGTTATAGTTCGTGCGATGACAGCAACCTTACTGTATGTTTAATGTTTGGTTGTACTTTGTGGTGTTGCAATAGAAGCTGCCATTGTTATACTGTCTTTTCACATGAATTAAATATTTTTGAGCAAGTGCAGCAGTCATATACAGTATCCAACTTTTCTCCACACTGACTGGATTGCAGCAGCGTCTTATCACTGCTGTGCTACATCCCTTCTCCAACTTCTTCCTGCATATCAGTACAAGCCTTACTAAACATTCCTCTGTTTCACATGCTTTTACTCTGTAATCTCTCATCCACTCTTTTGACTCCAGTGAAAGCCCCATGACTTATTCATGCTGATGGATTTTCTCTGTATACAGTCTGATCCGTCTTTTCCCACAGTCAGCTCTTACTGGAAGTGGCCCAGTGGTCCTACATGCCTGAGTCATGGCACCGCCAGCGCTACCTGTCCTGCAGCCATGATAGCATGTCTTTATAAACGGGGCTGTCCGGGAGTTTAGATGAAACACCTCCTCTGTTGGCTTTGTTTACGCGGTTCCTCAAGACATGTTTTCAGGCTAAGATGAATTGTCGGAGCTTTTGCTAAATGGACTCACATTCTGCAACTGCTAAACATCAGATTAGTGCACATTAGAGGCTGTCAAGGTTTATTGATGCTGTAAAGAGCAGAACATACCAGTATTTTGACTCATAAGGATTAAAGAGCAACTCTGTGAAAGTCTGTTTACAGGTGTTGGAGAGCACTACTGCAAAAAAGTTGTATAAAGCCTTTTGTGGCTCCAGAGGCAGCTGCATAAAATCTGATAAATTGCCTTAAGTGACATCACTTGAGTCAGCGTCAGCTGGGGCTGAAGACTACAAGTTTGAAAAAGACAAAAATCTGGGGATGTGGAGTTAGAAAGAAGTGAGACCTCTGTGGCCCTCTCCTCATCTCTGCTTGAGGTCAGCGGCTCAAAGCTATATTAGCCTGCTACTAGCATAACACACCAGAATCTCCAACTGAACTGCCGGCGATTGAGTTGAATTGTGGGTAATGTAGGCGCCAGGTGTTGACAAGGAAGAAGAATGATTGGCATAAAAAAAAAGATGGTTCTGCTGCATCGATTTTGATACTTTCTTTTAACCATTGTGAGCACAATGTCTCCAAAACTTGGCAAAAACTTACAGAGTATATATTCACAATAATTTGAGGGTCAAACTCATGGCCCAGATTGTATTTTTAAACAGTAAACAGAAGAAGATTAAGGACCCAAAGACTTGAAGGGGAAGGTGTGAACACACACCTGAGTAAAGCTAAAAGGTTAAAGGTCAACTTGTCACAAAAAAAACAGCTAGACAAGGTGGAACAAACAGCAGTAAAAATACTCAACACCAGTGAGTGTGTCAAATTCCAAGAAAGACATCAGAAAATGGGTGAATGGTTGAAATCAATAAATGCAAAACACATACTTTTTCCCCACTCTTCTCTATTTACTACTTATGTTTTTCTGTTATTGTTGTTCTGTCCAACTTAATTCTACTGCAGTCTTGACCAGAATAAAAAGTTAATAAAATTTCATGACATCCAATTGGTGGATCAATACGCTTGGCTCCGAACAACGTCTCTTCAAAAGTTTGCCGCTTCACGTATCAGTTGCCTCTGCAGTGTTCAGAATCCGTCGATACTTGAAATCTAGCAGAGGCAGAAAAAAAAGCATGTTTCCCTCTCTGTTCCAGCATCGTCTCCTCCATTTTCTTCCTCTCACTAATGCACTCCTGTCATCAGGGAGTTGGATAGCATAGTGCAAGCTAACAAAAATCCACAGTGACGGCAAACCTCTCTCTTAAAACCTTAATAACACAGGCAGGGAAAAGTTAAACCGTCAGGGGAAATGATTATTTTTTAACGCTGCCACGCAATCATTCGGGGCAAAAAGGAGGTTAGGGTCAAAACACACGAATGCTTTGTTCTTTGGAACTGTTTGTGAAGGGTAAGGGCCATATGGAGAATAATTGACATGGTAAAATGATGAATATGTTTGTAATTTTAAAGAAAATGGAGCACAAAAGAGTGCGTAACACTACCTAGAAATGAATGGCTTTGGAGGGAAAAAACATCACAACCTTTTTAGGAGTTTGCCTATGAATTATTCAAAGCCAAGTCAGTGAACAATTGGGGCAGAGCCACAGCTTCCTGAAAATAAATAAATTACAACCCTATACATCTAATAAAAGGGCCACCGCTATAGAAGCTCAGACTTTTTTTTACTGCTGCCTTTTTCCAGTTCTCACAACAGGATGACAAACTAACCTCACACTTGCTCACATCACAGCCCAACCTCCCCGCGATCCCGTCCTGGCCTAAACACAAACACAAGTTGGGGAAGGGAGGGGCATGATTGGAAAAGTGTTATCGCTCTCGTCTGTGAGGCAGGAGAGGATGGACAAGCTCTCTCTCAAACACACACAGATGCACAAAACACACACAGCTCTTCCATCGGGACCCCTGTACCTTGCAGCTGCCTGAAGCGTCCATCCAGGATGGAGTTGAAACAGATGTTTGAGGTGCTGTAACTCAGCCAGCGCGCCCGCTTCATACTTTTAGCTGAGGAGGACGAGGAGGAGGAGGAGGGGAGGGGGGCAGGGGGCGGGTGAGGGTGAGAGGGCCGCTGACGTCTAGGGGTGCAGGAGGAGGACGAGGAAGAGGACGAAGAGAAGGGGGAGAGTCCCGCGGGGGCCACGGCGAGCGGGACGTGCAGGAGAGTGCCGTTCCTCTCCGGGTGGTGTTCAGGCTCCTGCTGCTTCCCGCT
Source organism: Oplegnathus fasciatus (assembly GCA_003416845.1). Classification (NCBI taxonomy): domain Eukaryota; kingdom Metazoa; phylum Chordata; class Actinopteri; order Centrarchiformes; family Oplegnathidae; genus Oplegnathus; species Oplegnathus fasciatus. The sequence continues at coordinate 212,701 of NTHP01000149.1, forward strand.
GCTGCTTCCCCTCGCCATCTTCCTGCTTTCAGGTCTCTGGGCCCGGTGGACCGCCGGGGTGCTCCTGCTCCGGCTGCTGCTCATGCCGACCCGAACAGGGGCCTCTTTCTCTGTCGGGGCATAGGGTCGGCTGGCAGCCTCCTTGGTCCCGCTGCTGCTGCTCCGGATGGCTGTGGTCTCCCTGCTGCTGGCCTTCAGGCTGATCTTGACCTCTCTGAGCCGGGGTTGGCTTATAGGGGCAGCGCGCAGCAGGCACGGGCTGCTCATCTTGACCCCCGAACGACAACAACAACAACACACAGCCTGGAGCTGGCAGAGGAGCTTGGCACTCCACGTCTCTCCTCTTCTCTGTCTCTTGGCTCTCTGTCCTCCTTTCCAGATCCCTCTTTTGCTCAGTCCTGCTCCCTCACTCCCTCCCTCTCTCCCTCCCTCCTTCTTCTTCTTCTTTCTTTCTCACTCTCTCCTCACTGCTGCCGTGATGATGCTATGCTTCCACTCTCAGGCGGAACAAGGGCTCAGGCAGCCTTCGGTTCAGTTCAGAGTGGTTTCTCTAGCCCCATCCATGCATACAATATGTTTCAATACGTCCACGTGCTCAGGCGACTCCCTCCCTCTACCCAGCACTCCCACACAGTCGTGACATCACTGAATGTGGAGTGTATGACTGGCACAGTTGTGGTTTCCTGTGCCAATAATCCAACATAAAACTGTCTCGAAGGAATGTGTCTTTTTTTAGGTTTATGTAAGGAGCAGTGTAAATGGCTGGATATGCAATACGTTATGTATGTGCTTTAAAGGCATGCTGGGCGCATATTTCTGAGTTCACAAGCTGCAAATCAGTAGCGGGCGTCATTCAGAGCCTCTCTCATCTCCTGCCTCTCTCTTCACTTTCCTCCCTCTTTGTACCACTCTCTCTCTCTCTTTCTCTGACAGGAAACACTGATTGCATTACAGAAACATCAGTGCAGCAGCACTCTAACACAATATCACCAACACCCACACAGAAGCCTTCATCACTTAAAGAGACAGAAAGAGACAGCAAGAAAAGTGGTGAGAGCACCGCCCGATAAACTGTCCGGACACGACTTTAAACATTCGGGCCACCCAGATGCAGGACTGGATATCGAACCTCAATACTTTTTTTTTGGCACAGACCAAAATGTGCTGGCATCAAATGTTCAGATCACACAGTTCTTGATTCTAACTTGTAATCCTTACATTTTCATTATATCAAACCCCATTCTTGATACTATTTATGATCATATTTGCATGTATTTGCATTCAGTAATTCCTCTCTAATTCAGTCAGGCACACTTGCATCAAGGCATTTGCATTTATAGCAAATGTTTATAAATTTGCTTGTTGAGAAAGAAATACTGCCCCTAACAAACAAATACAAGAACATTAGACCTTAGTAAAATCAAAAATACTTAAAAAGTAAGACAAAGTTGGGGTGGTGGAGGGAGGTGCAGCAGTTATAAAGATGATTGGATGGTACTAGTTAGCTGGTGAATGAGCCAATGATTGTGAGGCATGAATGAAGCAGCTGATGCTAATCAGCTAATGCAAGCGACATCAGTACTCTGAACTAACGCAATGCCGCATTTAAAAGTTTTCATTATTACTAGAACATAATTACATGTGCAAACTTTAGCTCCTTTTGCTAAATTAAAAAAGGGTTTGTAGAAAAACATTCTTTATATTTAACAAAGTAAAAAAAACGTTTGGTATCCATATCGAAACTCAGGCATCATATCAGTATCAAAACGATACCCAGTGCTACCTAGAAGTGCTTCCTCCACAGGGCGGAATTCATGTTTTACCACCTTGTGGCTGACCTCTCTTGTGTCTACAGCTTTACAGAGATGAGCATGGTGTGACCCTCAGCTCCCCTTTTGTGTTCCACCACAGAAACACTGCTATTTTAAAACCCCAAGCAGTCGCCCCACAGGTGGGTCACAGCTTACCAGCTAAGCCAGAAATGCCAGAGATCTGTGCTATGGCAGGCAGACGGACAGGGCAGCTGTCCAGATCGGTCAGACAGTGGACATTCTGGGAATGTGCAAGTGATCCCAGCTACTTGCAGAGGGCGTGGAGCAGAGTCAGTGCTCAGCTGCTGGGTGTGTGTGACACCACGAGAAACATGCACACACAACAACACCTGCAGAGCTCTAGCTGAGAGCTTGGGAGTAAAATTATGGATCACCTGGTGTGTAATTTTGTCATTTTTCTGACTAAATCTAAGTGAAGGTCAGTGACACATTCAAGCCCATTCAAACCTGCCAAAGTTAAACAGACACCCATTATAGCTCATCCTCTCTGCCCTTCCCACAGTCTTAAAGAGACACTGTCATCTGAGGAATCTGTCACATAATGCCTCTGAAAGGACACAGCCTGTTTACTATGCATGCACTCACCTGCGAGGGCCTTGATGCGCGAGCGCTCAAACAGCCGGGCAGAGCTGTTGTCATTGTCTAGTTCCTCGTCAGAGAGGTCGAAGCGGGTGTTGATGTGGCTGTACTGCTGCGTGATCTCCGCATTGTCAAAGTCTGTGGTGGAAGTCATGGCGGTAGCCAGCGTGGCAAGCGGGTTGAGGGGACGGCAGTTGGCGTCCTCAGGTGGTCTGGGGGTGTGTAGGGAGATGAGCGGAGGGGACAAAATGGCAGGATGGACCTTGAATACTGGAGGTAGTCTGAAACAGAGGGGAAAGATAGACAGTAGAGGTGTTATTATGATTGATATGATATTATAACGATTAACTGGGGTTCAGCATGTACAAGACTGATTTAATAATACAAATCTACATAATAACAGAGAACAAAGAGGTTTACACTCAAAAATGTGTCACTTGGATGTTAGAGCTTCTCTGTGCAGAATGACGTGCAGAGTTTGACACTAGAAGGCTGTTTTTAAATGCATCTGCTGAAGGAGGAAAGTTTCTCTCTGCTCACATTAAATCTCAGTTTATGACGCGTACTGGAAGTGTGATGTGGAAACTTGAAACCTCCAGAACACAGACTCCGAAAATGGACTTTTCAGTGAAGTAGGAGACATCTTGTGTCTGACAGTTTAACTTTTGACATCAACAATATTTGCATATTCATAGATTCTGGATTTTTCAATGGCGGACAGAAAAAATAGATGTAATTTTAAGAATTTTGAACGAGGTAATTCAACTTTTTTCTGGAAAGACCACATCAGATACAAATTGTTATTTCAAGTCGAGTATTTTTATTTGTCTAAAAATGTGTTTGGAGAGGGTCTAAGTATAAAAATATAAATATACAGATGTGATAGAATAGACAGATGTGGGCTGAAATGCTAAGATATAGTGCTGTATAATACTGCTCAGTGATTCTCTATTCCAAAAGGATACTGTAGGATAGGACTGCAATGATTAGTCAATTAATCAATTAGTCGATAGACAAGAAATTGACCAGCAACTATTTTGATACACAGTTAATTGTTTTAATTATTTTTTAAGCAAAAATGCTTGAAATTTGATGGTTCCAGTGAAGCAGTTGTGAGAATTTGCTGCTTGTTCTTGTCCTATATTACAGTAAATTCGGGTTTTGGGCTGTTGGTCAGAAAAAACAAGACATTTGACGACATTACCTTGGCCTCAAGGATTTTTTCTGATGTTTTACAGACCAAACAATCAATTACTCAAGAAAATAATCAGTAAATTAATCTATTATGAAAATAATCATTATTTGCAGCCTTACTGTAGGGACAAAACTGGAGCTGACTTGTGGATCCAGCTTCCTCTGTAAAGAGCACTGTCTCGCTGCAGTTTAGTTTGTATTTTGGTGTAAAGTTTCAATTTATCAACCCCGTTGGGGAGGGGCTGTATCTATACCAGGCATGAGAATGTAATTTCGGCTAGTTGAAGAACTCTCTGTGATCTCAGATGTGGTACAGGTATATTTTCACACAGAAACCTTGCCTATCACAGCTTTCACATTGGCCCCACAAGCTCCCGTGCCCCTCATAACCTCCATTTTGTGCGTGTCACTTTGCTCAACTGTCGCCTTGCAGTGTGTCCGTGTATTCTTTGTGTGGAATGGCGGGTTGAAGGGTAACCGCTCAGATAGCTCTATCTGGGTGCAGCATAGCTCTCTTATCATGCTTCGCAGGGGGAGGGCAACCCCTCTGTACTGCAGAACATGACGAAACCACCTTCTTTTGAATGATGCAGCTCACGTAGTTTGAACTGCGAGTGTGTGTTTGTGCATTTTCGTTGGTGGGTTTTTGTGAGAATAAGCGCATGAGGTGAAGTGAGGCAGGGAATCCAACTAGTGCTGATACTGTAGTACACAAAGAATAGAGAAAAGGGAACATGAGAGTGTCCTCATGTGGCACTGACTGACAATACACACAACAGCTGCTGAATACCAAATATTTTATATAATATGTTATGAATATTTTTCCATTTGAGAGATTTAGGTGATGACAGTAGCACTAAAATTAGAGATAAGGGAAACAATCTGCGTTTATCCTACTCTATATTTATGATTTTACAGTGGTGGAAAGTAACTAAGTACATTTACTCAAGTACTGAATTCAAGTGCAATTCTGTATAATATAAAATACATAGAATTAACTCCACTGTAAGCAGTGACAGAATTAAAATTCTGTTTATATGTGAATGCACCAGTAATAATAACCCAATAATATCATATATATTACTATAACACAGATGGAGGTTGTTTTTCCTTCATAGTGAGTACTTTCGCTTTTATAGTTTGAGCACATTTTCCTGATAGTACTTTTGCTAAGTACAATTTTGGATGCAGGACTTTTGTAATGGAGTCATTTATCATTGTGGTATTGCTACTTTTACTTAAACCAGCTCTATGGAGTTTTTAACTGGTTATGAAACAGTCTCAAGTTAATACAGATGCCTCTTTGTGACCTACATAAGCAAACAAGACCAAGAGCGAGAAGATTGGCTATTTCTATTAGTTTCTAATAGTTATTCTTAATGCCTGCCACCGGGCCAGATTTTTCCGCGACATCAGACGAAACGGCGCTGGNAAGTAAGTAGGATTCATCGTCTGGGGACCATGAATGTCTGTACAAAATCTTATGACAATCCATTGGATAGCGGTTGAGATATTTCAGTCTGGACCAAAGTGGTGGACCAACCAACAGACAGACCAACACTGCCATCCCTGGAGCCCTGGATCCTGCTATGTTCTTGAAATTAAATTTTACGTCCAAATAACTGTCCAAAACCCAAAGGTGTGCAATTTACACTGATATAAAACAGAGAAAAGCAGCAAATGTTCTGCATTTTTCCATCAGAAATGATTTAAACGATTAATCAGTGATCCAAAAATTGTTTATGATTAATTTCCCAGATGATTCATCAACAAATTAATTGTTTCAGCACAAGTTTAGTGGTATCTGACGCTGGTAACGTCACTGACATTNGGCCGATATCAGCCAGGGGATGCTCCACCCACCACTGGGGATCCCCTTATCACCTCGCACACAACCTGGACAGGACTACAGCACAGCACACTCAAACTGCACAAACCCTCCTCCGACACCGTTACAAACCCGAATCCAGAAGCTGTCAGCTGTATACAAAACCTATAAGACTCTAATCGTGTCGAAGGACTGACTTGCTGCCAAACACAAACTGCAGTAAATTAAGTGCGTGAGCTGGGACTTATACTCAGTGATACTGTACTAGGCTGCTTCAAGGCAAGCTGGCCTCCTGCTTATAGACAGTCCTGTGACAGAGAGTTCACCGCCTGCCACAGCCAGTGTGTGTCTGTCAATAGTGAGGTGTCCTCTTGTGGTGTCCTTGAGTGTCCTGCTCACTCACAGTAGGTCACCCTGTCAGCTATAAGTTCCCATAATGCAGAATAAAAGTCTAAAAATCCCCAATAAGTACTTGTACGTGACTGTAACTGTGACGTGTTTTCTGATATTTGAGTTTTGGCTGAAAACTGACTCATTGCACTGCAACTGCA
>NTHP01000149.1:221246-261924 GCA_003416845.1 Oplegnathus fasciatus
AGGACCTGAACACTTGTTAACATCAGAGACAACTTTTGGAAACGCGCACTTCTCCACGCGCAAACATGCGCAGTGACGTCATTGTGCGGGCTGCGCACAGTGAAAGATAACAAACGTGATAACGCAACAATTTGCCAAGATGTAGCTTCATTACAACAAAAAAACGCGGGTAACTTTAAAAGCAGAACACATTAATTTAATAATAAATAATTAGTCTGAAAGCCTTTGAAAACGACGTCATTATTTAAAATGGCAGCCTGGTCCAACAGGTGGTTTGGAGGAAACTTTTAACTCCACTGCAAACAGCGGCAAACAATAATAGTCTAAATGGAGTGAGTACCATAATGTGACCGGTGACAGAAACTATTTGGCCAAAGATCAATAATTTCATTTGACAATGGCGCAATTAGTCTTCGATTTACACTTACTTGCTTCTGGATGTCGTCCTGTCCGAAAGTGTTTATCTTGAGCCTTCTCCCTGCCAATAAACCAATTATAATCCCATTGAAGCAGCGGGGTCCTGGTCAGAGCGGACGGAGGTCTCCACAGCGCGAGGAGGGCACGGGGGCCGAGGGAAAGGGGCTGAAGGCGCCGCGCGCTCCACGGTCATTCCCGAAAGCCAGCGACTGACCCACCCTGCCGGGTTAAAAATAAAGTGGGCGCATCCAGTACATGATCTGTGCGCGCGGGGGACGGACATTCCTGACAAGAGCTGGTGACTCTAAATGGCAGAGACACTTCTGATCTCCCGTGCACCCCCCCTCCCCCCTCCCCTCCAGTCCGCTCCACCCCGGCTCTAATCGCACACGCAACACCCACCCACCCACAGAGACCCTTTCAGAAATGTCACCTCTGCGTGCCACTTACAGCACAGAGAGGACGTGGAGACCAGTCCTGGAGAAAGATCCTCACATTACAAAAGGATGTGAAAACACCTGTCAGATAATGTGACATCAGTGGAAAGTAACTAAGTACATTATTAAGTACTTGAATATTTCCATTTTTTGCAACTTTATACTTCTACTGCACTACATTTATCTGACAGCTGTAGTTTCTTTTCCAGATTAAGATTTTACATTTAAAACATATGATAAGAGTATAAAATAAAAACTTAAACCAGTGGTTCCTAACCTTTATGTCTTGTGTCCCTTTACATCAGCAGTGTCTGGTTGGGACTCCCACCAAAAAGTGATTTCCCATCAGGTGGTTTCATTTAAATAACTGTTCAAGCCCCCTCAAAATTATCCACTACTTCACAAAGGAGCAAAGATCAGAGAAATATCCACAAAATAAGTACAGATTTGTCTTCTTTCCTGCCCCATTCATCATCTCACTGACCCCTCAGATTTATCTGGAGACCCTTTGGAGGGGCCCGACCCCTAAATTGAGAACCACCGGACTAAAATACCTAACTGTATATAAAGTAGTTGAAACTAGCTCCACCTCAACTTACTACAACATAAAATACTACTTACACATTGATGCATCAATATTAACAATCTAACAATCGCAGACAGAATGAGTACTTTTAACTTTAGATACTTTAAGTACATTTTGTTGATAATACTTGTGTACTTTACTATTAGATGATGTGACACACACTGTAACACAGACTACTTCAGCTTGTTTGAGGAGTTTCTTTGGAACAAGTGTCTAGAAGTTGGGACAAGACAAAATAAAGCAGGTCGCTCCACTGGGATCACTACAGGACTGTCTGAAATGATCAAACATGATTTAGAATAGAAACTGAAATTATATAACTGTATTGTCATTCTTCTTAAATATTAAGCCCTACATTTAACCACTTTAAGGAAATACTGCAGCGCAACAGATAAGAAACAGTTCTCTATTATTTGAGTTTCTAGATGTCTTGCAGAATGATTGAATCTATATAATCTCTAATAATCTGTGTTCAAAATAGAGAGTTGTAGAAGTTACAAAAAGTATTATATTGGGGTTACTTTCTGTACTGAAGTGTTTTTATGATAATAGTGCTACATACAATACCTGATTTTTTATACAGAAATGAAAAAGATACTTTTTTCTATACCTTACTTTGAGGAAAACAAACACGTTTTTTACAACCATTTTTGGGGGGTTTTCTATTTAGCAAAAGAAGAGAAAACTTCTCAAATATGAAATGTTGTCAAAATAGAAGCATTAAATAGGTAAAATCAGTAAAGAAGAGCTCGAATCTGAGCGAGCATTCAATGTCAGCTTTTGGTACTTGACAGTTTTCGATTGACATTTCAATCAGCGCTAAAGATACAGACGTTCAATACCCAGGCCTTCTTAGACGTGTGACTGGTAATACAACTCCAATGAAGGAATTAAGATTTTGACATACTGTTGACACTTCTGGGAACAGACCTTCACGTAAACATATGATTAAAAAAAAAAGGAAAAACAACAACTCACTTAAAATATGTATTGTATTCATAAAAAAATGGCCAAACACACGGGCCAAATAGCATCTTATTAGCAACAGGAAGCAGGGTGTTTATAATAAAATACATTTACAACACATCGTCAAAACATAAATAACAATGCTTTTTACACAATGAAATGAGCACTTAAAAACATATAGACACATAAAAAAGAAATCAGTACAAAAAGTTGTCACTATGTTCCTTCACTCTGTGTCTTCAGTATTTTTGTCTCTCTCTCTCTTTGGTTCCCCCGGAAACGTCTTTAGTCACAAACTGCAGCTTCAAAACAGTCCTGAACCTTCAACTACTGTAAATTATATGGCTTCATATCTGGATACAGCTGACCCGGCTTTGACCGAGAACAGTCCTGCCTTTGATCAGCTTCTGCATAGTTTCAACACTGTACAAACAAGAACAAAAATCACTTTTTAATACGTGACATTAATGAATGCATTAACAGTTTTGTGCAAGCAGCCGTAAACACAGCACCGTGCTTTGCTCATAAAAAAAACCCATCACAACTATAAAACACATTCAACAGCATTTTAAACAGAAGGAGCAAAATAAATACGACAGACTTCAGAGACATGTGAGAACAAAAAGGCCTCAGCTTATGCAGATTTGGGGTACCATATTGTGTCCGTAGCTTACCGCAGCTTTAATAATGAAATAGTGGGAGGTCAGAGGTCGGGGGGAGCTGGTGGGATCTTCAGTATCTTGCTCAAGGGCACTTCAGCGGGCCAGATGCTTGCTGACACAGGGGTCTTGAACCAGTGAGCTTTGGTTGAAAACTGCTCCGCCTACTACTGCCCTGCCACTTGTTATATCCAAAAAGTTCTCAACTTTCTAACTCACCGCCTCCCCGTCTTGCTACAAAACCATTTTTGGACAAAGTGCTGCTGAGTGGTTTCAAATTTACCTACACAGATGAAAAAATACATTAAAAGTAAAGGCTGAAGAGTAACAGAACAATTCTTAGCATTCCTTCAATAATCCACCTTACTATCCATCACATAGCTTAGGGACTGTAGGAAAAGTATTGGGGTAGTGACGGGGGCTGAACCTTTTAGGGTTATTAATGTTTTCTTTAAACCTTTAAAAAGTTGTCTTTTTATTCTAACTATTAACTATACTGCAAGGGAAGGCTGAAATAAAACATTAATTTAGGACGAGAAAAAATAAAAGTCAGACTACCCTACCCTCCCTCTTTTCTGACCCGCTCTCCCCCCTTAATTATTTTCGTACAGTCCCATAGATACAGTATATACACCTTTCCCCCTTTTTGCTTAAAAACTGTTGAAGGACATTTTAAGTTAATTTTCTGCAGAGTTAAGATCTTTGAGTGGTTAAAATATGCAGTGCCTGAGGAAATAAGTACGTACATGTACTGTAACAAATCAGGGCTAAACAGTATTTACAAATATTTTCTTCATATGTTGGATGTGCTCTAATCTCAGGTGTACTAAGCTGGCTGCATCTATCATAGATAGATAGAAAGTAAACTCTGGTGAAAACACACTTAGTAGTAAATATACATCAAATCAGTGTAACCTTGGATTATGTGTTGATCGACTCTTAAACTTCAATTTAAAGGCTCTCTAGCTACGACGTTGACCTTGTTAACTTTAACATATTTGGCTGTCCTCGTTACAATAAGGTGGAAATCAATAGACACCATATTGCTAACAGGTATTAAGGGAGCTAAATGGCTGATATTTATCAGGTTAGATTTAAATACTTAACCTATTTCATCAAATTAATGAATTTATTTGGGGGGGAAACTAAGTAGCTTCGCCGTTTTGGATAATTAATAATCAAACTGTCTAAACCTAAATGCAACACACTAAATGTGTCATGCCAAGTCGCTCCCTTTGACTTTTAATCAATCTTTGGTAAAATAGGATTATGATTGTTACAAGCGTTCATGTACATTACAAATATATAATATAAAAATACAGTTTCAATATTTTATAAAAAAATACCTTCATACAAAAAAAAAGCTGCTTCAACTTTGTAACTGGGAATCAATATAACAGTGCTCTTAGAGTAAAAAGAAAAAGTCAAGTAAATAAATTTCACGTGCAAATTCAAAAGACAGACTAACTCCATGCTGGAGACAGTTTAGTCTAAGTGCTCACTGCTAATGCGTCCTCATCCTGCGGGTTTACGAGGCGAGGAAAACGTCAAGATCAGCGATGACAGCTGCCTGTCTTCTGGCAACAGTGTTCAACAGTCGGTGAGGAAAGGATGGAGTCCCTAGGTCCACCTGAAGAAGGACAAAGTGATATGGCAAAAGAGAAACATCGTTCACATCCAGTATGGCACAGCCTGGAAACCATTATTTGTATGGACGAATCCAAGTTGAAGGCAGAATTAAAGCTTGGGTAGGCAATGTCTTTTAGAAGCACTTTTTGTTATATTTGTTGAAATTCTCTTTACATCCTGACAGCAATCAATAAATCAAATGCTCTGGTAAAAAAAAGAAAAAAGTCCAGTATCTGTGGCAGTCACAGGACTGTAATAAGCTACCTGCCTGTCTACCTATACACCTACCCACCTGCGGGCACTCTGACCCTGCACTCACTGCGCATGCCCGGAGTCTTCCACAAGGGTAGGCGGCTAAAGCTAGCAAACTAGTCGCACAAGAATGGCAGAGAAAGAAAAGAAAGACAGAAGTAGAAAAGGCTGCGACCAAAAAGAGGTTGGATATAGCAAGGGGTCAAACCAGAGTCAACATCTTTCAGATTTTCAACGATGCCAAGAAGAACTGAGGGAGTAGAAGGGCCTGAAAAGTGACGCTGTGAGTACTAACAGCAGCCATGTTGGTTGTTTACGTTCATTATGATAATTTTAGGTGTTTTCAAACATGTGAATGAGACATGAGGTAGTTCAACACGGTTAGCGATGACAACGATGCGCTGCGCTCCTCTATGCACCGCAGCAGTATTCAGGCAGTGCGCGTTCATGTGTTTTGGGGGAGTGGCTTTGGGGGGAGACCTGAAGGGGGAGGCGGTTGGATCCTTTCAAAATCTAGCTTACTCTTGCTGGTTTCTCCAACACTGCCTACCCTAGCTTTAAAGAAACCTCTGTTACTGTGGTGGTATGTCACTTGTACTTTTATTAAGATTTGGACTTTTTAACCGCTTTTGACAAAAAATCTAATATATCCGCGTAAACGTGTTGCATGTTGAAATCATAAGTTGAGTCATCAAAATGCCATTAAAATAAAAGTTAAAATCTAAAAAACCTGCTGCCTGCTGTAGATGGGCACTCTTTGCATGTTTCCGGGCTGAAATTCCACTTTTACGATGTGCATGTTTTAAATGATGTATTTCATCTGATTACAATACCAGAAATCATGGATTGCAAGTTTGTAAGTTCATAATTGGCGGGGTTTAATTCCTACTCAGCACTTTCACATTTGGAGGTCAGGCAGACTGTTTATGTTGTTTTTTCCCCAAAGTCTGTGTCCGAAGCATTTTCACACAAGTGTTTTGAGACACACAGAGACACACAGACTACCTTTATCTGTCAGAGGAAGAAGCTGCCGTCTACGATCACCCCAAACATCTGTGCTTTTACTGGTAGTTCAAATGCAGTGGTGTTGCTTGTGAACACAACACATATATCAGCCAGCGGATTCGTTTATAGCAACCATATCTCACCTGTAGCAGGTAGAAGACCCTGGTGACTTCCTGTCCATTACGTTTAATTGGCTGCAGGACCCAGCAACTGGGCATCATCTCCCCCCGGACAGCATCCACACTGGGACGAGGCAGAGACTCTTCGAACACGGACTGCATTGCCAGCACGCACAGGCCACCCTGAGGCAAAGAAAAAATCATCAATAAAACAGGCAGTGCAGCCTTTTGATCAGCCGAGGCAACTGTACACTGACACTGATAACCAGCAGCTGACACGGTGTCTTCCACACCCACTTGCCTCTGGGTCAGTGCTGTTTACGCTCAGTGTTGTTACTGTGAGCATGAGTTGTGTCTAAATAGCACATTCTACATTTTGTGGATGAAAAACTCCACCTGTTTATCATAAATTAGTCTTAAATTACAAAAGACAGCACTGTCCGATCCTGGTTTCCTGCCACACTAACATGGCAGTAAATGGAATTTTCTCCTTCAAACTAAAGGGTGATTTTGTGTGCAACCATGCTGCAAATGCTGAGTGGACCTTATACAAGGGCGACTAGCAGTAACGATCAGGACCGGCTGGTTGATTTTGCAGCTGTGCTTACCTGTTTGGACTCGGTGCTGATGCAGCAGAAGTCCCGCGGCTGGCTGAGGTGGCAGGTGGACGGATCTGTTAGTATGTAAACTAAACAGAAATACAGAGAGAATGTGTCAAATGGAAAAACATGGTTGATGAAAACCTGGAAATATAAAAGAAAATATAAAGAATCAAGGTAATGGAACACAACTTTACTGCTAAACAATGTTGCAAAGCAGTTTATTTTCCAAACTTCAGGAAAAAAGGCAAAATTTAACATATTCATACCAAAATATGATGATCTATTATAATAAACTCTAAATTTACAAAATCAAACTTTTGATCAGAGTAACGTAGATGAAGTAAGAGAGGCCCAATGATGTTGCAAAGGTATTAAATGCGACATACTGCAGGTGTGAGAATGGAGTTGGTCATGCAATACAATAAGCTAGTCAGTGATGAATGGGACTGTGTACTGTACTGTACTGTACTATACATAGCTAATGGATGCAGACGCATCATTTGAAGCAAACACATCTGCAGGGTCTGTAAACGCAAAAATATAAATAGTTTTGCAGCAAAGACAAAAATATAAATATTTTTCTATATTTATATTCTTGCAAAAAAAATACAAAAATGATTTGCAAGGTAAACTCTTCCACACATGAAGCTCACGTTGCAAATATATTTATCAGTATCTTATAAACTGCTACTTTTCTTGATGAGTATCTAATCTTAACGTTTCAGGTCTACTGCTGGCCGACTTTAACAATCAAACTGGGATTTCAGAAAATTTGCTTACAACATTTTTAACATGTATACTCTCACATTCGAGCAACCCTTTATAAACCAGTGGTGGACAAAGTGTTTAGATACTTTAATTAAGTAAAAGTAGAAATACCACAATGTCAAAATACGCAATTACAAGTAAATGTACTGCATCCAAAATGTTATCTAGGTATAATCAGCAAAACATACTTAAAAAATCAAAAGTGTTCAATGCATAAAACTAGGTATATTATATTGTGAATTATTACTGATCAATTAACGTGTAAGTAACATTTTATTTTTGTAATTGCTTGAGATGGAGCTAATTTTAACTATTTTATACACTGTTGGGTAGTTTAATCCATAAATAGCCATTATATTTTTACATCAAATCTAATGTAGAAAGTAGCTATAACCTGTACAGTAAATGTGTTGGAATTCCCTCTGAATTGTAGTGGAGCAGAAGTATAAAGTGGCATAAAATGGTAAAGTATATCTATCTCAAATTTGCACTTGAAGTATAACTCTTGACAAAATATATTTTGTTGTATTCCACCACTGGCATTATAATGTAGAGAAACCATGTGAGGATAAGGACCAAGCAGACGTGTTAGCTCACCCAGCTGAGTGCTGTCATCTAGTGGTCGTGTCCACACAGAACGGACTGACTGATTATACATGTGGCTCTTGGACAGCTGGGAGATTATGTTCCACAGGCTGTCCAGGGGTCTGTCCAGCTCCCCGGCCCCCAGGAAACCATGGACAGATGGGCTGGAGGAGGGCTTGTAGTAAGCCTTGATGCCTCGTTCTTCTCCCTGGTACCTAAATAAACACAGACTTAACACATTAGCAAATGAATGACATTTGTGATTTTGAGGGACTGAAGTTAAGACATCTCATTAATCTAATTTTAGAGCAGACAGAGAGGAAATCCTGACCATACGAGGGGATTGACTTGAAGGTAGATGATTTTTGGATATGTTTATCAAAGAGTGAGCTCACCTCCAGCCTGCTGTGGCCTTGCCCATAAGCAGGTTGTTCAAATCCCCAGAAGAAGCTAGTCGCACCTGTGGAGAAAGAAATGTACAATTCAACCGGTTACAAATGTCTGAAAGAGTAGCTTAAAACAGGCTCAAACATCAGAATGTTTAGCCAATAACAGTCGCATTTAATGGCTGGATGTTGGATGTTTTTTTACTGAAATACAAAATCAGTCTGTTATGATCTGTTGTTACCTCAGCCAGAGCTCGACCGAGGAGACTAGATGTGATGTCCTGATAGGTTGTGGATATGGAAGAGGAGGAGCCAAAAGAGGCAGTGCGTTGACGTGTACAAGTTGGGGGTGATGGAGATGAAGCCATCAGGGGCTCAAACGTGGTGACAGGAGGCTCAAGGCGGACATCTAGCAAAAACACATGAATGCAATTTCAATACAGAGATCATGGAAGGGGACACACTGCCATACCAGTTACAGGCTGGTTTTAGTTTTTTTTTTAATAAAGAAAATTTGAGCATACTTTGGACGACTGTTTTTCCCACATGTGTTTGGGTTTTGTGAATCACAGTCCAGTCCTTACCGTGGGCAGACAGCCAGCCTCTCTGTGTCTTCACACTTTGAGGACCACATATAGGGGGACGTGTCCTAACCTTCAACCCTTCATCCTGGAATCCAGTCATCTGAACAAAAACAACAATAACTATACAATTACCATCTGTGTTCATTCATAAAGATAAATTACCACAAATGCATAAAATGGACTAATTGCGCAATAAAAATAATCCAGAACATCCCATTTACATTCTTGGATTTTCATATTAAATCTCTGTTATTCAAATCTACTGTAATGTGTAAGATTAGTGTACTAACCTGTCCAGTCAGAAGTGGTCTGTTGCCATGCTGCAGCTGGGCAGTGTTGCCGCTGTTATACCCTGATGTTGGTCCAGAGGAAAGACTCAGGCTGGATCCTGTGCACAAGGTGCTGTTACTGATTCTTGTCCGATGCCTCAAGTCATCCTGCAGCACACGGAGATGGAGATACCAGTGAAATTATTTGCAGTACTGCGGCGTAAATTAAATGCGCGAGTCCCTAAAAATAACTTGTACTATCTTGTATTAATCATATTTATTTATTTTAACGTAATTTATTGGCAAATTGGAGTTGGAATCTGTGATTGATAACCTAATGTAGAGCCCAAACAATTTATCAATAAGTCAATCGACAGAAAATCTACAATTGCGATAATAGAATAATCGTTTAAGTCATTTATCAAGGAAAAATTACAAATATTTACTGGTTCAAACGTGTCAAATGTGAGAATTTGCTGTTTTTCTCTCTTTCACGTGATTGTAAGTTGAATGTTTAGGTTTTTAAATGTTGGTCAGACAAAACAATACATTTTCCACTTTTGGATATTTTATACACCAAACAATTAATTGATTAATCAAAAAATTAACATATTAACCAATAATGAAAATAATCATTAGTTGCAGCTTTATCAGGCGCTTTAAGCGAATTGACATAAGCACAGAGACCTTCTATTTGTTCTTTCTGACACAGGTCTGAAGTAAAACTTCATGTTGTGACACTTACAGGAAATTAGTTATGATACTGCAGTGAGACAAAAACCTACCTTGGATTCCTGAGATAGGGCCTGCTGCTGAAGCCTCCTCTTCTCCTGCTCAGTCCGTTCTCGCAGTCGTTCTCGTGCCTTCGCAATCTCTGTCCTGGCCTCCTCCCGGGCTCGGCTGTAGTCCCGCAACAGCTGCTCAATGTCAGACGGATACTGGCCTTCTCCTCGTGGGGGTTCTGGTATTCTGTCATTTAGATAATTCAGTGAGAACACTAAACCTGAAAACATTTATGTATTAAATTTAAGACTAACATGGGCATTTTGTTTTGATCTTGTGTGAGAAACTAGAGTCTTACCTGGTGCTGTCTATCACCTCTTGGCGGAGCTGTTGTAGGTATTCTTTACGCCGACTAGGCATGGCGGCAGACACCTTGGAGGAGGAAACGGCCTCTTGCAGAGAGGAGCGAGGATGTTTGCTGGGACTCAGACTACGAGCTCTCCGGCAAGTCTGGAGACGTTCCTCCCTCTCCTGCCTCAAACCCTCGATACTCCTACGGTGTCTGAGAGGAAAGAATTACAGAAATAAGAAACACACGAACACGAATGAGGTCAAAAAAAGAGGCTTTTAGCAAATTTTGCAATACATTTGAGTAATTTAGATTATTTAATCAGTTTTAGAGCTGAGCATTGGACCTTGACACTTTCAGCAGTAGCCTGGCATCATGCATGGTCAGATTTTTAGTCTGATCAGATATTACCTGATCTAAATTAGGATACTTTTAGACTGTATTTTTTAGACAAAGTTCTTGTATAGCTGCTTGTGTTAAGACAATACTAAACACTGATGCATTGAAATGTTTAGCCTATCTATTCATATAGAAACTATACATTTATATTTCACAAACAAAGTTCTTCAGTTTAAGACAACTGTATTATCTCAAAATAAAGAGCACTTGGGTTCATTTGTGTCCTTACCTATCATACAGCTGCTGTTTGGTAGGTGCAGACGTGGGTGGCTCCAGCTCTTCTCTGGACCTCGGGGACAGCATCTTTAACAGTGTGTCCGTCTCCCCGAGGCCGTAATGTAGCTTGGCCTCTGTCAGCTCCACAGTCAGCGGTGTCGGGTTCATGTTGAGGTTGACCGTCGCCATCACCTGCTCTCTGTCCTGTCGCAGCCTCTCGATCTCTCTCGCCCTCCTGTCACTCTGCGTTGTGGACTCTACATTTGAGCCGTAACTGTCCATCTCGCCCCACTCAGCACTGTTTCTGCTCTTGTCGTGGTCTTTGGTAAGAAATGTGGTCAGTTTGTCGGAGCGTTTTGATTGCTGATGGCTGATGCCCGACCAGCCGGTGAACTTGTTGTGCATGGGCAGGTCCTCTGGGACTATGTGGTGGTCTTGACACGGGGACACGCTGGTGTCAGGTTTAATGTTCACGAGGACGTCTGTGTTGCATTCACTTGGTGCCAGTGACACCATGTCGTCCTCTTGAAGCTGAACAGTCCCGTTACTGACCGGCGGTGGATTGTAGGAACCATCGCAAAAATCTACAGAATCAACTGCAGGTCTTGTGTAGCTTGATCCAAGTCTGGCTTTAGCCTGCTGTTTGAGCTCATCAGTCGGTCTTAATATGGGAGAGATGTGGTTCTGCATAGTTAAACCTTCTGCTGAAGTCCTCCACTGCTGAGAGGTCATCTGCCATTTGGAACCATTGTCTTTACCACTAACGTTTCTCCTGTCAGTGTCTGTATACCTATCCAGTGATGAACTAAGGCTTATAGAGCACTTATCAGAGCCTTTAGGGCTTGAGCAACTAATTTCACTCACCTTCTCAAGTGATACAGATTCTGACTTACAAGAGGAAACATCACTCTCCTGTCTGAGCATTTGATCATCCTCTGAAACAGTCGTGCACGCCGACTGTTTGCTAGAAGGCACAGTAAGACTGCCTTTCTCAGAATTATGGTCTTTATTTCTATCCTGATATTTTGGAGGGCATAGTGTTGATTGGTTTCCTTTCTGCTTCATACGCAATCGTGCTCCCACAGTCAGTATGGGAGATGATGCACGGTCTGTGTATGTAGCTTGTTTCTTTAAAGAAAGCGATCTGTCATGTCTTAAAGAGGGATTGAGATTTTCTTCGTAGCTGTTTTTTGATGATCTGCAGGTGATTTCAGATGTTGCAACGCTTTTGTGGCACAGCGCCTCGGGCGTGCTTTGCTTTGAGCCTCTAAAAGAAGCGGATCTTACACGTCTTTGACATTCACCTGCGGCCTTTGAAGGAGGTGTTTTTAGAGGGCCATTCTCTGATTGTGAGGCAGACCTTTGTGCTGCAGCACTGTTAAACCTCAGGTCAGGCATGCTCTTCATCTTTTCCTCTGTGTTAGCCTTACTCTTCACCACACAGTGCACATTCTTGTCTTGAGACACACTGACAACCTCAGTACCTATCACTTTGACTATCACACTGACTTCATGAGATTTGGACCTTTCACTGGCTGTTTGATGAGCAGCGACTTCCCTCATCGCTGCTGTTGAAGGCCTTTCTGTCTGGATCCCAACATCTACAGCTGTTTGAGTTGAGCAGTCTCTCTGGGTACAGTCATTAGACTCACTATAAGAGATGCTGATATTTGACGAGTTGACACTCCTCCTCGGACTGGACTTGCGGGCTTCGCCTGTTCTCATTTCCTGGACGTCCCCCAGCAGGTCCGAGGTGCTGTCGATCAGCTTTGACAGGTGGGCTGACATGCTTTCCATACTGGCCCACGTTGGAGATTCTTTAATGTCCACTTTGGTTTTCTGTGTTGCAGGTACATCAGTGTTACTCCTTTTGTGCCGCTCTCTCCTCTTTGGAGCGCTACCACTAATGTTACCAATATTTACTATCTGAGGGCCACGCTCGGTTTGAGTGCCATGTTCACACGTCCTCCTTCTTTGGGTTTTGCTTGCCTGGGACTCTTGCTCAGACGAGTACACAAGCATAATTTC
Source organism: Oplegnathus fasciatus (assembly GCA_003416845.1). Classification (NCBI taxonomy): domain Eukaryota; kingdom Metazoa; phylum Chordata; class Actinopteri; order Centrarchiformes; family Oplegnathidae; genus Oplegnathus; species Oplegnathus fasciatus. The sequence goes on from NTHP01000149.1 coordinate 234,226, forward strand.
ATCCACCTGACTGGAGCTGTTACCAAAACCACCAGGAGCATCATTGCTTGAAGAACTGCTGGTCACTGTCAGATTGGCCAGATGATTGTGAATATCAACAGATGCCTGCTGACAGGGCGTGAGCTGAGATGTTTTGTTCACTTGCTCCTTATAATCCTCCATACTGCTAAGCGTACTAGAGAGGCCCTTGTTGGTGACATAAGTGCTCAGATGTGAATTGAAAGGCGAGTTCTGCCCATTCAAACCGTTGTCAACACTACAGCATCTTGTTATACGTTTCTCAGCGCTGTTCAAAAGTGGAGATTTACAGGATAGGTCAGCAGCACTTCCGAATGCTTGGTTTTTATGAAAGTGTTGGTTCGAGTCATCGTCTTGCCACTGATGAACAAAAGGGTTGATGTCACTGGAGGCAAAATGCATGGGGGAGTCCTGAGACTTCAGTGGATGTTGTGGTTCACCTTTCTTTGCATATTGGATGATTTTTTCTACATTTGTCTTTTGCGAAATTGCTTGAGGGGGTAAAGAGTGTCTTTTCTGGGTGTAATCTCTACTAACTTTAACTTCACTTTTACCAGGAGTTCCAGCAGAGCAAGTCTTCATTTTAGATTTGCTCGCTGACACTGTAGCAGAAATATCTGCATCGTTACTTCTAGCCTGCCTGACTTCTTGTTTGCCATTACTTTGAATGCCAAACTTTACCCATTTAGATGAGAGTCGACTGTGATGCACTCTGGTGGGTTTGTCATCCTCCTCATTCTCATCTGATGACTTAAGAGAGGACTCAGAGGAAGAGGAGGGGTGAGTCTGGATCTTAGACCTTCTGAACCTCTTAGACTTGACCTTTTTAGACATAAGAGCAGAATTATCCTGTTTATCATCAGATGTGTTTAGTTCCACCTGTTTGGATATCACAGATCCACAGCAACTTGTATTTCTGACAGCATTTCCATGTGGTATTTTGTGTTGAGGCTGCATAGAAGCAGAAACACTTGCTTCGTATTTTGACTCTGCGAAGATCTTTGCAACCTGCACTTCAGATTGGCGGTTCAATGTCTCCTTGTCACTTTCCATTACACAATCTTGTTTGCTGTCAATTTCAGCATCCTTATCAAATTTGCACAGTGAATTTGATGAATTTGGGCATTTGTTGTTGTAATTCATATTGACCACACAAGTCTGAGCCAAGTGATTTGAATGCGTCTGTGGACAGCTGAATTGATCCTGTGCTGCAATACTAGGTTGACCCCCTGTTGCGTTGCCTGCTTCACGATTTCCATCACAGCCAGGAGTAACAGCAAACCCTTTCATAGAGGCATGCTCATAACTTTGTGTCTTCTGGTTGCTGTGATGTCCGTGCGGTTTGAACTGAGGACTTCCTCCATCAGGTAATAATTTCATGGTTCCAGATGTGTCAGAACTATTTTGGAAATGTTGTTGAATCGCCCTTGATGAGTTTTCTTTGTACAAATAACCATGTTTATCTTCAACACTGGATGTGGCTTCCATACAGACATCCTTTACATAGTTACAGCCACAGTCCTTCGTATCCTCCATGGTGGAAGGTGTATCATGGGGTATTTGATGAAATTCTGGGCACTCAGGATTCACAGCAGGTGCATCTAAACAGCTCTGGGTGGCCACTTCATTCAAGCATGTATCACTGATGATAGGATTAAGATAAGATGTTACTTTTTGTTTACCTGAATCATTATTTTCTTGAAATAAAGCATCTTTCTCCACAGGGTTTCCTTGAGAATCAATGCATTTTCTTGCTGAAGTGGAAGCACTCATTGAAGACAAATGAATTGGCTGCAAAGTGGGGTTGCCAGAGTGATCAGACTGGTTGTTTTGGAAAACACAATGATCCATCACTGGCATGTTTGATGTCAGGTCAGAAAAGTTACAAGGATTGCCAATCTTCTGTGTTACTTCAGCAGATTTAAGCATGCTGCTCTCAAGGCTGGTCCTCAATTCAGTTGGCAGATCAGATTTGTCCACTGTGTCTTCACCTGTCATCCTCTTCGGTGAAAGGTGTTCACCAATAATTGCTCCTTCTTTCACCTGATCGCTCATTTCATCTCTCAGCTCTCTTGCTGTCCATCTATTTTCAGCACTATAACAGCCAAAATGACATGCAGATGATGACAAGACATTCATGCTTTGACTCCTGCTCTTCCTTTCACCATCACTGGCAATCAATGACAATCTCATGTGCTCTTTCACCACTTCTGAGATTCTCAGGTCAATGGCGCTACAAATAGCATCTGACTTGCATATGTGTTTTCTACTTTCTTGATGTTTTCTGGGGTTATCAATGTGGGGTTCCCCCCCTTTTGTTTCTGCAGCTACTTCCTTTGTCGTTACATCTCCCTTTTCAACTACTTTCCTCTCTCCCACAGAGGTACCACTCGGAGAACTATTGTCACCACATTCCTCAAAGATCTGACAACCCCGTCCAAGTTTCCTGCTCATGGGATCAGAAACTGGCAATAACACTGAAGCCACTGTGTGTTGTCTAATGCTGCCATCAACACAAACAGAATCAAATCCGGAGCTGTCAGTTTCCACAGAGGACTGTTCCCCTTTTGAGTCACTGGTGTTATTATTGTCATCAGGCCAAATATCTTCCTCGCTGCCAACTGGTGCAGAGCAGAAAGTTACCAACTCTCTGCAGTTGCTCCTTTTTGGAATTTTCAGGCTGCCCATGAAAGCATCCTGTTGGTCTTTGTTCCTCTTCCTGGAATTTTTACAAGCTGATTTAACAAGCTCCTGCTGTAGTGCAATGTACCGCTCAGTGCCTTTGGTTTCAACCTCATCTGAAGTTTTGTCCCTTGTTAAAGATTTGGTATTCCCAAACTCATATTGCTGTATATTTTTCAGCATTTCTGTTGCACCATCTCGATTGCATAGTACTTCATCTTCAGAGGATGGCTTGAAGGCACTTGCAGTGTCAGACATCTTGTTCAATACTTGACCTTGGTTAGTAGGACTTGTAGAGAAATGCATCATTGATTGACAACCTGATGTACTCATTTCAGTGTCAGAGGCCATCGTAACATCAGCAGCCACCATGACAGGTACATCAGTAAACACCTGAAGCAATTTTACTTGAGATGCTTGTTGTTTAGTGTGGTGGATCTTAGTGGGTGACACACAAGCGGTTTGCTCTAATGTTGGTAAGGATGCTGGACTCCTGTTGTTGCTGTAGTCTGGTGTATCTATAACGGCGTTCCCCAAATTTTCTATTTGGCCCTCTGATTGCTCTACACAACATCCTACATTCTTCATGGCTTCATCTGGTGTTGTTAGAATCTGAGAGCCTTGGAAATCTAATGTTTCTGATGTGTCCCTTGAAATTTCAAGACTGTGTTCCAGCACCGTTACATTTACACCCTCAGTGCTAGTGGACGTTGAGCTACAGCTTCTAGATCCGTTCTGAGAGTCTGAGAGGTTCATACTGGTTGGACTGGCACTGCTGCTGCCGCTTTCTACACCTCTGAACATCATTTTTCTTTGGAAAGTCAGAGAATCCCTGTAAATCCTGGGACTGTCTGCTGCATCAGTGGAGGACCAGGCATCGGTGAGCGCCAGTATGTTTTCTGGCTCCCTCACACTGCAGCTGCTCAGGGAGCGTGGGCTGCTGGTCGAAGTGGTCTGCATGTTCCCAAAGTCCTCAATCAATTTGTGTACCGTGTCTCTGCTGCTAGAATCTGCTACTAATGGGTTAGGGTTAGAAGGAGGCTTCCTTGTTGCACCACTGTGTCTTGATTCTGGGGAGCCTTGCTGGCTCCAATACGCCTCTGCTGGGATTACCTGAGGTTTCCGACAGCTGTCCCAGTCTAAATTGATCTCTGCTGTTCTACTGTGCCTCATGGATGAATGGGAGCAATCTGTCACCAATGAGTAAGTTGGAACCACTGTTTGGCTGAGCCTCTCCGCTGTTGAGCATTTGCCACTGCTCTCCACAGCCAACGAATCTTTAGACATCCGACTGTCTTCGCTCTCTGCTTCACTCTGGGCTGCTTCCTCGTGTCTCAGCTGCTCTGCTAAAGCTGTTGCATAAGCAGAGGACAGGGAATCAAGAGAGAAAAGGCTCTCACAGTCTGACGTTCCTTCATCCCCGTCTTCCTGCTCTTCCTCCCATCCGATCAATCCCTGCTGTCTCTCAACCCATCTGCTGGTCTTGTTCACCAGAGCCTCAGTGCTGTGCCACCGCCTCTTTCTAATGTCCTCAAACAGAGACCTTTGGTCAAGCTCCTCACATGACACGGCTGTTTTAACAGCACATTTGCTTCGGCTCATTTTGGTATCTTTAAGGCTCCTGTCTCTTTTTTGTCTCCAGTGAAATTTGCTTGCTATCCTCCCCAGAGGTTTGGGGCCTCGTCCTCCATTCGCACCTGATGGTGGTTTCCTGAACACTTTGGAGAGAGCTGTTTTTAATCGGGGCCCCACAGAACGAGAGAAAGTCTTCCTGATGGTTTCTAGTCCATTGTTACCTGCATGGGGTTGAGTTATCTCATTCATGCAAGGGACAATCTGAGAACTGGGTTTGTGAGTTGTGGGTCCTTGTATATTTTCTTTGCTGACTGGCGGCAAAGTAGTTCCAAGTGTTGACTTCAGAGTAACCGCTGAGTTCTGATCCGATCTGTTCTTAAAAGACAGGTCTCGGTTTGGCAGCAGAGGTTTTCTTTCTGGTCGTTCCCGGCAGGGCTGAGCTTGGGGCTCCTCTTTGACAGTTTGTCTGATGTTTTCAGAGGAGCTTACTCTACTTCGGCAGGCTTGACTTTGTCCTGAGAAGAGCGTACCCGAACAACTCTGGGTTCTTTCCCGGGGAAGACACTCATCTGAAACCCACTTCCTGCTGCCAATGGAATCCGAGGTTGTGGAGGAATTTGATGTCAGTTCTGTGGATCTGTTCCTCTTGAGGAAGTGTCTGATCAGGACAGAAAAAGAAAGACAAATTTGAGATCTATATCTAGGAAAATAGTTGTATATACTGGAGGTAGCGGCAACCACAAAACAGCCAGATAAAAAATAAAACAGCTGAGAAATTGTGAACTGTATTAGCCTGTGTTAGTTAAGCAAATAAGTTTGCTTCCTGCCCTCCATGCAATTAACTCTACGGTTTTACAACTTTATGTGCTTACCTGAAGATGGGAGTGTGCTGTGGGTAGAGCCGGGACAGAAGATCCGCAGAGAATGAGTGTCTACGAGAAACAAATGGTCTTCCTCTGAGCTTTGAGGGGGACCCCAGCTCAGGAGACTCAGGGCTGTCTGGTCCTGGAGGCAGGGCCCTTTCCAGCCGCTGCAATTCCCTCTTTGCTTCCAAAAGGTGCCGCTTGCGGGCGATTCTCTCCAGCTGGCAGTGCAACCTTTTCCGACGGATGCGGCTCTCGGCACGGCAAAGGGCGTGATGCTTTAGTAGCTCCTCCTGCACCGCCTTCTTCCTGGCCCTTACCACCTGGGACGGACGATCCACTGCCTGGCCTTCCTGATCCTCAGGCGCCTGACTTGTCAGGTGATCCAGGAGGGGTGCATGGATAAGGTCTGCTTGAACTCCAGACTCTTGGGTGATTCTCTGCTCTACAGTTGTTAGGCGCCGTTTCTCCTGAAAAATCCACTGCTGGACTGTTGGGAAGATTTACAGAAGGGAACCATAAGGGGTGGATATCTTACACCTGCACAACATTACAAAATAAAACTATCTAAAATTTTGGCTTGAATTTGTCAACAATACATTGTCAACAAATTTTCTTAATGTGAGTATGTGAAAAGACTACTTACTCTCACTGTGCTGCTGTCGGAGGTGGGCCTGCTCCCTCTCCAGCTCTCTCTCAGCCCGTCTCTGTTCAGCCTGAATCTCCTGTCGTAAACTCTCCACGTATCGCTGCTGCACCTCCACACGCTGCCTAGCAGTAGGCTCCTCACTGGGGGACAGACAGGCACCCAGCTGCCCTTGGAGCTTCACGTCTTCAACACTTCAAAACAAAAACACAGATCCAGGATAAATTACAGACTGTGATGGAAAAGAACAACCAAACAAACAGAAAAAGTAAAAGAAATCATTTCATCTCACCTAGGTACAATTTCATGTCTACAATTTAGTTGTTTGGTGGTGGCAGGTTTAAAGTAAAAGCTACTGTTGTTGGTTTTCAGTTCAGCCTCTAAGCAGTAGCCAAGCAACGACTGAGCCTGTCCTGTAAACAACTAACTGGGATTGTTCACAAGGGTGGGGGCTAATGGAAACACATGCCATCTCCACCAACTGAACTGAAACACGCATGAAGCATTGCCTTATATCAGCCTGAACACTGGTACAACACACATACATCTTATCAAATATGTATGCTGTGAGTTGGCAGAATAAGCTCTATGTGCAGCGAGTAATGAATATTGTGTTGTTCTGTGAATTTGTTTTCGGAGGCACTACTTACCCGTGTTCAGGGGTCAAGGGGCAAAGATCAATGTAGGTGCAGGTCATGCCACCTTCACTGGCCTGAGAACAGTAAAGAAAAGATTAACTTCAACATTTATCTGCTCATCATCAATATTATCATGATGATCCCATCATCACCAACGGGATCATTTTGATTTTTAGCTGAGCTGCACCCACCCGTCTGCGTTCCCGGAGGACTGCCGCCTCTGCTGGGTGGTTGAAGCGGAACTTATGCACTCCTCCCAAGGTGATCACCGTCCCTGGAGACAGAGAGACACATCCTTCATCACAAGCTGTGCTCATCCTGTAGCATCGTGTTGATGTAAGCTGAGGACAGTAGGTGTATTTGCTGCAGTGCGTGTGAGTGTGTGTCTATAAGTTTAGCCTTGGGAAGAATCTGTGCACCTCCAAGTGTGCATGCATATATAATTGTACATTAACCCACATATGTTATCAAATCTTATCTGTAAGTGAGTATGTGTATATAATTGTACATTAACCTATATGTGATATCCAGCAGTGCAACAATCACATGACAGGCCTTAATGCAATTAAGTATGCAATTCTGATATGTTTGATATTTATTCTGCTACAGGTAATAAATTAATTTACACTCATTAAGTTACGTCTCTATATAGTAGTAGCACTGTCAGTGGCAGAGTCCGCCATTGCCACGCAGTTACTGATAAACATGTCTTTTTGAATGGAACTCTGGGACCTATGAAGATGTCCTTAGCGTCTTAATAATAAAATAACAAGTAATAATAAACAACAAGTGTCGCCAAATCAACCAGAACTTAAGTCTTATGGATCATAACTTTCTATTTCTACTCTCTCACAAGTGTCGTACCTACACTAAGCCTCTAAAGACATGAAAGTAACAACAGCTGCATCAGGATATTAAAATAAGAATTCGTAGTTATTATCAGTCAAATAAAAGTGACATGTAAGTTGCCTGCATATCCATGAGGTTCAGATCAGATATTAAAACCATGCTACAACTTTCTTTTTGCTGTTCACTTCGACCACAAAATATCCAATCTGTGTCACATGTACATAAAAAATGCAGTGTGAACAAGCTGTACTGTTGAGGACAGGATCTGACCTTGAGCCAGTCTGCAGGGCTCAGTGACCTCTCTGTCGTTGAGCAGGCAGACGCAGCCCGGCAGCGGTCTGAGCGTTACCACACCTCCGTGGTTTTCAATCTTACAGCTGGCACTGCCCTGCAGAACTAGAAGCAGAGTGCAGAAACACAATCACACATACTGATTTAGAAAGCTGTGCTGATGCAGCTACAGTACTGCTAAATATATTCAGCGCTTAATAAGAAGTGAATAGTCCATGTTAGGATATGTTGTACTATGCATTCTCATTTAATAATTACAATGTACTGTATATTTTTATATCTTCTACCATCTACTTCCATGTATTATGCTGCATGTCTACTGTGCAATAATAAATGGTTGTGAGATGCCTTGAGGATTTTCACTGTTGTAATGTAAGAAAAAAATCTTATTATACAGTTTGAAAAGGAATTTCTGCAGCTGGATGAGGAAACATGGAGACAAAATGAATAAATAATACCTATTTGTGGTTCTTCAAACTGTTCCTGAGGTCCAATGTGGGTAACTCCTTCCTACAAGAAAGAAACATCACGTAAACATGGCAGCTAAATTCAAAATCTACATAAACAAAAACATCAAAACAGCTACTGTGCATACCAGATATTAGCTGGTAGTGCTCAAAACACAAGTAATAGTAGATACAATGACAAGAGTTTTACACAATGATCTTCTAAGAACTATTGTCCTTTCACTTCTAATCTTCCACTTAGCCGACAGAAAAAAATATCATTTGTTTACTTTGAAATCTTATCTAATGGGATTAAAGGCTTTCTTATATGGTGTCAAGACCACATGTGCTCCCAGGTGGCCTCGGCTCTTCACATGCAGGAAACAGTGTAATTGTCAGGCCTAAGGGTATGCTTGTCATTGTCAGAATCAGGACAGCTTAAGCTCCCCTGAGTCCTAGCCTCAGAACTAAGAGCCTCTTATCCAACCGAGCTTTATGCATTGCGGACGACGCACACACACAGAGAGATGGGAGATCGACAGGACAGTTGGAGGGTAGAGTAAAAAGAAAAGACAGTAGAAACGCACCTTTTCTCAAGAGTTTTTTCTAGCAGAACAGAGAGAAAGAGTAGGAGGAGGAAGAGGAGGAGGAAGAATCTAGTAGGGGGAAAAAAGAGATGGTTTCAGTCAAGACAGCTGACAAATCAGTAGAGTTGGGAAAAAGTAGAGCAAATGCAAAGAATATCAGTATGTGGGAGTTTGCATCATCTTGTTCATGCAAATGTGTATTTTTAGTGTGACAGCATATGTGCAAATGAGCGATGTATCTCTGGGGATGAAAAGAAACGTACAAAGAAAGAGACAGAGCTTAATACCATCCAATACAACTAACATGTATAACATCATTACTATAACTCCTACAATTATATTAGTAATTCTGACACCTAACTAAGATGTATTATAATATTTACACAACAAAACACTGTACAATACTCATAAAGAAAAGGCCTCTATACAACATTACTGTTCATGGACACAACACATCCATCTGTCTTTTCATCATCATACCCTGAGGTGATAGAAGACGACCCCGGTGCTGAGAACATCTCTATCGAGAGTAACCAGGTGTGGTTGGAGGGAGTTGATGAGGAATCCGGCCTGGTCTCTGTTGATGTCCACGCTGTACTGCTCCAGCAGCTCCTTCTTGTCCCTCCAGCTCTCAGACCAGTCCTTTGTCAGCTGCTCCACCTGAGGAGGAGACATGGAGGAAGACGATGAAGGAAGGTAATTTAGACAGGGCTCTGAAACCAGCATGGTAAATATCTGTGGTCAGGGAGATAATGATGATACCAATAGCCGCTACTACTATTTCTACCACTACTATTACTTCCACCACCACAACTACCACTACTATTTCCACTGCTACTACTACTACGATTGCTACTACTTTCACCACCACCACTACTACTTCCACTACTACCTATACCACTGCTACTACTTCCACTACTACTATTTCTACTTCTTCCACTAATACTACTGCTACCACCACTACTACCTCTACCACTAGTATTACTACTAACACTACTACCTCTACTACAATAGTAGTACAATAAAAGGTGAATGGAATCTTGTTTATGAAGCTCAATGTATTGAAAAATTACATTTGAAAATATCAACAGGGATGTTTTTTCAATAATCATTGTAAATATTGTACTCAGGATAATTCACAGACCTCACTGAGGACATTTTTTTCTATTTTCTGTTAAAAAAGTTTTTTTGTAGGGTGAGACTTTATGTGGGGAGCAAGGTCCCCAGCCTTGTGATTACAGAATATGCTGCCCTGTATTTCTTTATAGTGAAATTTGTGTCAAACTGTAGAAAAACATTCAACTGAACATGAAAGCACACTGGCTTGATGTGTCGAGGACTACTGTACCCATCAGGCAGATGTGTTACCTTTAGTTCGTTCTGTAGCACGATGTCAGAAATATTTCCATCCCTCTCATCGCTCAGAGATGGACTGGGATTACGCTGCTGTCAGTCAAGAGGGTAAAAAATGATCAGTCTACATACTGTGCAAAAGGAAAATGTCATTTGTTACAATGCAATTCAATCTTTAACATCTAGGGAATTAAAAATGTCACAAAAACACAAAGAACTGTATTAAGCCTTTGCTACAAAAACGTGTACTGTGGGAATCTCTTTTATTCAAAGCCTTACAGTACTAAGAGGGCTTTTTGGGGGGGGTAAACCCAGAGGGATGTAACCCTGGCAGAGTTAGCACTATGCTCCAACGATAAAAGGTCACCATACCATTTCAAAGCTGAGCAGCATGCTCTTCAGCCTGTCAATCTCCTCTCTCAGTTCCCTGATCAGCCGCACGTTGGCATCCTGCACAGAAATCAAAGCACACGTTAATCTACTTAAAACATTTAGATCAAACATTAAAATCTTGTCATCGCACTCCAAAGAGACACTGACCTCATTAACCCGAGGCTTGTTGACAATATTTCTGGCATGGGCAGCATAGCGCAGGGTGCTGAGGGTATCGTTGTAACTGTTAGCGGAGGGTGAAACCGCTGCAACACAAAAAAAACACGCAAGCAAAGACACACATACAGCAATTAACTCACATCACAAGAAATAAGTACGTAGGTTTTAAGAGTGAGACTTAAGGGACCATACCAGTGGTTTTGCCAGTGTGGTCACATTACTGAAAACCATTTTCCAAAGCATAAGCATTAGGCTACTTTTTAAATTTTATTTCCAACCTTTCAGCCAGCCATTAGGTTCATTTTAGTACAATAAAAAAATATAACTTGCAGACTTGCTTGGGATAAAGTGGGTATTCTCAATAAACATTCAGAAACCAATGTACCTACATTTATTTTGATCAAAGTTACATTATCTTGATGTGACACTGCAGCAGCTATGATGAGCAGTGGCTGTTCTGAAAACTATTAATTAACTAATACTGGTGCTCTGTAACAACTAGGCTGCAGTAAAAAAAAAAAATACTATCAATTATTCCTTTCATTTTCCATGTTTGCCTTTAGGGTTTGATAAAAAAAACAGCTCATGATTGCAATCTTTCAGCAACCAACTCCAAACTTTCAGTTAAAGCTTATATGAGCATATGCAGTTTATAGTTTTTGAACCAGAAATACTAACATCTGCTACACTTACTTGCAATCATGATGGTCTTGGAGTTGCCGCCCAGGCTGTCTTTCAGCAGCCAGGTTAGGACTGAGTCTCTGTAAGGGATGAAGCAGTGCCTCCTTCCACCCCCTCCTCCTCCAGACAGGGAGCTGCTGTGGCTACCCACCGTGCTGCCATCTCCCTCAGAGGCCATGCTGTTGATACTCTGACAGCTGCTGGACATCTGGGAGTTCTGGGCTGTGGAGGCAGTGGGAAGAAGAGGCGCAAAAGTTGAGGGATTTATGGAGAGAGGACAGAAGGGAATACTGTATGGATAGAGGAAATGTGGAAAGAAGGACAGAAATTTGTGGCCCATGCTAGATTTAATTCCAAATAGAAACAGCTTTCTTAGACATCATCACGTGAACTTCAAATTGAATCATCTTCATTTACCAAGAGCAGATATGACGATGCCCAAAGTGACCAGCGACTTGTTGATGTTAGAGCCCTCTGTCAGTCTATCCCTGCAGTAGTGGGGGTCTGCTCGCTCACTGTCAGACACAACACAAACACAATATGATTAAAGACACCGCATATCCAATAAAAAAACGTGGAAATGAGAATTTAGAAAATCTCAAGGCAGTAGCCCAGATCCACTAGGGGGCAGTTTTGTCAATGACTTTGATTCAAAACATGTCGAGAAAAAACACTCAACAGAAGGAAATAACAGTCTCACCTCCCAGCCAAGTCCACCAAGTTAATCTTGCTGACAGTTTCTGAAGGAAGGTTATTTTCTAGGATTGCCTGTGGAGAAAACAATATTAACTGCACTTTAGAATTCAAGGAGCAATAATTGGCAAAAATTAGAACGAGGATCATTAGATTGACCCTTTAACAGATGAGTTTAGATGTGTACAGGCTGATTAGAGGGCTAAGACAGATGATGACCTGTGTGTACTGGATGGTGAAGATGGCGTGGGATCTGCTGCTGGCGTCATGGTTGTGGGTTGCTGCTGTGATTCGGTTGGCAATGCCTTCCTCCAAAAGGTCCATGGCCTGCTTGGAGTCTGAAACCACATGCTGTGACAGGTCTGATTAGAGAGAAAGAAAACAGAAAGAAAACGCTGAGAAAATTGGGCAAATACACAGAGAGTGTTTTAAGGTTGTACATGAACCTCAGAGTGTTTATTAATTGACCTAATTCCCACAGCGGAAAGTAATTCATGAGAAACTTTGAGTGGGTGCGGCTCAGGTGCATTCTGTTTTTCTGTATCAAGAGACATTTTACGAATGTTGGGACCTGTAAAGACGAACGTAATTTTACAGAATCCTCAAAAAAACACATGTAAAAGAATGAAGATCAAAGAGTAAGAAAGATATAGATTTACATTTTAAGGTTAAGGTTGTGTATGGCTGCCTCAGGAATAAGGTTACACTTATAAATTGAGTAAAAGTAAATTAAACTACACTGTTTAAGAGTTTTTGAAAACATTTTGGAGGGCTTAAAATGTTAACATGTACTGATGACACTGCAGCAAACAAGAAAAAGACATTCAGGCAGAAGAGAAAAACAAGCAGAAGGATGGAGATGTGAAAAAGACACAAACAGGAAATATGTCTCATCAATACTTGCTCACGTTTGATCTGTAACATTTTCCTACAGCATTTAGCAACCAAAAAAAACTGTGACAGTGCTCTACTTCCAGGCGTGAATCACATTAAGCGGCTGTAAAACACATGTGCACACAGATTACCACAGAGCTTCATGGTGCTACAACATGTGGTTACTCTTTTTTACTAACATTTAACAGAAATATTTGAATTATTTCAAAGGAATAAGAGTGACAGTAAAACACTGTTTGATGGACACGTGTTGATGGAGAAGAAGTAAAAGCTGGGAGTCCCAAATGTGCTCTGTGTGTGAAGCGTTCTCCTTGGAACCACAAGGAAATGACTTCACTTCCTCTGGTCAACTGGGATTTCTCCTGATACAGACAATGAGTGGATGCAGGGCTTTAAACATAGAGAGGCGGACGAATAAGAGAGAGAGGGGGAGGGAAAGAGGAGGAAAGGATGAGAAGATGGAGGGAGAAAGAGAAAGAGAGAGAGAGAAAGAGAGAGAGAGAAAGTAAGACTAGCTAAAAGAGGAGTCTGGATTAAAGCCAGGATGGCCAATTCTGGACCAGATCAAAAGCGTAACAACGGAACAAAATTCCACCACTGGCCACCTACCACAGTGACTTGTAAACTAAACTTACAAGACACGAGCATTACTCAAAATACTGCCGACCATGTTCCACATCCAAGTCCATAATTTGACAAAATTATGTGTCTGAGTGTGTTTGGGAGTGTAGAGACAGAAGATTCAACCTTTAGTATCCACTTTCATCTTTGCTCTCTTAACACCAAGTGTTTCAGACAGACTCTTTTACTGTATGATCCACTGCTGAGTGTTTGTATACATTTTACAAATGTTCACCAGACACTTCTTAGAGCTCATAGCCTGTGAAAGCACCTAATCATAAGACTGTGAAATTTAAATATGTGAAGTCCTACTGTATGTCAGGTTCTGCAAGGTTATTCAAATGAACATTTTTTTCCTGTGCACATATTTGTCATCTCATTTTAATCTTGGTGAAATTATCCTTGTAGGGTAATGAGAATTTGCTGCCTCTAGACCTGTAGTTAAGTATTTAATCAGTAAGACAGACAGAAAAAGACCAAAAGCGGAAATGATGTGTTGATTTTTGAGCTTAACATTTTGTGCAATTACATCTGGAACTGTGGGGTCGTGTGTGAATACTGAATTTAAATTACAATTCATTGAATTTGTTTTATTCGCTTTGTGTTTTTAGGACAGATTTTTGTACAAACTTTCAGCTACCTTTCCTGCACAGGTTTTTTTAATGTCTTTGCATATGTGCGTATACGTAAGGGTACATGTTTGTGTTTGTGTATATGATTGTCTTCATGTATTTATTATCTCTTTTACATTGCAAACAAATGAAGTAAATAAAAATAAATAAAACATGACTTGGTGCTGGGGGCAGGAAGATGCAAGAGTTGAGAATCAGCATCTTATGTATCGTATTCTTGCTGAAATGGCAAAGAAAGGATGCCTGAGTTTGGGAACTATACGGTATGTCTTTCCTGTCAACCACTTTATAAAATATAGATGTGGGTGCTGAACACTCACCTTGCACATAGGGTCCCTTCTCAGGGTGTTCTCTAACTCTCAGGGAGGCTCTCTTCTTCTGCTCTCCTCCTCTTAGCAGGTCTCGCACACGCTCGTTATAGATCTCCAGGAAGCTGGGGGGACAGAGGGATAAGACAACATCCTGCTATGAGGACACACACTTGATATAAGGTCAGGACTGGATCATCTAATGGCCATTTTATCCATACCATCACTGAGATGCATACCATAGGCCTACATACAGTCCCATTACACATCTTTCTGGCATTTTGCCTTTATTGAAAAGTTCAGAGTATAGCAAGACAAAGGAGGGGGGTGTGTGACAATGGCTGTATTTGAACTGGGTCGTAGTCATGGTTACATGGTCTGTGTTTTAGATTGCTGGTCCAACCAAACAACCTAGAAACAGTCTACACTACTGAAATTATAATATTTGAATTGTAAAAACACTGCATTTTCCCTTCTGAATGAACGTCAGGGAGAACCCAGAAGGCCTAATATCTGCTTTGTCAAATTAACATCACATTCAAGAAGCTGTGGAAGTTATGTACGCCTCCGACACAGACAAGAAAATCCAGTTTGCGATTTGCATTGAATTGCCTGTAGCTTTGCAGCATAATTGTTCCATAACTACCTGTCTAATTTGAATTTCAACGTCAGGAAAAGGCTCAATTGCACTGAGACAATCACACAGTACCTGATCTCCACTCTGCTTGAGTTTTGCCCATCAGGAAAAGTGTCTTCAGACCTAAAGAGACCCTGTAAGGAAAGGAGAAATGCAATTTACTTCACACTACGACATCAGATACTCTGATAGTGGCTGAATTATCAGTGTGCTCCCTACATTGACTTTTACAATCCACGGACATACCTGACAGATCCGAGGGGTCAAGCCAATGGAGTCCTGACAAAAAAAGAGAGTGCGGGTGTGAGGGTACAGTAGCACTATTTCAACAGTTGCCATGTAGAATTGGGTCACAACTAAATGCACTGAATGACTAAATGAACAGTGTTTATATTTGCTTATTTTCAGTGCAGGGTTTATACTTTGTGGAACAGTTGCATTGCCTAAAATGTGTAATGTAATGCCATGCAGTGATTCCAGTGTCCTCCTCACCGGTGTCCCCATCATGGTGTACGTCTTCCCAGATCCTGTTTGTCCGTAAGCAAATAGACACACATTGTAGCCCTCAGAGGCTCCGGACAGCACTGACACACCCAGGTCCTGGAACACCTGAGGAACATCAACACACACACCCTCAATCACAAATACACAAAGAAAGACCGACTAAGAGATGTCTATAAATAACTGGGTGGAGTCACACACCTTGATTTCCCTCCGTGTTTTTTCAAAATGTCTAGATAATTAAGAAGAGTGCTGATTCAGGATGGAAATCAGTTCAAATATACATGTTAACAATGGAAGCAAACACATCTGAAAGCATGTTTTACTAAAAAAGTAGGTGCTCTTGCGGGCTGATGAGGTGTTTGCAGTGTGAGCCGATGTCCTTGATCTTAATCGCACTGTGTTTTTACATGAGTGTAGATTTACACCAAGGTTTCACAATCACAATGCTGTGGCACCAGGCCAGTGGCGGGGAGGTAACGTTGCTTCCTGCTGAGGTGTTTGGGTAAGGAGCAGGGAGTTCAGCTAATACTCTGGGTAAACAACTTTGCAGAATGTGTGTGTGAGAGAAACAAATGTGAGGGTAAAAAGACTTTGAGAAGTGACTGGGTCAGGAAAATAAACCTTGCCTAAAAGCGCGATGGTGAGACGAGGGATCCGGGAGCGTCCCACTCAAAACAATCGACTGAGGCCTCGTGTTCTCCTTCTCTCTGTGTCTGCATCTGACAGCCGGAGTCTGGAGATTATTTCCATGAGGCCAAATCACAACCACTTATTTTTATATGACAAGTTTAACTAATACAAAACACATTTGTGTGTATTCTTATGTTTTATGTTTGCAATACGTAATAGGTCGTAATGAGGGAAAATTGACACATCAACTTTGGTAAAAGGCATCGTTGTTGTGAGTACTCCTGATTAGTGTTGTCATAATAACTGAAATATCAATCGCAAAAGAATGAAAATATATATATTTGTTCAATTTGTTCTGCAAACTGAAATATTATTATTAGAGGAGATACTGTACATATGTGTTCACAGAAACAGGAGTGAAATGAAAAATGGACGTCTCCATAAATCACTGTCACAGTAAACATACAATAACCATCTTTATCATCACTTATTTACTGCTACTGACTCACTGTGATATGATAACATACACATCAAACTAGTTTTGTATAAATCAATTTTTGAAAAGTTTGTGGTGAAATGTGTTGAAGTGCTGCATGTTTTAATGCAATTTTACAGGGGACTATTATCAAGACAGGGTTTCCCACAGATTGAGAATTTACTAGTGGTGGTGCGGCATGTGATGGCACGGTGTAAGACGGTGCGGCGTGTGACATCCATTGTTTTGGGTCTATAATTAGCACAATAATGCATATTATTATATTATTTAAAATTATACAGTTATGCTTACAATGATATATTGAGGGGGACAACCAATGTTTTTTTTCTCAGGAAGGGGGTTACGGACCCCCCAGTCTCCCGTAATATCCACCCACAAACCAGCCCAACTACCCTCCTAAGTTAAAAAAAAGATGTGTAACGTTAACACATTAAATACCACACGGGATTCTCTTTTAGGCATCCAATACACAAACTGCTGACTGTGGTGTTTTTATTACCGAGTTAGGAGTTAACTTATACAAACGAAAAACAAGTTTTCTAATTACCGATTTGAAGACGAAAACGCGAAAAGCATGTGGGTTTCCGTTTTTTTAATTCACACGAAAAATGGACAAAAATGCTGGTCTGTGTGCATTATGAAATGGCAATTGAGCGTCTTGATTGAAAAAAAATTGTAATTTGGATTTTATCTACCTGGGCAGATCTTAATCTACCTGGGCGGGCCACCCAAGTAGAGCCTATGTATGGGAAACACTGCAAGATATCATCATATGGAGTTATTTAGACAAGATAATTGTAGCTACTGTTTTTCTAACTGGTGCATGCCTGCAACACAAGAAGATTAAGATATACATATACTGGAATAAACACTCAGTTGCCAGTTTATTAGGTACACCTAGCTGAAACTAATGCAGTCTAATACAACAGTCCTGTAATAAATCCACCCTTCATGAAGGTTATAAGGTTTAGTGTTTGTTTAAACTGTTTTAGAGAAGTGTTGATTCAACTTTATGATTATTATGGAGGCTGCAGTTTGCTGTTGAACTGCATTGGGTTATAATAGGAGGCATTTCTAATATTTAGTCTACCATCATTCATATGAACATTGTGGACAATTAAAAAACACTTCTCAGAATTATGCAGTACAGTTCAACAGCAACACAAACTCCAATATGACCATAAAATGTGTATGTATATATTTTAAATGTAATCATTATCAGGATATAAGTATACAGTGATCATTTTCAGCCAAGATAATAGTACATTTTTATTGGCACATGCCTACACTACATTAACATATACTGGGAAAGACAGAAATGCAGTCTGGCTCTTCACAATGGACTACTGGACAAAATTTAAACCAAAACAGCTGAAAATATGTGGCAAGGACTGAAACTAACAATAACTTTCATTACAAATTAATCTGCTAGTTATTTTCTCCATTAATCCATGAATTGTATGTCCTATAAAATATGAGAAATTAGTAATAATGCTAATTACAGTCATCAAATCGCTTGTTTTGTCCAACTAGCAGTCCAAAACCCAAAGATGTTGACTTTACTTTCATATAAGACAATGAAAAGCAACAAATCATCACAATCAAAAAGCTGGACCCAGACAATGTTTGGCATTCCTGCTTGAAAAATGACTTCAAAGATAAACTGATAATCCAAATAATCTGCAAATATTTTTCTGTCGATCGACTTATCAATTAATCAACTAATCTTTTCAGCTCTACACGTGACACCATCGACTAACAGTACCATGTCTAGAAACCAATCACGGTCCAGTTGTAGATACTTATCTTCAAATATCTTGCATTGTGATAAGAACTGATAATAATAATAAAACACCAGGCTGCACACGACACATTGTGAATGGTGAGCAATGTGGGTATTTCCCACTGAATATCATTTATTGTAGGTCAGCAGCTGCTACAGTACTTAATGTGTAAGTATGTGTTACTGCTTAGAGGTGGGGTCAATGGACAAATGATCAGTCTTCTCTATTGTTTTCTTTCCTTTGTTCATTACTGATAACCAAAAAGAAACTTTATCAGAACCAGTTCCTGAGGACGTGAGGTCTCATCGGCAACCCAAAAGCTCCGTCCAAAGGCAACACATGCCTTGAGGGGGGGCAGCAACCTGATCTAGACCAGACCTGAGACACAGCACATTCCCCCCCAGAACCATAACACACCCTGGAGATCAGTAAGGGGTCCCCTCCCCTGGCCTCCGGGCTCAGGCCTGGACCACGGATACTGGTGGGTAAGTACACAGAGGAGAGAGGAGGATCCAAGGATCAAACACAGGAATAATTTCAACATACCTCCCATGTGTGTGAGTGTGTGTGACAACCAACCACTGGTCAGGAGAAGCGAGAACCTGGAGCTAAGCCTGTGTATACTCTAGGCTTACAAAACGGTGGGAATAGGTTTAGGTTGGATGTGATTGAAAGCTCTTGTGAAAGGCCCGGACCTTGTGAAAGCACCCTGAAAGGATTCAATGGTCATCTGGTTGTTCTTAGGAGTGTGTGAATCTGCGTGTGTTAATATTCAACAGCCTTGAGTTTTCTCTGAGAAAAGTGAAACATTCAACACTGACACGGTGGAGTGAAGCTCACACAGAGACCAACGTCTTATCTAACCACAGTGGCCAACTGATAAAGCAGAAACCAGTGAGTAAACCAACACCCAAGGTTAGGACAGAGACTTTTTAATACAGAATACTGATTACCTGCTTGAAATGTTAATCAGCACCATAAGTATAGATAGTTTTTTAGTTCTTTTGTTTTCAAAAGCCACCAGATATGCAGTTGAAACACCAGTTTGTTAATTTTAGGGCCACAACTAATTATTATTTTAATTATTGATGAATTTTTCGATTAATTGATTAGTCGTTCACTCTATAAAATGTCACAGAATACTGAAAAATGTCCAAAACAATTAGAGTCCAAGGTGATGTCTTCAAATGATTTGTTTTGTCCAACCAACAGTCCAAAAATATTCAATTTACTATCATAGAAGAAATCAGCAAATATTCACAATTTACAAGGTGGAACCAGTGATTTTTTTTGGAATATCTGCTTAAAAAATAATGAATCAATTATTACCGAAATCAATTTCTGTCGATCGACTAATTGAATTATCAACTAATCTTTTCAGCTCCAGTCCACTTACAGACCATAAAAGTACAACTATGTTAAAGTATTAATCACATTTTTTGCATTCAGATTTCCTTCACAAGTCTCCTCGTGCTGAAAAGGACAGCCGATAATTCAGTCAAAAGAAGTTTGATGACTTCTTTTATTTAGCATTTAAGTCATATATCAAGTAAAAGTACCAAAGGTTCTCTGGTTCCAGCTTCTTGAATGTGAGGATTTGCTGCTTTTCTCTGTTTTATATCATTGTAAATTGAGTATCTTTGTCTTTTGGACTGTTGAACGAACAAAAGAAGACATTTGAAGACGCAGTTTGGGCTCTGGAAACTGAGTATTTTTCACGGTTTTCTGACAGTTTACAGACTAAACTATTTTTCAAAAAAGAACCATACAGATTAATCAATAAAGAAAATAACTGTTAGCTGCGGGCCTAAACCCTACAAACACCATTTGTCATTTTAACGTATTACTCTGTAGCCTAGCCAACCGTGTGCAGACAAGAGCCACGTGTAACTAGTAAAAGTGCTGCCACAACGGCTGTCTTACTCAATGACCTTATAAATCACCCTACAAGCAGTGTGGCAGAGACATCTAACACATCATTATTCCTGTGCATAGAAATCCATTTAACACCTGTGAGTAAAGACCGTTTTCTGAGCCTAACTAGGGCTGCAACTTACAATTCTTTTCATTATGGATTAATCTGCAGATTATTTTATTGATTCAAAGTTTTGTCTAAAAAAAATGTCAGAAAACAGTAGAAAAAAGCCCATTATAGTTTCTCAGAGCCTATCATGACTTATTCAGATTGCTTATTCTATCAGACCAGCAGCTCAAAACCCCAAACTTTTCAGTTTATTACTATAAATGACAAAGAAAAGCATAAAATCCTCACATTTCAGGACATTGAAATAAAGAATGTTCTGACTTTTTGCTTGAAAAATGACTGAAGCAATGAATCAATTGTCAACATAGTTGCTATTAATTTTCTGTCAACTGACTAATTGATTGTTCCTGAGGACCCTGCTAAAAATATATACCACAATATACTGTGCATAAACCTGGACAGAGAAAAAGAAAACACCTGAATCTTAGCCAACAAAGTAGAATCTATTTTATGTTGAAAAGAAATTTAAAAGCTTTGAGTTCCTTATGTAATTGTTGCCCAATAAATAGTAATGTGACAACACAATGTCAAAGTGTGCAGTCCCTTGGAGTCCAGACCACCAAGTGTTGCCCCCTGCCTCTTGGCTGAATGGAGGTTTAAACATGAAGACAAAAAGCAACGCCGGCCCTGTCTTGTCCTCATCCAACTATTCAAAAACAGACACAGACACCCTCTCCTCCCTCAAACACAGAGAATCAATACAGCCCTTGTTAAAGTTGACCCTCTTAAATTCACTCTATGGGGGCTACGACAAGGCTGAGGGTCCCTCGAGGCTCAGCACAAAGGGCAGGAACTTCACTTCAACTGTGCGCCACGTCTCTGAACTTGACTCTCTTGTTTCTCTCTATACACTATTCCTTTTGTTTTCTCCATTTCTACCATGTTATGCTTATTTGTTTTCATTAACAAAACCACAAGAGGAAGCGAGAAACTTATTTCAACCTCTTGAGAGAATTAAAACTCTGTGTACGAGTTTGTCTAGACAGGCCATGTTAGGCAACATTAAAACAATCCTGTTGTTTGTTATCACTGTCGCACCAAATTAAATCAGCACATTGTCATTTGTGCCATTGTACTGTGGCTGCTCGAATGGACATAGTGGCCCTCTGCCACAACCTACTTTCAGAGTTTGCAGCACCCTGCAGCATTGGGAGGTATTTTTGGATGAACAAAGCAGTTGAGGTAAGAGACAGGTTGCATTGAGGGAATGGAAATGTACTCCAGGACCAAATGAAGCAGGAGACAAACAGCCTGGAGATAAAGTGACTGGGCCAGAGTAAGTGTGCAGGCTGGTTGGTCGCCTCAAAACACACAGGGGACAGACTAAACACCTCCATTAACAGGAAGGCGATTGTCATCAGCAGGCCGCTACATGTGCGTGTGTGTGTATGTGCATTAGGTTTAGAGGAAACAGCATCCACAACAAGGACAAAAGCCTCAGAGTTTGCTTCCTTCTGAGAAAAAAATGTACAAACAATCTAACAATGAAAGAGGAAAAGCAGAATATAGATTTCATTCTTGTACAGGAAATGCAGGTCAAATTCATTATGTCAAAACAGAGAGTAAGGAAGAAAGAAGAAAACAAGGCTTTGTGGTTAGAAAAGGTGGCACCGAATCCAGCAAAGGCAAAGAAAAGGAGGGTCTGCTTTGGCTAAAATGTATGATAAATACTCCAGTGTATACATGAATTTTAGGTTATAATCCAAAACATGACCATGTGCAAAAGTCTCTCACTTTCTCCCATCATTGCCTCTCTCCAACACAAACTATATAATCTTTACAGTATCTTTTCATTAAATTTTTTATCATCCAGGCATGCAGGGATGCATTAACTGAGATATTTGGCTGCAAAATACTCTCATCTATCTCCCACTTTCTCCCAATAAAATGCACTGCTAGGCTCACGCTAAGGTTCAAATTTCACGCAATGCAACATCAGGAGATGGAAAAAGAGGTTAGTGTACACACAGCTTTAAATTAATACCACCACATGATATGCATGACAGCCATTTTGAAGTGGTGACATACAGAGAGATGTTATCTTATAAAATCCTACTTTGGCAACTGATCTCAAAAGAAAAGTTGAAATGTCATATGTGTGTCTAACCAAGTTGGACCAGAGCTCTCTGAGGAAAATGAGGTCTCTTAAAAAACAAGGAACCAGCTGGGTTTCGTGCCAGAGATCTGCACCATGATAAATAACATGTTCCATGTTGGTTTTGAAACATGGGAAACACTTTTTTTATCCAAAGAGGCAGCCTAGTTTGTGTCCTGGTAACGTAGAAAAAAAGTGGAGGAAAGCAGCGAAGCGGGTGAGAAATGTTGAGAAAGAGGGGCAAGACAAAGACAGAATGATAAAGACAGGCTGACAAGAGTGAAAAAGTAATGGTGTAATGCCTCTGTAATGAGTTAAGTCCTGTAATCACTGGCTGTGGAAAATGCCAATTGCTGGTCTGGTTTTATGTGGCCTGCTCTACACTAAACCCTGTAGAAGTATTTATGTGTAGTGTGCGTGTGTGTGTAAATGTGTGTAAGATGTCGTCAAGGGTGATGGCAAAAGGCCAGACAAGCAAAGTGAAGTACTTCACCACATTTAAAAACTTCAGCTTCTCATTGCTTTTGCCAGGTTTGACGCAACCAAGAGGACCACGATTAATTTTCCCTCCACAACCGCTCTCACTGGGAGGATGTCTCTGAGCTCAATGTAAAAACATGAGATTATAAGCAAAAAGTATTAAGTGCAAAAGGAGATGCAACTTTCTCCCAAACTCTGTATGTCCAGGACTGGACAGCTGCAGGAGAGGCACGGGTCCCTTGGTTCTCGTCCCACGCTTTCCAACTGGGTTACACAAACACAACAGCTGGGCGCTGAGCAAAAACTAAATGCTTTTGTATGGACACAGGAAAAAAAAACGTCACTGGAGATCCTTGTCCTGACTTCCTGCTAGGAATCCGAGTTAAAGAACCAGAGGTGAAAGAGGGAGAAATGTGAAGAGAGGACCACAGTGTGGGAGGACACAGACAGGGAGACACGCAGCAAGAAGAGACAGAGAGGAAGCTGTTTGGCCGGAGTTCAACAACGCTCTCGTTTGTCACACTTGGACAGAATTTGTAGGTCAAATTAGCATGGAAGGGCAGAGAGGCTGCAAGAGAGGGAGGAGGGAGAGACAGAGATGTGCAGGCCAAACAGATAGGCTGCTCTTCATTACTCAGGCATCCCCACACATGGGAATGAAGGACAGTGGGGGAAAAAAAGAGGACAGGAGAGTGAAAAAAAAAAATGAAGGCAGGAGGTGCTCTGGCAGTGCATTCCACTTTTCAGTGTACATTCTAGTTGCAACTGACACTGGGGCAAAGGCTAGACTGAAAACAAATAAATAAAACCATATCTGGAGCTTTGCTGCTCCTCCCCCGATCCTTGTTAAAGGGGCCAAAGCACGACACTGTAGAGTGGAGCTGCATGTCACAGTCTTTATGGCAGGCTGGAAATGACTTCTCCAGCCTGCAGACTGATGGGAGCCTTGTGAGCTATCCATAGGGTACAATGGTACAGCACACGCTCCTTCGCTGGGGAATAAAATGGTGCAATATCACTACAGTTTGAAACTGAATCAAACAGTGTAGGAATATTAGTTGACTTGATGTCAGTGTCTGACCTGAGAAGCCAAACCCATCTGTTAGTCAATGAATATTAAAACTTTTTTGAATTTTTGCTGGAAAAATAACTTGAACAATTAGTCGATTATCAAAATAGTTGCCGATTAGCTTTCTGTTGATCGACTAATCAATTAATCGACTAATCTTTGCAGCATTAATATGGAGAAAACATGTGATGTTTAATACACAAGTTGGATACTGCAATGATGATATCAGATGCGATTAAACAAAGACTTAGCCAACTGTCCATTTCTGCCCTTTTGTTTTTTAAATTTTGTGTTATTGAAATACATTTTTATTTCCATTACCAGATGATGGTACATACATCCACCAAGTCTGCAAAAAATACTCTAAATGAATTATTTTAACAATATAAAAAATACTGCTTCTGGATGTGCATCAAAATGGACAATGGTGGGATACACACGCCAGAGTTATTTCATTAAAGTATGTGCACGTATGAGGGGAATAAAAGAAAATACAAAAATGTTCCAAATGCCCCAATCTTAAGAAATCTTTAATAAAAATTCCTCCCTGGCCCAAACTTTCAACCAATTTCTTCTGAAATCTGTTCACAAGTTTTTGAGATATTCTGCTAAATAAGAGACAAAAAACAGGGCCAAAAACATGACATCCTTTGGGGATGTAGAGAAAAAGATTTAATCGAGGGTCACAAAAATAAAACAAAAAGCCCAGGCGCTACCATTAGTGCTGGTTAACCTATTAAATTATATTATTATTACCTACATTTTTTTGACCTTGAGTGAATTCACCTATAACAGTCATCTGATAGCAGAGAGATAAGTCATGGGCAACACCTGTATTGTAATACATGCTGATTTAAAATAAAAATATAGGAACACAAACACAAATCGGAGGTCACAGACGGGTGGTTTCTTATCACTGATGGTAAAGAAAACGTATACCGTGCTAAGTGAACATACAGTGCGCCTACCATGTTTGTGAAAAAGGTCTATTCCTCTGCTGTCGCAACTCTGTCTTCATGAATCATAGTGGTCGGATAAAACAAGCAATTTGAATACATCACCATGAACTCTGGGGAATTATAATGGGCACTTTTCACTTTTGACATTTTATAGATGAAATTCTTAATTGAGGAAATAATCTGCAGATAAAGAAATCGATACTGAAAATAACTGTTAGCTGCAGCCCTAGCAAGGCGTTGACTGTGGAAATACATTCTGTAATCATGCAATAGAAATATTAAAAAAAGACTAAAAATTATTTGCTTACATTCATTCATTCACAATGATTCATTCAATCAAGGTTCACCAGATACTCATACGGTTGTGTGAAGTGCAGCAAACCTGACCACTTTACTTTTCTCATATAAGAACAGCTCTCAAGCTGTGACTCCAATAACACACTTTATCTCCATAATCGACTGTAATCTGGGTAGAAACGTTTCTTTCTAGTCAGCCATCCGTCAGTTAACAAAGGAGCCAACTTTGGCATCCAGATTGCCAATTGATAGTGGCAGTAGTTACCTGCACCTTTTGTGATGCATCTATCTAACCACTTTCAGTCTCTCTCATCCTCTGCCTTGACTGATAAAAAGCTGTAAGTCTGTACATAAATCACAGGTGCTTTTCCTGTATCCATATGGCGTAGATCTCATATTTCTTTGTTAACAGCATGTGGTCTTTTGGTGCCCTGTTTGTAGTTAATTCAAACCAGGCTGAACTGGACTGGACTGTGTTGAGGGGGAGCAAATGCTCACGTGTGTGTGGAGGATCCGTCTCATACACAGAGAAGCCATTCTTTCCCCAAGTCTGCAGCACCACTGACACACAGACCTAGAAACACTGCAAGCATAATCAAATAACAAACTGCATGACAGAGGCACAGAGAGAGAAGAAGAAGAGGAGGAGGAGGAGGAGGAGGAGGAGAGGGAAAAACCCCAGCAAGCCGACTCCTTTTGGCAATAAAAAACAGCATTGTGCTCTGAGTCGAATCCTCAGCAGTGACGTCTTTGCCCTGAAATTTAACTGTGAAAAATTACTTAGTGAGGCAGCTGTGAGTTTGGCAGGCGAGAGCTGGGGGCTGCAGAGGCACAGTGGACCCCCTGCCCATATCCCCTCCTGTCCTCCCCTCCTCCTGCTCCTCCTCCTCTACCAGAGGAATTCACATTCCCACTTTCTCTTCGTCTCTAATCAGTTTCTCTTGCCATTCCCTATCACAATCCTCTGCTTCTTTTTCACTTTCCTCTCCCATGTTTCTTAGGCCTGTCAGCCATAAACAAGCCGAGGGGTTTGTGTTATTAAATAGTGGAAAAAGGTATTTATTACCTCAATATCTAGGCCCAAAACAAAGGCAGCATTTAGACAAATAGCCCCAGTTCTCTCTTGCATTAAAACTCAACAGCTGGCTCCCATTATGGATTATGGTTCTGTTTCAAAAACCTACTTCTTCTCACCTGGCAGAGCCCTTCTCATTCCTCTGCTCAACCTTCTTCCAGAATTTTTTTTTCGCCCAAAGATACAACTTAAAAACTGAGCCTCCCATCCTGTGCGACAAGCTTTTTTCTTGCAGGGAGCCCTCAGCGACAAGAATGCAACCACGTCTGCACCCCAACATATAGTTTAAGATACCACATTTCTGTCTACTCTCTCCGCTGTAACAGTGAGTGACGACGGAAACCCCAACGAGTAGGCTATCTGGTGTAAACTATCAGTGATGCATGGATGTGTATACTGTAGTAGACGTAGAGGAGTGGGGTGGGAGGTACAGGGGCTGGGCGGCCAGTCTCTGAGGGGCCCTGGGTGTGGTGGGATAGTGCTGGACTGGAAAAGCAGGAGTTAAGATCCACTTTCCTCTTGTCTCATTCCACCACGGGCTCAGATTGTCTCAGTCTCACGGGGACCACACTTCAAGACGAATTCAGAGCAAGTCCCTCTCTTCCTGCTCTGAAAAAAGCCTGCTGAAATATGGTAGAAACCATGAGAACATCCAGTGCTGGCAAATACAGCAGCAACTCATTAATGTGTTAAAAATAAATGTGGTTCGACGCCAGATAAGACAGAGACTGAATCCATACCCTCACTTGAGAGCAATTACCTAAATGTATTGCCGCTAAGTGAAATGAGGCGACACAACAGTGTGTCCCAACATTGTTGTAAATTTTGGTTGTGGATAACAAATTTGCCTACTCAACCAGCCACTTAGACAGGCTCTTCACTGTTCTAAAAAGCTATCTGTCTGGTAAAATAGTTAGAGTGGCTCTTGAATTATAGAGTCCACCTGCCACTGTGCTCCATGAATCTGGCTTGCTGCCCTACAGCACAAACACAGTATTTTCTGCTTTTTACATCAGGCGCTGTGTCTTTAGATCCACCAGAGAAATGTATAATTCAAATATTTTCAACTGTGATGTGATTAGTAAACGGCTGACGTGGTCATCTACTAGAGTCTTTGTTAAAGAGACAATTTGGATTCTGGTGCAGGAAAAGAGGTCAGATTTAAATCCGAGTGGCTCTGTCCTTCACTGGTGTCCTTTCGCCCACCCCGGGTCAACAGAGGAATGTCTTGTGGCAACCAGGCCACTGTGACTGGACACAATTCTGCTGAGGATAGCTGCAGCCAGAGCCAGAGAGGTGG
>NTHP01000149.1:268364-282259 GCA_003416845.1 Oplegnathus fasciatus
TGCATCATGGTCTATAAGATCATCATATGTTTGTAGTGTCGCTGTCCTGTGAGAACCACATATCTCTAAAAAGTCAACTTTTAATGAGCTTTCAGCTTTGTGACGATGCATTTTCCAGCTACTCCAAGGAGGTTTTAAATAGTTTATTTAGCTTAAGAAGTAGGAGAAATTTCTCAACACATAAAGCAACTCTTCATCCTTCAGTTCATCAGAAACATTCACATTCAAAATCACCAAATTTGGAGTAATAAATAGTGGAGTAAAAAGTACAATATTTGCCTCTGAGATGTGGTGGAGTAGAAGTATAAAGTTGCATAAAATGGAAATACTCGAGTACTCGAATTTGTACTAAAGTACAGTACATGAGTAAATTCAATCACTGCTTGACTGTTTTAAAAACATTAACTAATACTTATTCATCCTAGGGGCAGCCATACATAAAGAAACAGCAAAGGTGTTTTGAATATATCACAATTAATGTCTAATTACACACCACTAGCCTACGGGTTGTTGGGTATAAATATTTGGCTGCAGCTGCCAAACTTGGCCCCAATTGTTTGTACATTACTCAGCACCACAAACACTTAATGCTATAACCAGAGGTGGAAGAAGTACTCAGATCTTGTACTTAAGTAAAAGCAGCAATACCACAGTGCAGAAATACTCTGTTTCAAGTAAAAGTCCTGCATTCAAAATGTTACTTAAGTAAAAGTATAAAAGTATTAGCATCAAAATACACTTAAAGTACCAAAAGTAAAAACACTCATTATGCAGAATGGCCCATTTCAGAATAATGTATATTATTGGATGATAATTGTTGATGCATTAATGTGTTCATCACTTTAATGCTGCAGCTGGTAAAGATGGAGCTAATTTCAACTACTTTATCTGCTGGGTAGCATGTGGATTTGTCCACCAGGGATCAATAAAGTTTTCACTTAATCTATAATATTACATCATAATTTATTTGTTGATTATATTTTGCATTATTAATCTGAATCTGCAAAGTAACTTAAGTTATCAAATAAATGTAGTGGAGTAAAAAAGTACAATATTTGCCTCTGAAATGTAGTCGAGTAGAAGTATAAAGTAGCAGAAAATGAAAATAGTACCTCAAAACTGTACTTAAGTATAGTACTTGGGTAAATGTACTTAGTTACTTTCCACCACTGCTTATTCATCCTAGGGGCAGCCATACATAAAGAAACAGCAAAGGTGTTATGACTACATCACAATTAATGTCTAATTATACGCCATTAGCTTCATGGTTGTTGGGTATAAATACTTTGCTGCAGTTAAGATACTATAAACCAAACTTAGCTCCAATTGTTTGTATATTACACCACACACACTTATACTGCACACAAGATGCTTCGTCAGACATCACTTCTGACAGCCACAGTTGTCATTATTCACCATGTGCACCACTGCACAGAGTTTTTAGCTAACTTTAGCTAACCAGCTAGCTTAACGTTCGTTCCTGTCATAACGCTAACTAACTAAAATAGTGCTAGCTTAATACAAAAGGCAACATGAGAAGCACAATGTTTGGGATGTAATTAGCATCAAGCAGCAGCTTAAGTCCCAGGGCTGGCAACAACAGTGAGACATGGACGCAACTGCTATAAAGTAGCTCTAATAATCTCCATTTATTAAGTCGTTTAATTGGCGTCACATTAGCTAGCAGAGGCAATTAACGCTAACTAACTAGCTAACGTTAGAACTCACCTTGCGTTGGGAGGACGGACTCGGATGGCGACTTTAACGTTTGCCATGATGCCTTTTACGAAGATTTTACACACAACTCAGCAGTTGACTAACTCTGAGCTGGTGTGAAATAATACTTCCCGTGTGAGCATATTGAGTCTTCTTGCTTTTTACTCCGATAAAACTTGAGAGCCGGGGGAGAGCTGTCCTGCCGTCCGCTGCTCAAGTCATCTCTACCGGCTGGTCGCGGGTTCAACCGCCCGCCGCGTCTCTCCAAAAGTCTCCGCAGAAGAAGTGAAACTTCCTGCTGGACCGAGAGGGAGGGGAGATGCTGCTGGATACTCCTCCTACTACCCCATATTCAAATCTTTTTTCTTTTTTTGCATGTCTGTTATTATTTAAATCCCCCCACTTTGTAAAGAGATCAGAGTTTATACAGCGTCTCACTTTATAATGACTGATAATACTCTGATTGTATGGAAGCCCATTTCTGCCAAAGTCAAAATATTGAGTTTCTCATTACTTTGAGATATTAAGTCATTATTTTGAGAAAGTTTCTCATTATTTTGAGATATTAAGTCATTATTTTGAGAAAGTTTCTCATTATTTTGAGATACTAAGTCATTATTTTGGGAAAGTTTCTCATTATTTTGAGATATTAAGACAATATTTTGAGAATGATTCTCATTATTTTGAGTAAGTTTCTCATTATTTTGAGATACTAAGTATGGAATTTCTCAATATTTGACTTAGGCGGAAATGGGCTTCCATACTTGCATGAGGCCCATTATTTCGAGATAAGTAAGTCATTATTTTGAGAAACTTTCTCATTACTTTGAGATACTAAGTCATTATTTTGAGAGTTTCTCATTATTCTGAGATACTAAGTCATTATTTAAGAAAATTTCTCATTATTTTGAGATAGGCCGACTAAGTTATTATTTCGAGATAAGGAAGTCATTTTGAGAAAGTTTCTCATTATTTTGAGATACTAACTCATTATTTTGAGACACTAACTCATTGTTTCTCATAATGACTTACAGGATCTTTTTTTCTCATCACATTGGCGGAAATGGGCTTCCAAAGTTTTGTGCATTGTTTTAGTGATAAATGACATCAGATACTGAGCTTTGTTCACAATGTGTGCAATTTTTCATTATGAAACAGCAGTGGTGGAGGAAGTATACAGGTCCTTTACTTAAGTAAAATTATTAATACTGCACTGTAAAAATACCCTTTTACAAATAAAAGTCCTGCATTGAAAATGTTACTTAAGTAAAAGTATGTAAGTAATTAGGAAATGTCCTTAAAGTATTGAAAATAAAGTACACAATGCAGAAAAATGTCCCCTGTGACTGTTATAGTATTCTATATTATATCATTAGATTATTATTGGAATTGGTTGGGGTGGAGCTAATTTTGAACTATTTTGTACAGGACTGCAACTAACGATTATTATCATTATGGATTAATCTGCTATTTTTCTCCATTAGTTGATTGATTGTTTGGTAAAAAAAAAAAATACTGAAAAATGCTGTCACAATTACCCCAAAGTCACACCTTCAAAATGTTTGTTTTGTCCAACCAATAGTCCAAACCCCAAAATTATTAAAAATACGTTTGAATTATTAAAATCATTAAAATAATTACAAAGAAAAGCAGCAAATCTTGACATTTGAGAAGCTGGAACCATGAAAAATGACTAACAATTATCAAAATAGTCACCAACTAATTTGCTAATTGATTAATTGAGAAATTGTTTCAGCTGTACTTTTATAAACTATTGGGTAGTTTAATTTATAGCAAAACACATTTTATAAGCTCTTAATGTTTTGTATGCTAAAAATCTTAATTAGTAAAGTAACTAAAGCTGTGAGATAAATGTAGTGCAGTAAAAAAATATTTCCCTCTGAAACATAGTGGAGTAGAAGTAAAAAGTAGTATGAAATGGAAACACTCAAGTTAAGTACAAATATCTCAAAATTGTACTTAGTTATGTAGTTTCCACCACTGTGAAACAGTAAAACCTGCGTAACAATGATGCCACACAGTACAACACTTAAACCAGAATACATCTTTATTGTTATATTTTTAAACTTTGTGGCAACATAAAAAATATTTCAATTTAAAAGCAGCAAGGGAATACAGCGGTCGTTCAACATGAACAAAAACAATCACAAACGCGGTCATTGCATTCATGAAATAAACACTAGTAGTGGCGGTCAAAGGCAGTGTGTGAAAGTGCTATACTAAAATTAAGACATTTATTTCATCTGGTGGATCTAAAAAACACAACACATAAATCAGATTCAGTCGTTTCAGTAAACAAATCATTTCAATCCATTTTTAGTAGCTGTCTGAACATGTGTTTCCTGACAAACTATGGCTTGTTTGGTGGAACCTTACATTTAAAAACGAAGTTTTAATGAGCTGAGGTCTTCAGGGTAACACTGAAGATACTCAGTTTGACTCCTCGGCTGCAAAAACATACGAATGCCCATTTTGATGCCGACCCTTCTTCTGTCCAATTATCTGCTATAGTCTTGCCTGTACTTGATCTACTAGTATTTCCCTTCGGACACAATCATCTACCAGGTTTGCTTGCAGGAAGGTTCAACAGATCTAAAAAGGTGTGAGATGGCGTGGTCCCCTAAGCTAGCTACTTCTGACTGGCAGGGCTTTCTGGTTCTCACCGGCGCCTTAGCAAAAGAGCAGAGGGATTCATGAAAGGCTGCTGTCACTTCACAGGTGGAGAACAAAAAGTCTGAAGCTTGCAAAGTCTGTGCAGAGAACTGTGGAGCAGCTTTGATGGGCTGTGCAGTGGCAAACTCGAAAAAATGGTCAACAACAAGAAAGTCACCCAGAACTCTTTCTCGTTCTTGAACAACACATTGACAGATGTGACCTAAAACAATGTGGCGATCACGTAAAAGATGCTGTGGGATACTGGGTAGTATTATTCTTGTCATGTAGCTCCCTCTACTGTCTGTTGTGAGACCTGCAGCATGTCCATGTGGCTTTGCAGCTCAGCCAGAGGCAACGGGGGTTTAATGCTCTGTGACTGCAGCTGAAATTTCTGTATCAGCTCCTGAAATGACACAGAACAGAAAACAAAGTGAGCAAGAGAGAGAGGGGAAGAGTCAATAGAGGTCAAATCACTAGTAAAAGAAATAATTCCCAAAGAATATGCGATGAGAAGAATGTAGTGAACCCTCACCGCTGGCAAGGCCAAGTTTGTTAGCTTCCTCCAGTGAGATATGACCTCTTCCTCGCTCAAGACTCCTCTGTCAACCAGCTTTCTAACCAAGAACAGGTAGTTGTTCCACTAAAAAGACAAAGAAACCAAGTAAAAAAGGTTAAAGACTACAGAGTCAAACAACTTTTAAAGAAATTAAGTCATAGAAAAGGTTAAATTAAAAAAAAAAAGTCATCAAACATCTGTTTTGGAGAATTCAGGCTTGACCGAGCTGAGCAAAACAGGAAAGAAACAAAAAAGGATGTGAAATATTGGATCGTGCAGGTGGCCACATGGTTCAGTTCAGCTCAGGGACCTTCGTTGCATGTCATACACCTTTCTTTTGTCCCTCCTTTCCTGTCTTTCTCTACACTATCAGCTGTCTAATCAAGCCAAAAATGCTAAAAACGTTTCCATTATGAAGACGTAGTAATAGAAAAAAGGAGTAAAGAAAGAGTAAAATATCTTCAGTAGGAAATAAACTAAGAATCTAAAGAAAATAACTCAAATCCAAAACTGAGCAAAAAGCTAATTTTGAGGGCCATCTGATGGTCAAAACACTCAATCAATCATAAAACAGTGGAAAATACAGATTCAGGAGAAAAAAATGTAAATTAAATCCAGTACAAACATGCCGTAACTATGTCGGCTCAGTTTTCACAGAGATCCAAATATTTGTGTAAAAGCATTCAAGTTTCCTATGTTATACACAGAAAATAGAACAATTTTAAATGTTTTGCTCTGTTTTAAATTAGTAAAATGACATTTGCACACCTGTTGCTTTAAATATTGATCTACAATGCTTACAGGGTCAATAGAGGACCATGCACATACAGTATGTAGTGAGGCATTTGAGGGGAATATCCTGTAAACATATAGATATAAAAAGACAGAAGAAGTTGTAGCAGCATCATTAATACTTCTGTATGAGTCGTAACAGCAGTGGTAGATGTACCTCGGTGTCGCTGGCCTTCAGCACAGCAGTGACAGTGAGTGGGGCGAAGAGCAGGTGGAGGGGGGCGGAGGAACAGCAGTCTCCTTCCCACAGCTCAGCAAGCTGCTCCAGCAGCGCTCTGACAGGAGGCTCTGACCCCGAACCAGGACCCACAACAACCCCATCACCTCCGCTGCACCCTGACAGAGA
Organism: Oplegnathus fasciatus; assembly: GCA_003416845.1. NCBI lineage: Eukaryota > Metazoa > Chordata > Actinopteri > Centrarchiformes > Oplegnathidae > Oplegnathus > Oplegnathus fasciatus. The sequence continues at coordinate 274,451 of NTHP01000149.1, forward strand.
CAGTACCGGCAGCTCTGCAGCCGCTGAGCAGAAACACACAACAGGTCAGTTACACGGTGCATCAACTAGACTTTATGTTTCTATTTCAGCAGCACTGGGACATTTAAATTACAAATAACATTGTTGATTTATAAATAGTTAACACATAAAGACATAGTTTCCCTGTAATTAAGAGTCTACCATTCACAGCCTGGACTCTCTTACCCAGTTTGCAGGCCAGTAGGACAGTACAGTTCAGTAGCATCTGCTCTGACATCACAGTTGAGAACTAAGTGAAGAGATAAGAAGAACACAGTGTGATGAATACTGGCAAAAATCAGTAAATCAGCCACAAGTGTTGTTTTGTTGCACTGGTGTGACTCATGTACCTTTCTGCAGGCCAGAGTGTCTCCCACTCTCTGCAGCAGTGTTTTGATCTGAGAGCCGGTCGGCAGCTCCTTTTCAGTCCTGGGGCCGACTGCAACGCTCAGCAACTCCTGTATTAAAAGTTAGATTCAAGCAGAAGTTCAGACAGACATCATTCACTTGTACTTCAGGGAGAAGTAAAGTTTATTCTTTAAGATGTGAGTTGTTATTCTTACATTTCATTTCTACAATGTCAAGATAGAAGAAAATTCAACCCCAAAACTCTTAAAGAAAAAAAAACAAAAGGGCTATTTTTGCAGATTAACAGTGAAGTTCTGTGGAATTCCCCTACATGTATTTGTTGCAGCTACGTTTCCTCTTATGCAGGCATACCTTCAACTCAATGAGGATGTCAGAGGGAAGTGAAGCACTGTGGCTGCAGTGTGGAGGGCAGGATGTCACTCTCTCACTTCCTTGTTTCCTCTTGGGAGTGGTCGACTGCTCCTGGGTGACCAGCTCAACCACATCCCCCGAGTCTGGAGGCACTGGGCTTCCCACAGCCTTCATCACACGATCATACCTACTCTTCCACTCTCTTCTTATCAGGGCTGATGGTGAGAAAACAGAAAGAAAATCTCAGATGGATCTCTTTAGGGAACCTTAAACACAGCACTGGTTTTTCGTTTCTTTTTATCTTCAGTGGTAATGACGTTATGTAACACAGTTTTAGCATGTTCACTGCGTACAGTATTATGTATCCTTACATAGTTTTAGTGGGCAGAAAAATAGAAGTCCTTGCACAATTTAATCAGTCAGTACAATAGGCCTGCAAAAATAAAAACTAAACAGTCTCAACAAAATTGGAATATTTTAAGTTTCACATTGGTACCACTGCATGTACTTTAGATAACTGAATGCCTTTTCCTGCCTTCATGGAAGCCAGAAGCTATCATTCATTGTGGCATGAAAATCAACTTGCAGCAACATTAAAAATGGGGATCCACTGATCCAATACACCAAATCATTATTGACCCTAATAATTTTTGTCAATGTTGTCATAAAATTCAGTTTTTCTGGGGGCCACCAACTCAGTTTTTATAGTCACAGAAATCCCTGGCCTCACGTTGCCTTACATATAAATAAGGTCAAATTAAATTTGTGAAGAAGAGAGCACTGGTATTGAATTACTACTCGGTACTGGCAGATATCTGGAGAAAAAAGTTGGATTAGTGCCTCCCCACATTAAAGTTGCTTGACATACATAATTCATCACAATAATCATTACAGTATGTCTGGTTTCAAATTATAAGCTAAATTTTGAGGAAAAAGGACAGGGTCTAATTGATTGCACATTTCAAGCAAGTTTCATTTGAATAGCTGAAAATAAAAAATGGCTGAATAGAAGTAGAAGGTAGGAAAAACACATAAAAAAACCCAAAACACTGTGCCATGCATTGGAAAATGTAGAGAATCAATTCAAAGTGTACGTGATTTGTATTCAACACATTCAAAACACAAGCACGGTGCATTAACTAGCTACCTGTGATGTTGGCGGAGAGCCAGCTGCAGGCTTTTTCTGTCGCAAGACGTTTGGTGATGTTTTCAGATGTGGTCAGGACCTGCAGAGAGATGGTAAAAAGTTTCTAGTGTGTTTTTCTTCCCTGTTAAAAGAAATAAATCTGCATTTATAGACTTTTAGATTTGCTATGTAAAGTTATCTGTATCAAACTTTGTTGAAAGTGCTTTGGGAATTATTTTTTGACATGACATCTTATCATCATTTTTCCATGGTGATTTTTACAGAACTTACAGCAGGGGAGGTCTCATCGGGGAGCAGAATTCGTATGGCCTCAGGACTCTTCTCACAGCAAAATCTGCAAAACCACATAAAATGGAGATTACCATAAAGAAGAGATAACCACACAGAAGTGAAATGCTAATGGTGTGTGACGAGAAACCCAGAAGGGCAAGTTTCTTTTACTTCAAAATAAAAAGTCTTTTTCCAATTAATCAAATGGCCATTCACTCATGCACTCATATAGATTGTTAAACCTGGTACTAATATCCTGTTAAATCTATGGACTTACAGGAAGACAGTTTTTCTGGCTGCTTGTAAAAGAAGCTGTTGTACCTGGTGGCTCTCGCCAAAGCCTCCAATCCTGCGTCACACAGCTGAGCGCAGATGGAGTCATTTAGTTTTGAAGGATTTGAGTTTGGCAACTCCAGTCCATCTCTCAGCATCTTCTCACCACGCTCCACCAACTCACTCACTAACGTGGCCCTGTGGAGGATCCCCAAATAGATGTGAACACACAAACACACACGTACACAGACAGAAATCACAACCATTTTGTACAGTTCAGTGTTAATTATGTTAAAAATAGAGAATTGATACACACATCTATAAAATGTATCTGCACCAGGTGGAGAATTCACACCAGCCACCACCTAAGTGCTTGTAAATCTGGACTGTTGAACAGTCACTAGCCTGTTAGGCAAGCAACCAACCAAAGTTGCAGGCTGATTGGCTGCTATTCTGAAAGTCCTTTTCAATTCTAAAACATAATTTGGCGGAGGGCTGTTGAAAGTAAAATAAAGAAATGTGAAAGATATAGTTGATATAGAAATTTGTGACTCGGAAATTTAGAAATCCATGACTGCTTCTGTACAGTTCTCAGACCCAACCACCCCCCAGCTCTGTGATACTAACTTCATATGCTTGACGGCGTTGGATCCAACTCTCTCAGCTACAAACTCCACAGTCCGACGCAGCGACGGAGGCTGGTTGTGAAAGAAGGCCTGCTCGAGGTCCACCTGTCACATTTAAGTGATTGGTTTAAAATCTCGCACACACACAATCCAGTGATGTCTTTCCACATTTCACTTCACCACCTCTCCTGTTGACTCACCTGTAGTTTCTGCTGCGACCTGTTGGCAGTGGGCGTATCCCTGAGCTCAGCAGAGGTGGGAGTGATCTTGCGGATAATTCCTCCACTCTTGGCCATGCTTCCGGACACGAAGGCAGCAAGGAGCTTACGGAACTCACCTGGACCGATAAAAACAAGGCAGAACGTCAATCCACAGCTTAAACAAGTGCAGGTTACTTTGTAGCACATTTGTGGTGAACATATATAAACTAAATGTGATCTTAGCTCTCCAGCTCCTGATTAACAGCCTTAAACATCTTCTCGAGAGTCACTATACTACTACAAAATATACATGTAAAAAAAATAAAAAATGTGCCCTTAATCCCTGAGGGGTCATAAAAGATACATTTTCCACTCACCAAGAAATGGACAACATGTATAGAGAAGCTGCTGATCAACCAGGGGAATGCAGTCCTACAAAATAACAAGAAAAACCTCAATATACAAGAAAAACCAGCAGTGGTCATTTTATGAACAAATAGCTACTTGAACTAATATTTCACTTACAAGCCCTGCAGCACTCGTGCTGCTGTCTTCCAGCTTGGCCACCTCAGTGAATTCACTGGTGAAGAAAATGTCCTCAGGAATCACCGGGATCTATACAAGTTAAATACACCAAGTTCAATTACATATAACTGTTATATAAAAATGAATATGACTTCCAGAAAAACACAAAAGTGAGCTCTGGAGGTTTTTTGTTCTCCTACTCACTATATACAAAAACAGATAATATCCACAAGTCGTGTCTCACCTGGAAAAGCCAACCCAACACAGACACCATCAGTAGCTTGTTCAGGTAGCACATTTCTCCACATCTGCCCAGCAGCATTCTCCTAAAAACATACAAAAGTAATATTTAACCTGACATCAACAAAAGGAAAGAAAAAAACAACCTCAGCTGTTTAACTGGAGCTTGGCAAAACTGAGTTGGTGGCCCCCAGATAATGGCAAAACACTACAGTGAAGAATAGGCATAGAAAAGTGTAAGTACAGTATCATTGGAGTTCTTCTGTATGTGAATTACCACAAAAAGTATGTTTATTTGACATTTTCCAATGGATGTCCCTTCTTTAACAAATCTTTATGGAATAGATGCGGCAGTAGGACTTGAGGGTGGCCGCTTCAAGTCCAGCATGGACCACAGTATGGAGAGGTGCCAGTTCACCTCCTGGGCACTGCCAACGTGCCCTTGAGAAAGGCACTAAACCACTAACTGCTTGGAGAGACGACTATGTGGCAACTCCCTCACTCTGACATTACTCCACTAATGCATGAAATGATGATTCATTGCAATGAACAATAACAACAGACAGTAAAAACAGAATTTCCCCAGAGGGATTAATAAAGTATAATTATTATTATTATTATTATTATTATTAAAAACAGAGACAGACCTGTACAGGAGAAGCAGTTTGCCCAATGCAGTTCTGTAGCAGAGCAGCAGAGGACCAACACAGTCCAGCATGGAGAGGAACTCCACCAGCCAGGGCACAGTCAGGATGGTGCGCCTCCTTTTCATACTGTTACTCAGCACAGCACACACATCCAGCACTGGAACACTCTGAGGGGCCAAGAGAGCTTTTTTAATGAAATTAAATACCTGGCATTTATATCTGTACCACTGCTGGCCTGGACTAAAAAGAGGAGCATTTTAGAGTTTCTGTAGTGAGATACAACTCACTCATCTGGAGGAAAATAATCCTTTAGGTTAGCTTTTACCTGCTTTGTTTTAGACAGGCCACAACAATCGGTTTATAAACATTATTTTGTTTCCCTCACCTTGCTGCGCAGGGCTATAGCGGTCTCCTGTATCTCCCTGGATGGTCTCTCAGATGTTTGGTAAGGCAGAAAGGAAATGAATCCCAGAAACTTAGCCAGAAGACGAGCGAGGAGCAGCACTGAGGTGAACCGCTGCTTCTCATCCTGATGAGGTGGAATGGAAGGTTTATATAATAATTAACAGGCTGTCGGTCAGATTATTCTTGTCTGAATCTGGCATGTTTGTAATTTTACAGACTATCCATGCTGAAATCTTTTGTCTACAGTAAAAAAAACACTTGAGTTGATCCAAACTGACAGGGCACTTGAAACAAAAATTGGTGACACTGACATTTCAATAATATCACTTTGTCTGGCTCTGATAGTATACCTGCCGCTCCATGTCCCCATCTCCCTCCTCCTCTCCCTCCCCGATGGAAGTAGGAGGGCTCAGGATGGACACCTCATCCAACTGGAGGAGCTGCTGACACAGGCTGTCCTGCAAGTGCTGGTTCAGCTGACAGCTGGTACACAATATGTAAGACATGTTAGATGACAGAAAGACAACAGACACTTTTTAAACACTAAGGGCTTTCAGCTTTTGCCCAGTTGTCGAGGACATTTTTAAATTTGGTTCAAAAAGGACATCTGCCAAATGAAAAACAACCTGCTCAGAAAGAAAAAACATCTTACAACACAGACGAACCTGTCATGAAACCTGAGATTGGACCCTAACTGGCTTGTCAGGTTAAGTATCTCTGAAATAAATCAAATGTTTTAATGCTAGGTGTGAATTTTATATTTTTGATATGATATAGTTTAATTGGTGGTATTTGCTTGGACGTATCGTCTTACCAGCTAGCTGTCTGCAGGAAGTCCCTGAAGAACTCCTGGTGACCAGGGAAGGATGGAGGAGGGCAGGGGCCGACGACTCCATGAGGCTGAATGAGACGCTCCTCAAGACGCTTCAGACGCCCCAGGCTGTCGGCTCCCAGCATGCCTAGCAGGTCGGCATCAGGAGTATCCCCAGGAGAGCTGTTCACACGGGGGCCTTTACACATCTAAAAACAAATTGGCGGATTTATTGTGCCAACTGTCTGCAATATGCCACTGTTCTGTTTAAAGGAGAAATGTCTTTGTGAGGGGAGGCTGCTGAGGTCTTTGTCTCAAAATGTTATCACTGTAGATAAAAGTCCATTTGACATAACTAAAAAGTAAATAAAAAGACCTGTAGTGTAAGTGTGAATGAGGTGCCACAGTCTACCTGAACAAGCTGCTTCAGGAACAGACGGGCAAAATGGGAATGGTTTCCTGCAGAGGTCAGCTGACTCATCATTCCTCTGAAAAAAGAAGATGGAAAAATTAAAGGCAAGTAGATCAGATAGATGGATTAGATAGAAACATTTTTTTAATTTTAAAGTACACCTGGTCTGTAAGCAAAAAGGTACTTGGACTTGCCTTATCCTACTCCCAAGAGCAGAGTCAAAGTTCCACCCTGGTTCCTTGTGAAGGTCCTCCCATTCTCGTAACACCTCATAAAAAATATCTCTGAGAACAGGGCAAAAACATCAAATGCAAATGTGTAACTGATGATAAAGTTTAATTCAGCAGCTTCTTGAAATGCTCAGCCTGTACACACTTCAACTGTCATACAGGTAGTTTTTACTGGACTCGAAGCGAGAGGTGCAGCTTTACAAAAGAACAAAGAAATTGAGATTTACCTCTGTTTTTTAAAGGTGTGAAAGGCCTTGTCACTACCGAAGTTGGACCGATTGTCGGTAGCCGGCTGGAATGGGACTGAGTGGATGAAAGTGGAAACTGAAGGAGAGAGCTGGAACAGACAAGGAAGAATAAAAACATATCAACTAAACATGTAGTACAAAACACTTTTAATTTCTCTGAAAATTATAGACAGATTATGAACATTTTTAGTGATGACTTAAAACAGGGATTGTAAGAAATAAAGGAAGTGGCATCAACAAGATATTTATTAAACAATAACAGGCCTGCAACTAAAGATTATTTTAGTTATTAATTAATCTGCTGATTATTTTCTCAATTAAGTGATTCATTGTTTGGTCTATAAAGCATCAGAAAACTGTAAAAAATAATGCGTGTGAATGCCGGTGAAAGATTTTGTAGAGCTCAATGTGACGCCATCAGATCTCTTGTTTTGTCCGACTAACAACCCAAAACCCAAAGATATTCAACTTACTATAATGTAACTCAAGGAAAAGGAGCCAATTCTCCCATTTGAGAAGCTGTTGTATGATATAAATACTTTAACACAGGTACTGTCTTAAAAACAGCATGGTGCATTGGGACCAGTATTTACTTATATATAAATATCAGGGAATAATAAGCATTTATAGTTGTACAATACAGTACAAGTGTGATACCTTGGCTGTGCTTCTGTCCTGGGCCTGAGTCAGACGGTCTCTGAGATCTGGAGAGAAAGACGCCACCCTTTCGTTCTCTGCCAGCAGACGCAAGGTACACTTGTCCAAATGAGCTACCAACCTGACAAGAATATATTGTTAGGAATCAACTCAAGGAGACTGGAGGAGCAGTAGTCACTTAATCAGGGGAAAGAGCTGTGTGCTGATATATTCCTCTTAGTGAAGAGGAGAAAATTTAGGAAAACTGTGACACAACATATAAAACAACTCACTGAAACTGATTCTCCAGAACCTTCACCGCAAAATACACACAGTTGTGTACTTGTCTCAGGTAACATCTCTCCAGAACATCTGAAAATGTTAAAAAAAAAAAAAAAAAA
>NTHP01000149.1:282468-293716 GCA_003416845.1 Oplegnathus fasciatus
AGGGGGGGGGCTCAACTTCAATTCCAACGAAAGCTGAAAAATCACAATATTTTGAAGTGACATAAAAACTGATTACACACCTGAATTAACTGCACACAAACTGTCCTGTTCATCATCATCATGAGTGTGAGGAGAGCGAGACGTTAGCAACTGCATCACAAAGAAAAGCTCCAGGAAAATGTTTGGCACGAGGTTTTCTGTAAGACATGACAACAGACTCATTTTCTTCACTTCTTAAAATTATTTTGGTATTAATAGTGTTACTTTTGTATTTGCATTACTTGTGTATTCATTCCTAAAGCATGTTAATTCCAAAATTCTGTATTTTATTTTATTCTATTTTATTTATTTTTGCTTTACTCTCTAAGAAGTGATATATACATTTAAATTTACAGTTTCTTCACCTAGCACATTAACGCCGTCCTGTGGTCACTTACCAGAAATGCAGGTACAATACAGCTCTGCCAGGAGATCCAGTTCCAAAGAGAAGGTCACTTTGGATGGTTCAGGACAGGTTGTCTGCAGATCTGGTGTAACTTTAGATCCCGTCCTAAGCCCTGACTTGGTAGGGGTACAAGGGTCCAGAGAGGACGGCAGAGGAGAGCCGACCTGCTGGGCGCGCTTTGTCCTAAAAACATGAAATTTCAGATTATTAAACAGCAGAGGAAAAAGGAGGTGAATAGCAAGTGATGCTGCAGTGAAGCCAAAAACAGCAGAGGCTATTATTAATAACAATGAGAGAATAATGAAATTAGATATTTTGACATTTGTGTAGAAATCTGTAAAAGAATGCCAGTATCATAATGAATGTATAGAATATTAATTACAAAGTCTGTTTTACATTTCTACAAATCCCTTTGGAATACAATGAGGCGTTACCCATCTATAATGTAGAATAGTAAACAGTAGAAGGCATGAAGCATTGACCAGATCTAAAGTTTAAACAAATGTATGAGTCTCCTTTTCTTCCAATAAAAGGTCAACTTTCATGTCAGAATAAGCAGAATCATTCTGCATGTGCACTTACTTTTCCCTCTTTAGTAGCTCCCTCTCCTCCTGCAGGCTCAGAGGACTGCCCACTGTCATTGACCCCTCGAGCGCCTCTACAGCTAAAGGGGGAGTAGAGGGTTTACTGAATGGGGTGGAGGTGAAGCAGATCTTTGGTTTGGAGTGTGGCCGCTCTGCACTGACTGGTGTTGGGTTTATTCTTCTAGATGGTTTGGATGCCCTGAAGGATGATAAAAACTGTTAGACAAATCTGAAAATCAATGATGGAGTCGGTGTTGACTTTTGCTTAACTTAAGTTGTGTGGACTCACGCGGGTGAAATGGGTGACGACCCAACAGGAGGGAAGTCCTCCAAATTGTTGAAGTTGAGCTGCCCCACAGATGGAGGTGAAACCTGCTCGCTTATCCTACTGTACCCTCCTCCGCCTCCTCCTCTGCCAGACCTCCTCCCCCCACTCTCGTCACTGTGATGTCCTCCACGCCCTCCTCCATGTCTCCCTTGTCCCACCACTGCCATGCTGCCACCGCCCTTCCTGCGGCCCTTCTGTGACTGGAAGCCGGGGCTGTGCTGGAGGTCGGGAGGAGAAACCATGTAGTCCCCAAGACTGATCCTCTGGCCAGAGCGGCGCTCAGAGCCTGAAGGCCTAGAGGCGGGGGTCCATGCTGTAGTAAAGGATGGGCTGCTGAAGGCGTTGACTCCACTCAGACAGTGGGACCCCGACTGACCGGACGCATCCCACTCAGTTCCAGGTGACACAGAGGAGGCAGGAGAAAACAGCTGGACCCGGCTGGCACTCCGAGAACCAGCTCCACCACCAGCAGACCTGCATCCCCTCTTGTCAGTGAAGCTCTGCGACTGTGCAGCAGGTCTGGGGCGGCTGGGGGTCTTGGCCGGCGTGGCAGGGCCATGGGTTAGTGCCTGACTGCTCTGCTCTCTCAGGAAGTTTAAAATAAATGGGACAAATTCTTGTTTGTGGACTGTCACCACGGGTTCACTGAATGCCAGACTCTCACCCTCCTGCTGAAAAGAGATATAACGGTTAGAAAGTGGACTGTGACCAAAGATATTTAATCCATGATGAATCCAAGATACAGAGTAACTAGGTCAATAAATGTTTTGCTGCACAGCTGCAGGACATTTCTGCAGAGACTAGCCAGTTGACCTAGCTGGCTAACATCTGCTAAACTGCACAGCCTTCCTCAGATAGTAATAACAACAGCAGCAAGCAGCTATGGTAAGTTATGATCTGTTTTAACCTTAAATTCCCTCTTGACTGGTTAAGAAAGTTGGCAACATAAGTTATCGTCTTGTCTGGAGTCCATCCCATCCAGGCTACAGCTAACTTAGCTCGCTAGCTCTCCAGCTAAAAGTTTTGTTTACAATCAGTCGTGAGCTTTGTCATCTCATAAAACGCGCCGTGCAAGAGCAAACGCGCATTACGTGTCTCCCTCATGTGGCTCTAAATCATTTTGGACCAACCTCGACATTCTTCAGCCAGTCCAAGACCGTATTTATATCCGCTTTCTTCAGCAGAAGAGATTCCAAAAGAGCCGCCATTCTGGCCAGGAGCTGCGCGGCTAAAGCACTGAGGGGAGGGGGGCGGGGCCAGCGTGTGCGCAGCCGCGTAATGCGTATGACGTATGCCAACCACGTGTGTCTCTGACAGAGGCTGACAGCCCCTCTCCAGGATCCTTTGACTGAAGTTATAGAAAGACTTGGAGGAAAACTCAAAACATATGGGGACCACTGATCAGGTTGTTCCGTCTTACAAAAATACAAAATAAGTGAAAAAAATGAATACAAAAATATAAATTGATTTGTTAATATATTTGTTATATATTTCAAGATTTCAAGATATTTATTGTCATATGCACAACAATTACAGGAAGCAGTCATTAGGATTGAAATTCTTAAATCCCAGGCCCCTCCAACAATGCTCACAAAATGTAATATACTGTATCACACTACACTATTCCATATTATACTTGATAGTCTATTATATTATATTTATGTTATATTGTTGTACTATACCTTATACTATGTCTATTTATACTATGTTACACTGTATCTATACTACCGTATGTTACATTGCTGTACTTTATACTTATACTATACTATGTTGTATATACCAGGCTCAGGGACAGCTTCATCCCTCAGGCCATACGCTCATTATCACTTCTGCACATCTGCCTCAACAGTATTATATTTCTATTTCTATTCTATTTTATATTTTTATATTTTATTTAGTGTGTTATATTTATTTTATATATTATATTCTATCCCTACATCTTGAACTTTAGTAACTTTTACTTGTACGATTTTCTTTATACATATTTTGAGCATTGTTGGAGAGAGCCTGACTTAAATATTTCATTGCCAACAACTGCTCCCACATAATTGTTGTACACATGACAAATAAAGTCTTGAAATCTTGAAATCTTGAAATTTGCTGCACTACAGGCTACTATATGTTATAATTTCAACTTGTACTATATTTCAAACTATATCATTATATTATATTTTACTATATCATGTTTACATTACATTGACCTGCTTCATATTCTATATTATACTTCTTATATTAGTACAGACAAACTAGGTTCCATTATTACTTATTTATTCAAACTGGCCTTTGTCTCACCTTGTGTTGTGTAGTATTTGTATTTTTTGTGTGTTTTTTAAGGTCTGTTTTTGCTTTTGTTTTATTGTTTTATTGTTTGTTTCTTTTTAATGTTTTTATGGTCTTCTTTTTAACAATTTTACTTTTGTGAAGCACTCTGTGACGTAGCTCTGTGAATGGTGCTATACTAAATAAACTTTACTTACTTAATCATATCATATATTAGTCTGGTGTTTGCTGTTTACAGACATGTGGATTCTGCTGCTATTAATCACACCACTGTCACTTTACCTTGTAATCTGTGTCTCCAGTGCTTGTGTATGGTTTCTGTTTTGTATTCTTTTTCTGTTATTTATTTATCTTATTTTACCTCTATACTTATCTGTACTTGTTGCTGTCATTGTGCTGCAGCAACAACCGAATTCATCAATAAAGGGTTATCTATCTTATCTTAGAATTTTTTTTTAACAATAAATTTCACCTATCTCTGCAATATTTCTGGCCTTTCCCTCTTACCTGTCATGTTGTTTTGCATGTTTAGTAGAGTCATCAGCTGTCTGACTGAGCTTCAGTTAGACTTTGGTATCAGAGATTCACTGCACTAAATCAGTGTTTATATTGAAGAGCTGCACAGTTAGGTGCAGCTTGTTAAATGTTAAACTAAAACTTAAATTGTACGCTTCATTTTGCTTGCTTAATGATCTTTAAAATGAAAATTTGGAAAAAATCAAAGTGGGAATATTTTAAAAAAAACTGATTTGCAGGCCAGACTAAAAAATAAATGTATGAATGTATGCAATTTATTTTTTTCAGTTTTTGCTTTTTTTTGCCATGTTTTGTGGTATTTTGATTGTGTCTTTTGTATTAATTTTGAATCTTATTCTGATAATGAATTCCCCTACTTTTTGTTCAATCTGTGATGTCTGATTGTTACAAATTGGATCCTATTAAAACCTTTGTGTCCTCGCCCGGTGCCCAACATTTCAGGAATAAAAACAGAAACCCTTCACAAGATTATGTCTGCATGCGGAATGAGTATTTTATTTATAACCAGTTTATAAAAATAAAATACAAAATAATTTTAAAACAAAAAAGAAAAAAAAACACTGTACAAGGCATTGATATGATACAAATGATAGAATAAACATAAATAATTACAGTTATATACAATGCAAAACTCCCACTTGTTACATTCTTTCCTTGAGACTGTACAGTTACATTTCAAAACCATGACGTACATTACAACACAAAAATATCAACCATTAAAAAATCCCAACAATTGAAGTCAAAATGATGGATGGGCAAATTAGCAAATGTCACAATAAATAATTTCTGTCAAGTATTTATAAGTTATTGACAAGTAATCCGATGTTATGACATGAGAAGTGTACCAGCGCACACCAAAGCTCTCATTAGTTTCCATCTCAACTTTCAAAATAAAATAAAACAGCTGGGTTTGTTTTGTTGGCCTATGGGTATCTGTAACCACAAATACCGGCAAGCTACTATAAATATGACACCTTTCTATGAGCAGGCCACTTTAAAAAGTGACAAAGAAGCTCTCATCTGGAAAGTGTCACTAGTACTACAACTACACACCACTTATGTGCAATAATGATAAAAAACGAGAAGAAATCTGATTATCTTTTAAAACCAGCAGCACTGTTTAGTGTCTGATCCTCCCTTTCGCTGAAGCCTGTTAGCATATAAGTTATGGTTTTACAATAATTATTTTATTTAAATAATTACTTTGAATATTTTACAGGTATATATTAAAAGTCTGCACAACAGCGTTCCGAAAGCTTGAAATATCTTGAAATCTGTGAGCCTGAAATAGAGAGTTGAAAGAGGAGCGAACTCGAAGATCGATTGCTGGCAACGTGTAGAAATTGCACGCCCTTGTCTGAGAGCATACACGTATCACACTAACAAACACACCTTGAATGCTTCACCCTGAAATGTTCCACCAGTCGATCGATAAACGGCCCACGCATTCTCACAGAAAAAACAGGGAGCTCTCCAGCAGAAGCGCAGCTCTGTAAGCACAAGAGTCTGACAGCACTGATTTCCAGTGGTGATACATCGACCACGCTGACAGGCATGGTAGCACGTGCCACTTGCAGACAAGAGATAAATGACAGGAAGGCTTGGCTTGGCCCAATACTGGAATGATCTCCAACACAGACAAGGCTCAGTCATCCCTCGCTACGCACAGAGGGGCAGAGAAGAGACATTAAGGCGACTGACTGACTGAACGCTGTCTGCCTTCAGGATGAGTCATCATAGCTGCTCTGTGAGGCTAGCGTAGGTATCTGCAAGATCCGCATGAGTCAAACGAAACGGCACATTTTACATCTACAAAGCCATTCAGTCTCTACACACTTATCGTATATCTCAAGTCAAAACCACATCTGCAAAATTTATCAAAATATTTGGCAATGTGATTTTTAGCCACATCTTACTTAGAGGCCATGGCTGCCATTCATCTTTCAACTCACATGTTGTTTCCTACAACACAAGTGCGTAAAACACAGCAAAGGTCTACTCTCCTTTTCCTGGTTTTTCTTTGTCAACGAGTTGCACTGAAAAAAATCATATTCCAGCGACACAATCCTCTCAAGTCAGTGCAGGAAGTGCAGAAAAAACTAGTCATACATCAGGTGGGGAGAGACTCACAGGAATTAAAATTGCTTACCCAACAGGTCATGAAGTCCCTGCTGGGTTTAAATCTTCACAAGATAGATGCTGTGTGATGGGGAGTGGTATGCGGCTTTTTACTCAGTAGTTGATTCAGATTTGTTTTTTTCTGTTTTCTCTGTTGAGCATGCAAAGAGCAGCACTGGGAGGAAGCTGGGAGTTATTTTACAGTATCTTACAAGCAGAGGAGTGGGAGGAGATTGTGGAGGGAGGAGAAAGTTCCGGTGAGGAATCCTAACTAAATTAAACACAAACAATACTCTGATTAATTTGCCTAGTGCACAAATGTACTGTGTGTCATTATATATATATAAAAAAAAGACATTCTCCGGCGCAGGAGGAACAAAAAGAAAAAAAACATTCTTGCACATGGAAGCATGGAACATCATTTTGGTGTGAGAAATATATGTACATATGGCCTCCATTTTCAATAACATTTGACAAAATGTTGTTTGAGGTCTGAAATTCACATTTTTTCAAAGTTTTATCTCCAACACTGACCTGGTATATACAGGACAGTTAGGTTGGGTTTCACTTGAAATATTTCCTTTTTTATCGTTACAAATAATAGCTACTCTGTCCTCAAGTAAACTGTTGCTCAAATTGTGTTTGATTTACAAACGCGTGTGTTGCTACCTTTTCTACATAAAAGAATACTGGTGAAAAGGGTCGTCTTGTAACTGCTGGCACAAGTCTGTTTTTGGCTCCTTTTTTTTTTTCTAATTACAAACAAACCAAATCCTCAAGCTGCCCAAAGTGCCAAGGCACACGCTGAGACAAACATCCGTGTCTGCACATTACGCATCAGTAATGTACCTTGTGTTGTTTAAGCTTACTACTGCTACTACAACGACCACTACTGGAAACACACGTTCCACTAATGCCTTCAGATCTAAATCACGATTCTAACTTGTGATCCCTTTGCTCAGTGTGACACTTTGATTCCCTCTTAGCAACACAGTAGGCACAAAAAGGTGTGTGTCCTCACGCACTTTACATGATTGATTGTATAAAAGGGTTTTACTTTGGGGTAAACCCTTCGATTAAACATTTAAAACTAACGCGAGTGACACAAAACCACACATCCACCATCACACAGAAGAGGGTAGGAATCGTAAGCATCGCTAAGCATCAAAATAAATATCTCAATAAATACAACTGTACACAAATTCTGGCTTTATGCATTCACATATAGCATAAAGTAAATATTATACCCTGCCTGCAATCTCCAAATACAGAGGAGATAACCGAGTCAACACCAGGCCAATATTTCATTAAGTTGTGATCAGCTACACTGATATTCCATCAGTGTAATCCAAGTGCATTAATACTGGGGATAAATAAGTTGCGTTATATGGTGTTGCAGGACGGATGAAGATGAATAAACAGGAAATTGATTTATTTATGTGCCCACTGGCCCAACTAACTATTGATTTATTTATTATATTACTGGTAGTATTATTTTGCTCTACAACATGATAATATAAATAAGACGAGGACCCTGACTTGTCTGATAAGTTATCATAAAGGGGCACTCCACCGATTTTCACATAAAGTTACTATAGGGACTATTCAGCTTCTGGAGGGACCCTGATGATGTGAGATTGGGCTTGAGACTTAACATATTTAACAGAATGCCTTCATTACAAACTGGAGATGTGGGCACTTTTGAGATGGAGGGGCTGTGATGAAAGATGCTATTAAGCTGCATTATAGGAAATTAATTAGCTCAGATTTGGACCATTCTTTTTCAAATCTGTCTCTCACAAGTCCAGCAACTTTATGGAAGTGCAATACTGCATCGCTGGAGTGCCCCTTTAAAGCTGGGCACATAAATGAATGGCAAGCCCTGTGTGCAAATAGAAGGAGTGAAGAGAACACCGGGAAATGACGAGACAAGCGTAAGGTTTAGACTGACGGCGAAAAAAGATTTTTTTCTGCTTATACAGGAAGACTCAGGCTATTATCCTGACTGCGATCTAGCCTATCATAATTGGAGTCTTCCCATCCTCTGCTGTGGCAGCGCAACCTGGTGGGCAACTATCTGCTCAGCTTGCTGGAGCACTTGCCCTCTCGGCTACAGCCTTTTCCCTTGGACAGGTGGAATGGGCCCGTGCGGGCCTGGCGGCTGCAGCAAGTCTCCTGGTGGTGAGGGTAGAAGCGGCGGGGAGGTGGCGAGCCAGAGAAGCTGGGAGGCGAGCGGCTGCGGCCCAGGCAACCCCCTCCCCCGCCGCCACGGTGCTCGTGGCGGGAGGGCGAGGAGCTGACGGAGCGCTGCAGGGAGGAGGAGCTGCGCGGGGAAGCGCTAGAGCTGCGGTGGTGGTGCGGAGAGCTTGTCAGGCTGCAGATGCCCATCCTGGAGCCCCCGTGCTGGGCTGAGGAGCGGTGGTGAAGGGGGGAGCCTCGGGAACCATGCATCAGCTGAGCAAGGCATGTCAGGAGGTCTGAGTCACTGGTGCTGCCAGCTCGAATGCGGTAACGTCTAAGCCTAAGTGGGTACAAAAAGCAGGGCAGGTTATGATTAACAGCCAAGTCATATATTTCAAAACAACCAGGAAGCATGATGATGAATCAAATTTCTTGCCAAGAGTTAGACAGATGAGTGTCACTCTGTAAAGCCAGCCAGCAGGTGGTTAGCTTAGCTTAGCACAAAGGCTGGAAGCAAGGGGAAACAGCTAGCCTGGCTCAGTCCAAAGTAAAAATGAAATCTGCAAACGGCTCTAAATTTTCCGAATTAACACTTTATATCTGCACACAAACAGAAATGTAAAAACAACAAGTTTTGGTTTTACGAGGAGTTAGGTGCTGAAACTATTTCTGGGCCAGGAAGACTCCGGGAAATAGTTCCAGTTCCAATTAAACAAACAAGATACAACGTGTTATTTAGAAAAATTTAGAAGTGCTGGTAGGTGGATTTCTTTTAGCTTTCGACAGAGCCAAGCTAGCTATTTCCCCCTGTTTTCAGTCTTTATGCTAAGCTAAGCTAATCACCCAGCGGCTCTTGCTTCATATTTAGCACACAGACACGACAATGGTATCAATCTTCTCATCTCACTATCAGCAAGAAAGCAAATTTCCCCAAATGTCCAACAATTTGTTTAATTACAAGAATCAATCATTAAAGTGAATTAAGGTGTAATGTTTTTTTCTTATGTTTTTTTTTCACGTCTTCATGCACTTGTTTTTCATGCTGTTCATCATAAATGCGTTGAAAACAATAATGGTTTGGTTAGTTATTCAATTTTTGATCCATGATAGCAAAAGATGCAGATCAACAAGTTACCTGCCCTCCACTGTGGGGCGGCAAGGTGGCTTTCCAGGGGGTGGGCGTGGCAGGAATTGGGCAGCCAGCTGCTCAGCAGAAGAAGCTGAATGAACGGGACGAGGGATCCTGCTCTTGCGGGACAGAGGGCTGGAGGAGGAGGAGAGGGAAGGAGCATCGTCTCCCTGGCGGTCAGAACGGGAGCCCATAAGAGAGTCCTCGTCCTGAGAGCGGTCAGAGGTGGAGGACAGCGGGTCCCTTGCAAGGGAGGCCACGATGGGACCACGCCTATCGGAGAGGGATGGTGAGGCAGTGGGAGAGGGGACCGGGCCGTGGTGGTTAGCTTTCTTCTGCAGGAGTTTCTCCTTAGCAGACCCTGCAGGAGGGAGCTCCAGCAGGCTGGAGGGCTCCAGGACTGGGATGCGACTTTGCCTCCGGCTGGGGTCCTTACGGGGGGCAGCCGGGGAGGAGGAGGCTGGTCTGGTCTGATCTGGGGCCTGGTTCACTTCTCTGCTCTCCTCCCTCCTTAGCTGAGGCTCTGTGGCACAGGGAGTGTGGCCATAATCATTCTCAGCATCTTTCAGCTTGGGGAACGCGCCATTGCTTAAATCCCTTTGGCCATTAGCAGGAGGTGAGAGGTGGCCATTGGCGAACACAGGGCTGCGAGGGGAGCGTGGAGAGGAAGGCGAGCGAGGAGGAGGTGAGTGTAGAGAACGGGGGGAGCGTGGGGAAGACACACGGCTTGGCACGGGGCTTTGAGCTTTGGTGTGGTTGTTTCCATTGACCAGCGTCTCAGCCAGGGGGTCTGTGGGTGTCCCTGGATGGGTGGGTACATGGTCCTGGGGGGAGCTGATATCCGCTGTGTGCTCCTGGACCTGCTGAGCCTCAGCTTCAGCTTCACCACGCCTCTCCAGCAGGAGGCACTGTGGGGTACTGTCTGATCCTGACTGGGAGGACAGCCCAGAGGGACGCTGAGCTGTCAACTGGAGGGGAGGGGGGAGGTGGAGACATGGGAGGAAAGAGAAAGACACACAGGTGTTATTTAAAAAATAAACCACACTAAAAATGGGAATAATATTCTAATTGTCAAAGGCATGTTGCTGATAGACTACAACATGTCGAGTTGTGCTGTAGTTCTGTAGCAAGAGCCTGATGCAGATGTGTGAAAAGAGAAGAATTTTATAATGTGGGGTAATAAATGGTGATTAGTTTGGCAACAGCATGCAATACCATAGCTACCATTATCAGACCGAAACACACAAGTGCTATGGCAGTGTCAGTCAAGCTGTGAGTACTAAACCAGCAAGTAGGACAGGAAACGTTCACGCAACTTCGCAGGGGGCTTCAGCGAAGAGAGGGTGAGGAACAAATACAGGGAGAGAGAGAGAAAGAGAAAGATAGAGAGGACAAAGACGATCTGAAACAAAAGAGACCATGCAACCTGTAGTCATGACTCGACATTCCAAACACACATGCCACAATCAGACAAACACACACCCCTATTCAGATCACAAGAACACATGTCCAGACACAAGGACACATCTGACCCATGCTCTGTCTGGCCTGCACAATGCCCCTCATGGTTTCTGGAGAGAGCTGCCTGACGACAACACAAAAAGCAAGCCAACTGAACAAAGAAGCCAAAATAAGCAACTTAAACA
>NTHP01000149.1:293910-328909 GCA_003416845.1 Oplegnathus fasciatus
AAAAGAACAAAAAATGTTGACAGCCGGTGTATTGCTACTGATGTAGAGGAAGCTGAATGGAGGTTTTTGTACGGGATCGTGATGGGCTCATCACCTGCTGAAGCTGGGCGCGGGTGATGCGTATGACAGAGGGAAACTTGGTGTTGGCAGCACCCGCCGGGATGGCCGGCAGTTTCCTGCGACTGGGCGAGCGGGTGCCGGGGGCAAGGTTTGGTGGTAGTGGTAGGGAGGCGTGGCAGGAGGAGGAAGAGGAGGGGCGTTCCTGCTGCTGCTGGTCAGCGGACTGGCTGCGCCTCATGCCCAGTGGCTGGCGCTGGTGCAGCGGGTCCGACAAGGTGGTCAGGAGGGTGTGAGGGCTGGGAGAGCGCAGAGGGATGGGGCTGGATGTCCGGACCGCGACTTCCTCGGGCAGGGACGGAGGAGAGGTGGGGAGCTAAGAGACGGGAAGGAGAGAAGTGGGAGGTGGAGAGAGGAGGGGTTGTGAGATTGGTGAGGGAGTGAGGAGATGGAGGAAGTATGGTGGAAGTACTGTGAGGTAGGACAAGCAGGTTGCACCGGTGGGGAGCACGACGTAGAGTTTGAAGCGGTAAAACGACGAGAGGATTTTTAAAGACAAGGGCATGATTTTAGGCTAGGCAAGGAAAAAAGAGGCGAGGTAGGTAGATTTTGGGAAGGCAGTGTACATTTTCAGCTCGGAGGCAGTTGTTCTGGTTGTAGGAGAGAGTGAGGGGACAGTTATTCCTCTTGTAGTGGAAAATGCTACTCTACAATTTGAGTAAAAGCGGTTTATGTTGAACTCGTAGACTGAGCAGGATTTTGGAATTCGACTCGGTGAGCTGGTTAAACATTATGAATAGCAAAGGAGCAAAAAAGTAATTTAAACTAAGCAAAACCAAAGCATATTTTGGAAATTAATCATTTAATTTGTGAAGTAAACAAAACCAACCAAACGCATTGCAAATGTCTGCAAATAAGATAAAATTATACATGATATCTAATGCAAATCAAAGTGCATTTCAAAGCCATAAGCTCTCTTTTTCCCCATGCTGTGATCTGATAAAAAGCTCTGCAGTTGTGACACAAATATCTTTTTCTAACAAATAGACACAGGCGAAGAAGCGAGAACACATAAAGCAGTAACATTTAGCTTCACACTACAGCAAGATGCAGCTGGTGGAACTCTGACTGTTGTATGAAATTAGCATTGAGGTTCTATAGCTAGAACTCTGACTCTGTGCAGCTTTTTAACCTTGTAAAATGCTGACTACAGTCAGTATCATGTATGCCATGTTGTGAGATGGCCTTCAAATGAAGCGGCTTACCTGTGTGAGAACTCCCTCAGCCAGAGCTTCAGCTGGGCTGGTTGGAGTGACGGGGGGCAGAGCCCCCACAGGGCCCACACTGAGCTCCAACTTGTCCACTTTTGTACTTCCCTTGGAGGAAGCCATGCTTTCTTGTTTAGCTTTGCCAGAGCCAGGGCTTGGGCTGCCCTTTCCCCATCCAGGAGATTGTTCCCCTGGCTGGAGCACCTCCGGCTCCTCATCCTCCTCCGAAGGGCTGGTGGTAGCCTTGGCTCCTGGAGAGCCAGTGGGCCGCTCCACCATTACCCATTCCCTTGAGTCTATGTCCAGCCTCCCAGAGCTCAGATTGAGGGCCACAAAGCCCCCGCTGCTGACTGCCCCCTCTCCCTGCTCCAGAGATCCAGAGGATGCTGGCTTTGGAGAACCACCACCAGACCGGAACTCCTCATCATAGTGCCAGACCCTATCAGGACGCTCCCCGGCAGGTACAGCTTGACCCTGAGTTACTGGGATGATTGCAGCCCCGTCAGCCTCCTTCTCCTGGTGCTGGGAGCCAAGCTGCAGCTTTGTTGAGCTGAACAGACACAAACAATCAACTCTCTACCCTACTGTAAAATTTAGAAAAGAACTGATGTTAACGCAGATGGATTGGTTACTTGATAGACATACCCGGCCTCCAGGAAGCGCTCTGGACTGGGCTTGGACTCTAGGCCAAGCCTCCTCTCCACCTCAAAACTGTGAATGTTGCGGAGCTTCCTCAGCAGAGGGCCATCACGGTCTGATGCCACCACGTCAGAGTGCAGTTTGACTGGGGAACCCAGGCTTGGCCCTGCGTAGGGGCTCTGGTGTCCTTGGTTACCCTGGTTGTTGCTGTGTTCCTCCTCTGTTGCTGCCTGTGGAAAAGTAGTAAAAAGTAAAAAAAGTAAAAATAGTCAGTTTTATTAGCGACTGATTAGTGACCAACTAAAAAAAACTTAAGAGCACTTAAGGTGATAAAACTATACTATAGTCTACCTTCCACACTGCCGTCCTGATGCGGTTACGGTTGCGGTCCAGCTCCTCCCAGACGTCAGCCTCCTGGTTGCGGTGTGGGTGGAGGGGAGAGCCCGGCAGGCGCTCCGGAGCGGGGTTGTTCTCCACATCACTGAGCTGCTCGTCCTGCAGAACCTCGTCTGTGTTTTCCCTCAGGAGGTCGCCGGGGATCAGGGAGGCATTCGCCATACTGCGGCAACAACAGGTACAAACATTATTTCATATTTGAGGTTATACAAGACAGTACAGGCAACCACTCAAAGGCAGGTGTACAATTTCTTCTGAATTAACTCAACAAAAGGTGTATTTATTTCAATCAAACGTACCCCATGTGGGCTGGAGTAAGGCGGGTGTGATGTTGTGGTGTTGTGGCAGTGGCACTGATCATCAAAGTGCCATCTGTGCCCGTCCGCTCCCAGTCATAAGGGTCATTCTCCACGACATTGTAGGTTTTCATGCTGTTGTCAAACACTGACATCAGCAGCTGTAACAACACAAAAATACAAAATAAACCTTTTTGTTAGTTTTTATTCAGTGAGAAAATGGGTTCCAAACACTTGTGCTGCTTAAAGACAGGCACATAACACATAGCAACTTGAGCAGACCTTTGTAGATCATGTACTGCACTGAAACCATCACTTCCATGTAATCAGAAAAAACCTCCACTCTTTAAAAAATCCAAATTAGACCCATGTGTCACCTGATAGTCTGGCTTAGTGAAGTAGTCAAGGCTGGAGATGTGTTCCAAGAACACACCAAACTCTGCCGGCAGGTGTTTGAGCATCAGACGGTGGTCGTAAGTCTCCTTCAGCTTCCCCACATGTTCCTGGGAATGAACAAACACACACACACACACACACACCTGTCACACCTCATCACTTACAGCTACCTGGACAGGCTGGATTAGGACAATAATTATTGGCCGTCCTTACTTTGTCCTTGATCTTCCTCCATGGCAACTGGCCGACCAGAAACTCCACCAGCATGTAGAAGAGAGACCACAGGTCATCGTGTCGGCCCATCTCCTGCAGAATTACACCAGGGTTGAGTTAACATTTATCAATAATATCTGATCATCGACAAATCGCGACAAAAAAGAGAAAGCTGCATAGAGCACATGAACAGACACGTGTGGGACAGCATCGGAGATTACACAAGAGCTCTAGCACAGGGTAGACAGATACTGACCTTATTCTTGTGTGCATTGACAGATGCATAGCGGACTGTTCCCCTGAACCCTGCCACTGGACGGGGCTGACAACAAAGACAGAAACAGCTATTAAATACTAATATGCATGTAATTTTATTATAGATTTTCAGCCAAAAACAATACAAAACATGAAAAGAAAGTACTTACATTTTCACCAGTTTTTTATCTAACCTCTAAGCTTATCCCCTGATTGCCATTTCTAACTATAATTGATCACATTAAACCTGTATTAATTAAATTTTTTGGCCACTTGCCAATGTTGACATATTATTTTGACATATTATCACATTATACAGCCGTTATGGCGTACGTGTTAGCAATCATTTGCTTCAAGTCCAATATTCACTCTCCTTTAGCTCTGTTTTCTGTCCTCACCAGCTCCTGGTGGAAATATCTGGCTCTTTAGTTGATAAATACTCCAATATGTTCACCAGCTAGTCGCTAACTTTGTCTGTCAGCCAGCTGAGAGAGTGAAGAGAGTGTTGGAGATGCTAAAAACACCTTTTACACCACACGTTTGTGTAATTTAATCCATTGTTAATATGAGAATATTGATTTAAGCTCAGTATATAATCAGTAACAGAGGAGGGCACTTACAGGTCGGACCTCCTGGCAAGAGTTGGTGAATTGGCGAGCTAAACCAAAGTCCAGCATGTAGCAGGTTCGACAGGTACTCGGGAAGCGGCCCATTGCGAAATTGGACTGAAGCAGAAGAACAGGAGGCAGTGATTAAAAGAATAATAAAATCAATTATGCGTGAATGCAATTACAACAACATCTAATGTCTATTTAAATTCATGTAGCCCCAAGGGAATAAATGTGTTCCTATGGTGGAATATAATTGAATACAGCAGATCAGAAGACAGAAGATATTTATTTACATTCTGCTACATTTTAGGCATTTAGCCAACACTCATAGTGAGCCAACTTACTGCAAGTGCAACAGTCAAAAAAACTGAATCAGCAACAATGCCAGCAGCCAATAATAAAAAGTGCAAGAGTCACAAACACTGCCCAGACAAAAGAAATAAAAATATTCCCATGTGTCTGGAATATACAGAAGGAACATAAGTGCTAAGTAATGAAATAAGAACCAAGCAGAAAATGTCCTCTGCTGCACCCGGCTAGCTGTGACTCACCGGTTTGATGTCACGATGCAGGAAGCCGACGGAGTGGATGCTCTCTATGGCCTCCAGGATCTGGCGCCCCAGACGCAGGGTGGTGCTGATGCTGAAAGTTCCCCGGCTCATACTCCTCCTCAGGTCAGCCAGGTTACGACCCTGAGAGAGCACATGCACCAGATCAGTTAACAAAGAGGGAAACTAACTCAAGTCTGAAAAATTCCTCCTTCAAGAACACAGCCGGACGTCATAAAAGACCCAAAATACTCAACTTATTTATCCAGATCTCTTTTGGAAGCAACACATGGTAACTGGAAAAACCTTTAAAATCTTACTGACAGAAATGTTTGACAGTGGTGACAGCCAAATGTGCTGAGTAGACAGAGAACAAGCAAACAGTGAGAAAAAAATATAAATTCAGCTGCACCGATCATCTATAATTAAACACATGGTGCGGTCGGGAGTCGGTGCAGTACACGAAAATGTACCATTCCTGTGGGTCTGGTTGTGTAAATCGCAACCAGACCACTCTTTCAAAATACTCAAAGCTCATCTATCATCAAACTGACTCACTAATGTTCTTCACACATCAATATCTACATAAAGTTTGCTTACATTAGCCACCATAAACTAACAGTCATACCAGAACAAGTAAGGCAGCAAAACTCTGAAATGAGCAAGGGTGCGTTTTATGCTCATGAATTGAACTTTTCATATCATTCCAGCCACAATTTTGTTTTTAAATTGCTTGTTTTGTACAACCAACAGTCTAAACCCCCAAAAATATTAAATTTCCACTAATATAAAACAGAGAAAAGCAGGAAATCAAATGTTTGGCATTTTTGCTTAATAAATGTGAATTTATTTGTGTCACATTGGGCGGCAAATCTGCTTAAAACTAGTGCTTATGAGGCATTAAGTCCGCTGCATTTAGACCAACCTGCAGCTCCATCACCACGTAGTTAAAGCGGTCATTCCGGCCACATCCCACAAAGCGACACACGTGGTCTTTACCTAAGAAATAAGGGAGGACAAGAGAGTTTCAGGTTACTTTCGGAGGAGGAGGTCACTTCACAGTCACCTGACGTCAGCTGCACCATTTGATTGTGCTGTGTGAATCACGGTGATGTGTACGTCCATATTTCCCCGCCCTTCCCTCTCCGGTCACTGCAGCTCACTGCTGTCCCATCACCAGCCTCTTTGTATGACTACCCTGCTGATTTATAGCACACAACACCCGGTCTACACATGTGCATGAATGCCTTGTGTGTTTGTGCATGTGTGCTCTGGTCTCAAAGGACATTGCTACACTGGCAGCTTGACTGCGACCACACCCCAAATCCTCCAGCACACAGGGAATGCAAACAGTTACTAACCAAACCTCCATGTTAAAAACACTACTTTTTAGATCACCTACTTTCACCAAATTCTTATGCAATAAATCAAAATGATCCAATTAAAAGATCCAAACAAAAACCAAGCTATTATTAGCTCGATATGACCCATTAGTCGTCTTATAAGGTCGTGGGTCAATGTTTACTCTTTACAGCTGGGCTGGTCAGCGATGTTTGGGGTGCTGGAGTTCAGCCCGTCTCAAATTACATGCTGGTTCCCTCAGGAAGCAACAGACCCATGATGCCCTAGGCCGCAGCCATTAGACAGCAAACATGATCCCAGCCCATTGATTTTCCTCTCAGAGGGGAGAAAGAAAAAGGGCGTTGTGGTTAAAAGGCAGGAAGGATGAGGGGAGGGAAGAGAACCGGTTAAAAAAACGAGAGAAAGGAGTAAAACTATACAACTCCCCTGAAGGAGGGAATCTTGTGTTGATCCTGTGACTCTGCTGTGAGTACACAAACATATACTTCCTCTCGTACTAGTACTCACTTCTGTTACAGTCATCTGAAACTTTAACATGAAAACTCCCACGATTAAAACACATTTATCTGCTGCTCCTGCTGAATGACGGTGTGTTTTGCACTGCAGACAGTGAAGCAAACTGAGCTGAACTCTGGGCCAAACTGTGTTTACAGATGAGTCAGATGATCTATATCTGGTCTCAGAGGAAGAGATTATTATGTTCTGCTATCGATGTACAAAGGCCATCCCTGCATTTTCTACTATTTCCTGGATTGGTCTGCTTCTTCCTGTGTTTTTTTTTGTTTGTTTCTTTCGATCCAGGGGAAATTATTGACAGAAAATGTTTCACTTCTCTTAAACATTTGTTTTTCGGCCAGGAATGCTAATGATACACACAATATCCTCTTTTTTGGGGGGGGGAATCAATAGGTCACGGTGCCAGGGAGGATCAATCAATTCCAGAAATGTAACCAAATCCACTGAATCCATTTCGACTCACCCTGGAGCTTCTTGAGCACGGCGACCTCCATCTTGAGCACCTGTTTGGGCTGCTGAGCCGACTCCACCTTCAGCGCCACGCTGATCCGTGTCAGCAGGTCCACCGCCTCGTAGATCTCCCCAAACCCGCCACCCCCAATCTTCTTCACCTGGAGGAAGATGATGACACAAAAACTTCATATGAAAAAATACATTACAGTCTGTATGTAGAGTGAGATGAACAAAAGATGTTTTTTGCTCTCTCCTCAGGAAGGTCAGGGGTCAAGGTCAGCCACGGAACATCCTCCATAAAGTTTGTGGGATTTTGCTCAAAGACACTTCAGCGGGGGAGAAAAGTTGTCGGGGTTAGATCCTTTGGTGGCATCACTGTCACCATGGCAATGTGGGCATAAAGGGGTCAATTTAAATGAAAACCATGTGGTAGCACTGATTTATATATGATATTGCACTGTAAAACTACCTTTATTTTACTTTTAACCATCTACTCCTCCGCCCTGTGGGATGCTAGCGCTATGTAGTTATTTTGTATTGTTTGTAGTTTTAATAAACAAAAAATATAATATGAACATGTAATATATGTACTGATAGATTCGACTCTTGTCTTTCAGTCATTGTGGTCATCTTCAAAAAGAACGTCCTGTTGTGAAAGTGATCCAAGTGCAATGCACAGGAGATTATTCAACCGAAAGCTTTAAAAATATAGTGTGTCCCTACTGTACCTTCAAAGCTGGTTCAACAGTGTAATATATCCTTAAAATCTTTATGTCCAAATTCATTACAAACATCCAACAATCAAAAATAATCTGTGCAATCAATGAGAAAATCAGAAGTCCTCCGTACAGCAGTACAATTCAGTTGGGTGCTGCTCAAATGCAAAAGAATGAAATATAAAGAGAGGGCTCGCTGCACAGAAAAAACTGAGCTCTGGACCGATTTAAAACATAAGCTCTTCCACTTACAGAAACGTTTTAAATCAATATCAATATCAGTATTAAGTTGGTTCAGAGTCCTTTCTTCATTTTTGATCAAAAATGTATGCAACATATATTGAATTTATGAGGATCTACCTCAAAAGGGTAAAGGGTAAAATTCTTGCAGTTCTGACTGGGATTGCAGCAAATATTGAAATATTACAAGAGGCTACTGCAACAGGAAGCCAAACGGATAAATTACCTCGCTACTGTTTATCCAGATAGTTTAAATTAGAATCTCCAGATTGTTTTTTTAAGGCACACAGAGTCATACAGACTGATGTGATAGAATGGGTAATGCTGGCAGTCAGCTGTATTTGAAGTAATATGTATTTTCGTAGGTTTAAAATATCCTGGTACGGAGCAGTGTTACATATTTTTCACTATGGTCCTGGTTTTCTTTTGACTATATTCAACAGTGCATTTTATTTTGTTTGACTTCGGTTCATAACGTTAGTATTTATGAAACAGATTAATTTGACAATTATCTTCTCGATGAAAAAAAGTGAAAAATGCTTATCACAATTTCCTAAAGCCAAATGTGACGTGTTCACATTGCTTGTTTTGTCTCACTAACAGTCCGAAAACCCCCAAAATATTCAAGAGGCTGCTCGCTGCAGAGCCAAAAAGTTAGCTTTAGTGAGGCTCCACCCCTCTGTACCTACTTTCCAGACTTTTTGCCCCCCCACTTTCAGGTGTTATGGTAAACCTAAAATACCGAGCTGGACTGGGTTTGTGGAAGCGACCGGCAGACAGACAGGTGGACGGAGAGGCAGACAGACAGGAGCGTCCGTTAATGATAACACTGTTGATAATAGACACAGACAGACAGCTGGGTAACAGCATGGCGGGTGTTCGTCTGTCCGTCTGCCTGTCTCACGCTCGCAAAGATCTCTGAGTTCCGGCTTTCAGTTTTTCTCTGCTCCTCCAGGCAGCCGTGCCTGCTGCCGGAGCTGGCCGGGAAGGGAGTGATCTGAGGCAGCCACAGAGCTGCGGAACTCCCCCTGATCTACTGGGTCTATTTTAACCCAAACTGTGATCTTTTCCTAAATCTAACCAAACTGTGACTGAAATCTGAAAATTTAAAAAAAAACTAAAAATAATAAGTCAAAATTTACCCTCCCACAGGAACCCTTGTCTCCTGGGTGAAAAGCCCTGTGTTTGATCCCTTCAACCACCATGACTTTCCCCTCTATGTGGACTTTGTCGCCCTTTATACTACGTCACCTGTCTTCCTAAAGCAGAAAGACCTGAAGTGAATACGCTGACCTAACCGTTGCAAATCAATAACAGCTTACATTAACGTTCACAGCCAGTGGGTGGCGCTTGACTAGGTGCAGACTTGCATTAACGAGAGGGGTAGGTGTGCAAGTAGGTACGGAGGGGTGGAGCTTCACTATAGGTCCAGCTCCACCCATTTGGCTGTGCAGTGAGCACCACTTGAAATATTCTGTTTACTATCACAAAAGAGGAAGAAGAGAAGCTGATTTTAGCTTGAACGATGAATTAAAAGATGAATTATCAAATAAAGAAATGATCAAAGTAGTTGCTTTCTGTCAATCGACTAATCGATGAATCACTTGCGTTCTGCGTGACAGGAATAAATGTGACTACGTAATTAGCTCACCTGTAAATAGTTCCTGTACTTGGTGCTGATTGCACCGATGAAGGCAAAAATGGCTGCACACTTTTCTCAATAAACATGACACCAATAAGCATGTGATTCATTTCACTATGCGCTCTTCTTTATTTCACTCTTTCAAACTGCCTCCAACAGTTCTACCGTTTCACTCTCACCTCTCAGTACCCGTAGAGCTTTAAGTTCCCACGTGTCCTTCACTGTCCTCCATGCACACACACACACACACACACACACAGTCTTGTGTCGCACTAGGAGCTAAAGTCGTGGGATTAGCTGCAGCATTCTTATGTAACTCTGCTCCTTAGAAGACAGGAAGTGGTGCCAGGCTGCCAGTTAGGAATAACAGCCTCACATGGCACCCAGGCCAGCACAGCAGTGAGAGACATGGGCCCTCGGGGAACACTGCTGCTGCTGCCTATAGCACACTGCACTGCCACAAATAGCTATACAGGCTATTTTTGGATCTCCCATACTGCAGCAGCCCTACCTGGACAGAGAGACACGACCCCAAACTGTCCAAGCCACAGGTGAGATACTTTAGAGGAAAGCAGAAGGACTCACGGGCAGGGGAACGCACTGTTTGATGAACAAAGAGTGGTTGTTTGTGGGACAGAGGGTGAGCTGGGGACAGGCAGCGATGGGGCTGGACAAACACGCTGCCTATTGTCGCTGAATAACACGCCACTTACCACTTTCCATCGTTCCTTGACCAGGGAGAGCACGCTTAGGATGTCAGCTTGCTCCGCTCCCCCGCTCATCCCGTCTGTGGACCAGGGACGCTGTCCTCACTGCTTCCCCCCCTCGACCAGCAGCCTCAAACTGGGCCGGGCATTTGGGCCTTGATGGAGAACCCTACGGAAGCCCAAGAGACACAAAACTGTCAGAAGCTGAGGAATAAATATTAAGGAAATCAGTTGAATTCTGGTTATTTAGGATACTCTGCACAAACTTCAGCATCTTGAGCTAATGGATGTTGAACAAGGAGGTTTCATAGGCCTGTTTTTTTAGGCCTGGTTGAACTACATGTGAAAGTTTGAAAGTCTCCCCAGTGGAGAGACAAAGTTAAACCCCTAGCTTAATGTCTGGAGCTCTCTGATACTCGACCATCGCTGCAGCTGCCACACCTGCTGCCAGCAGCTGTCTTTCTAGACAAACTCGCAGGCTTAAGTCCTGCATCTTAAATTACAAAAAGGCTTCATCTTAGTATCGTTTTTCCAGCCATTTATCTTCCATGTATGACAGCCAAGGAGCAGGACTTATGAAGAAAGTACTTTAAGTCTCGTCAGATACAATGAGACTGTTTAATCTGCCTGATTTTGCATTAGGATGTTCAGCTCTGGTTGTGTGATATGGCAGACAAAATTTGCATCATGATAACCATAAAGCATTATTCTTAAATAAAACAATATCTTATCACACACTGTAGCATAAGTTTTATATAAATACATTGATGTTTATCATATTGAACTGAATAAAGTTTAACTGTATAAAGTCTATAAAGTATTTTTTGTAAGAGTTTTACTCATATTCTTATTTCAAGGCTACAGAAGTATGTATCACAACAACTTCATTTCATCACAGTATGATTCCTTTAAGTGATGTTATCTTACATTGTAATACCAGATTTCGGTGCAACCAGAAGTCAAAATACATACAAATACTGTCCAAGGACCACGTCCTCAAATGTATCTGATGCTTAAAGATAAATTAATACCACTTCCTTATAACTTGCCCCTTATAAAATGTTGTTTAAAATGTCGGTCATTAGGCTAATGCTTTATAGACCAGTTATAAAGAATTAACAAAAAAAATTAACACATTTGGGTTGCCAAATTGTGAAAAATCCCTCTTTCTATTTGGTAGTAATAGATTGTTATGACATTAATAAATACTTGAGGGTTACAGGCATCAATTCTGCCATTATACAAGTTAATAAGTTGTTAATACAATAAATTAGGTCCAAGTTCTCTGCAGGTTTTTCCAGAATATGAATGAATTAAAGAGCTAAATAGGCATTTTTTGCTACCTGATAACCCAAAAGTTGTTCTTATTTATGGCTTATAGCTGATTTATAAAGCATCAGTTAATTATTCATTAATAAAGCCATTAGTTATTATAAAGTGGAACCAATAAATGTATTGTTATGTAGAACAAGCTTCCTTTACATTAAAAGCAGGCTGTCTGTACAACAAGGATAAGCTGTGTATATCCTCCTGTATTATACAACATCCATGCCACAGATGAGCATTCCTCAGGAGAAAACACGCTGGTAACTTCCTTCAGTCTGCCTTCAAACACTCAAAGAAAAACCCGACTTCGATTCATCATTCTGCACACGGCGCGGCAGGCATCTACGGTTATGCAACGGGAGCCTTCAAAACACTATTTGGTTACAGGGCATGATCCCGACATCAAGGAGGCAATCAATCCCATCATGCACCGGGGTGAGGCTGGGAGATGGAAGAGGGCGAAGCGTGGTTAGACTAGATAACTGTGAAATGACAAGCATGAAATGTGACCCAAGGTTAAGACTCGGGAGTCAGGTGGACACAGATGACACTACTGGACGAGATCTCAGGATTATAAATCTCTTCTTAAGATATATTATTACTGTAATAGTCTTTAAAGTGTATTCTTTTAGTATGTAGTTACTATTTATTACCACTGCTTATCCTAATGTCTGGACACTGACAGTCCAAGATTAAGATTACATTTTATATCACTTTAATATATCTATATATCCGTATAACATGGAATCTATATTTAAGTGCGGCAGTCTCCTTTCATGTGGTCTCTCTAGAATTACTCAATCTCATCATCCTTCCCCTGTTTTCTCTTTTTCTCCTCTCTTTGTCCTCAATTAAATTAGTTCAGTTTGATTCAAAGAGCTTATTTGGCTCGGTGAGAGTCCCTAAGTTGCCTAAACAGTTTTAAAACCAGCAAGTAGACAGCAAAGACCATAAAACGTAGTTAATAAAAAGAATTACGAGCAGCTGAAAAATCATTAAACAAAGCAAAGTTTTTCATGAATAAGGAAATATTCCCTTCTTTGTTAAACGCTTTGTAACTTTATCAAGAAAATGCATTATATGGTGAATTAAGATTGTTATATAGTGATGTTTCAGATGAGACCTTGAGAACAGTAAGCCTTCTATAAACCAGTACAGCATTATGAGAGTTACACAGACAAATATCACAAAAAGTTCCTTTAGAATCTAATGAAGATTGTGTGCTTAAAAATGAGCAATACTAAGAGAGTCTCTTATTTTCATTATCAATTAATCTGTCGATCATTTTTTCGATTAATCAATTAGTTGTTTGGTCCATAAAATGTCAGAAAATGGTGAAAAATGTTGATCACTGTTTCCCAAAGCCCAAGGTGACATCCTCAAATGTCTTGTTTTGACCACAACCCAAAGACATTTGGTTTACTGTCATAGAGGACTAAAGAAAGCAGAAAATATTCACATTTGAGAAGCTGAAATCAGAGAATTTGGACACTTTTTCTTAAAAAAAAAGCGATTAATCAAATATCAAAATATTTAGCGATTAATAGTATTTAATAGTCTTTAGCAGGTATTGGGAAAGGCATTAGTTTTGCAGGTATTTGGCAAATAAACCACAATTTTGACCTGATGGTGGCACTAGAGGAACAGTCAGGGGATCACCAGTGTCATTAGGATTCATCCTCTGGGGATCATGAATGTGTGCACACGGCAATCCATCAAATAGTGGTTGAGATATTTCATTCTGGACCAAAGTGGTGGACTGACCGACAGGCTGATATCGCAGAAGATGAATTGAATCACACTTTTGTCCAGTGTTTTGTATCAACACCTCTCTTTAAAGCCGTACTGGCCAAAGCTGAACCAAACTTCTATCAAACTATGTCAATATCAGGCACTAAATCCTGTGTTTTTCCCTCGTGTGCAGCATGTGAGTGGCTTCAAATCTTTGAAAGCTGTCCTGAAAAAACATCAGTGGAATTCTTGATATTATGCTAATTGGGGACGACACAAAAACACGGAGCACGCCGTCAAAACCACAGAGGAAACACGCTGTACAAAACCCTTTTAACCCCAAAGGGATGAGAGGAACTCACTGTAAACACTGATTAGATAACCTCTGCTGCGAGTCCTGTGTCAGAACTTCAAGGTCACCCTGTGCTCTGGTGTTTTCCTTCTTTGATGGGAAGAAACACTTTTTCTGTCACGTCCGAGCCATCACGCATGAGGAATCATTTCTGAGCAATTTGTCCAAAATTCATTAAGGGGGAGACGGCTGTTGTTCGCCACTTCTACGGCTGAGAAAGACACAAGCTTCTGACAGGAAACTGGAAGATACAGAAGAAAGGATGGATGTTTTGGGAGGTCTCTGTCACCTAATGTAACCTGTACTTTTAGGTCAAGAGTCTGGATGAATCTAAGGAGCTTCTTGTGGCTTTTTTATCCCTCAAAAAAAGCCAAAAAGTGAGTCAGAATAGTAGGACAGATGCTGGGATACTACCTGCAAGTCAGCCCATAGACGGCGTATAACAAGCCTAAGACACACACATGCACTCAAACACAAGCTCGTACACACATTGCATAAGTGCACACACCTATGCACAAGCCAGGCTGCCTCACGCTGTGACTAATCTCACACCTCACAGAGAGGCACGGCTCTGCTCTTCCTCCTCCTCCTCCTCTTCCTCCTCCTCCTCCTCCACGCGAAGCACCATCAATGAAGAGAGAAAAAGAAAAACAGCCCAGGAGGTGCAGACCTTGGACCAAAAAATTAAACCAATCTATGACAGCTAGCTCCTGTCTCATCATGAATCACAGCTTCCTGACCCCCCGCATCTCCATGGCGACGATGGTGCAGTGCCATTTTCATTTGCTGACTGCAGCTTGTCGTCGCCTCTGCCCTTTTTGGTCTGCTGGAAGCTGCAAGTTTTTACGGCTACATGAAGCAGCATGAAAATGTCAATGAGTGATCCCACCCCAGAGGACTCCTCCTGCTCCTCCACTTAAAAGATAAATAATCCTGGACTTGCTCCGCCTGTAAATATTGACAAAAAGCAAACAAGCGCTGACCCTAAACACCATCAATGCATGCATGTGCAATAACACATGGCTCAAGTGAGCAAAAAGCTTGACTGAAAATCAAACGTATGCTTCATTTTCTGTCCTAACCCGAGTGTGGCCTGGCTCAGGAGCAAAACAGGGAGGCCTGTCAGGCTGCTGCTGGATGAAATCAGCGTCCAGTCTGGCAAGTTTGTGTGCAGGACAAGCCCCAAAGAGGAGCCAGCATGGGGAGGCCCCTGCACACTCTCAAGTCACAGCATGGATGCAACTGATCCAGACTGAAGGATGAGACTCTGGCGTGTGTGTTTATATGGCATGAAGCCTTTACTGTTCACCTACAGAGCAGCACTTTAACTGAATAATGCCCTTAAATCCTTAATTTTAAGAGGCATTTGTGCAAAACAAATGTAAAAAGACAAACATAAATACCTCTGGTGGGTTGTTTTCAATGGGATGTGACAGGTAGCAAGCTGCAGCAATGTCACAATTCATTTAAAGTCATGCTGGTCTGCAAAATTAAACCACCTTTCCTCCCCGCAGTGGACTGGCTGGCTTTTGCTGTGGAGAGCTGTTGCATAGCGAGTTGGTTGCCACAGCAGATTTACTCAGGCGCGTCCACGCACACTGGCCGTCCGCAGGCCACGCAACCTCATCCCGCCTGGCGTGTAGGAGGTTATGAGCTCTGACAACATGCGGGGATAACACACTCAATGCGCGCAGGCGACAAGGAAAGGGGGGGGTGGTAGAAAGGGGCCCGAAACCGAAGAGGGGTACAGCAAAGCACGGCCTCTCGGATTCTTTGGATCCTTACCTCGGGTCTTTGCTGCCAATCCTTGATCCAAAGAAGAGCCGCCGGGTGTGGTTACAAAAAATCCTCTGCGTTTGGAGGCGGCGGGGACGACATCGAGCGGAATCCCATAGCGAGCGGCGCGTCCATAGGAAGAGGGTGGAGGCCGTGGCGGCGTCGGCGGTTGGAAACGAGCGAGCGGAGGGTGAAATATGTCTGAGTGTGGTCGTCCCTTTTCTCCTTCTGCCTGTCACCTCAGCATCTCTATCGGTCGCTGCGGATCCGTGACGTGACGACTCTGTGATGATCATCAGCCTTCCTGCGCGCGCGAGCCCGATTCGATCGCTCCCTCGCAACAGCTCGGGCGCGCGCGCACTGTGGGTCCTTTTAAAGCTCGTCCGCGGTGTAATAACGGTCGACGCGCGCGCTGTGTACACAATCACCAGCTCTGTGTTTTTGTTTTTTTTTCAGTTACATTTAGTCGAATATTATAATATTTACAAGCCGTGTGATGAAAAAACGACATGTTTTAGATATTAAATGAAGCTAAAAAAAACCAAGTAATCTCTGCAGTGTTTGAGGACGTTGTCTAATTAGTTTGGAACGCGGCCAAAGAGAAAAAAAACTTTTTCGCAAAGACCGCTGGGAGGCGCCATTCAGCCAAAGATGGTGTATATAACCGACAGCATACACAGTAAATAAAAACAATCCTTCACTTTGCAAAGAGGACATTTAAAATACTTTGTTTCCTACTTTTCTTTTTTTTGCACTAACCACAAAAAGCATTTAACACAACTGTTAACAACCAGAGGTGGAAGAAGTACTCAGATCTCTAAGTAAAAGTAGTAATACTACACTGCAGAAATACTCTGTTACAAGTAAAGGTCCTGCAAGTACAAAAGTATTAGCATCAAAATATACTTAAAGTACCAAAAGTAAAAGTACTCATAATGCAGAATGGCCCATTTCAGAATACTATAAATTATAATGTTGGATTATAATTATTGATGCATTAATGTGTTCATCACTTTAATGTTGCAGCTGGTAAATGTAGAGCTAATTTGAATTTATTTATATATATTTTATATATGACTTTACATACTGCTGGGTAGCTTGTGAATCACCCCCAGGGGACCAGTACATCCTTTTTAATATAATAATACCATAATTTATTTATTGATTATATTTTGTGTTGTTAATCTGAATCTCCAAAGTAACTAGTAACTAAAGCTGTCAGATAAATGTAGTGGAGTAAAAAGTGCAATATTTGCCTCTGAGATGTAGTGGAGTAGAAAAGAAAATAGAAATACTCAAGTAAACTTGAGTACTTGAGTAAATGTACTTAGTTAGTAAATGTACTGTTAACCAATTTTGAACAGTCCTAAAAATATAGTTGCCTCAAAAATATTGTCTATTTTACCTATGGGTGTTCAACTTGTTTCAATTTGGATGCAGTTTTGCAAATTTTAGGAATATAATACAAAATTTACTACTAAAATGGTCCCCAATCTCACCTCTTTCCCATTAGCACCAATACATTGATATTTGTGTACCACAAAGCCAAGAAAACATGGCCCACTTCTAAAAATGATTCCCGAAACCTCTTTTTTTCCCTTCTTCTTCTTTATAAGCTCTCAGATGGATGAAAGTGTTCCTCTAAATACACCAAAAGACACTTTTTAAAAACACTTTTTTTGGGGAGGGAGTATCTTTTTTATTTAAAAGAAAACGTGCATTAACATTATGTACACACAAAACTGTCTATACCAGGGGAACATATACAAAGTAACAAGAGAGAAAGAAAGAAAAAAAACTAAATATACATACATATATGTACAGTGGAAACCTCTTAGTGATCACGTCTGTCCAGGTCAAATTGATCACTATAAGCTGATGATTATTATAACTCTTGCAGATCACCATCTAATTGACGTTTGTGTATTTCTTACATTTCTTACATTTCTTACATGCTGCACCAGCCTCAGATTGCCAGCCGGAAGCAGACGCAATAGAATTACCATAGTTTTAAAATTATTTTCCATATGTTGTCATGTATGAAAAGACCCAAAATGAACACTGTAAGCGGACTATTTGATTACTAAAAGCACATTAATTAAACTGCATTTGTATAGGAATGATTCTGTCCCAAGCTTTTTGATCCATATAAGCGGTTGATCACTGTAACTGTGATCACTATAAACAGTTTCCACTGTATATATATATTCAAATTAAGAAAAAATTCTTAAGGCCTCTTATTGTGGTGCCATATTGATGCAGTTCTTGATAAAAAAAAAGTTCAAAACTTGGTTTGGAGTCCGCCCATCTCTTTTCCCAAAAATAATATTAACTGTACAAAAAAATAAAAATAAAAATAATGTCTTTTTCCTTTTCATAACCTTCAAAACACATAAAAATGTCTTTATCCTGAAATTAAATTGTTTACCCAGTTTTCCTTCTTATGTAATGTTGAACATCCACCCAAAATATTCTGGTATACATACAGTGATAAAACAAATTATCATAACTATTATAATTATTATTCCCGAAATCTCTCGCGATGTCAGATGCAGCGAGATTGCGTTAGATTGCGGTAGCCGGAAAACATGTTAGAGTGGGAGCTCTTCTCCCCGCCTCACTTCCTTTCATCTGACGGTGACGTCTCCCGATCCAACCGGTCAGTGTGCTGTGTTGGTAGCTGGTAGGTAGCTAGCTGCTAGCTAACCTGCCGAGCTACCTCCTCCGCCTCTGAAGGCAGCCGCGCGGAGCCGTGAATGAACCCCGCACCTCAATGCATCTCCTGTGGCCGCGATGGCAGCGACAGAAACGGTCTGAGTCTGACATCTTAGCCATGTAGCTAAATGGTTCACTGTATTTGTAGTTAATGTTAGTGTGATTCGTGCCCTTAGCTGTTTCCAGCAGTAGCTAGCTTTTTTCTGTCCGGGACAGACGGCGGCAGCTAGCCCCCTCTCTCGCCACTACAGGAGGATGCTGAAGCTGTTCGGTGCGCTGGTTATCCTCGGACT
Source organism: Oplegnathus fasciatus (assembly GCA_003416845.1). Taxonomy (NCBI): domain Eukaryota; kingdom Metazoa; phylum Chordata; class Actinopteri; order Centrarchiformes; family Oplegnathidae; genus Oplegnathus; species Oplegnathus fasciatus. Next base: position 312,419 of record NTHP01000149.1, read on the forward strand.
GGCCCTGGCGTGCATCACCTCCTGGGTGCTGGACAGCTATGACACGGCTTGGCACCCTAAACGGAGCGTTCAGCGCCCGACAGTCGGGGATGGAGATCAGGGGAGTTCTCCACCATTTCCCGGCGGCGAGTTGAACAATATATTCTGGTTTATACAGGTGGGCTTCACTCTCGTCTTGCTAGCTAGCTTTGTCAGGTCTTACAAGCCATTTACCACAAACAGAATAATGCTGTCTAATTCAACATATATTTCTATTTTTATTTATTTTATAGTCTGACATTTAACATGAATAAAACATCCACATTTGCAGTGTTGTTATAGGGAGCTAGCTGTGGTAGTTCAGCCCCTGAACTGTCTCTGAATGATTGACAGAAAGGGGTCACTGACCACAGAAGTGTGTCATTGTCAGGTAAAAAGGTGGTTCAGCAACACAGTAAGTTGTAGTCATACATTGCTCCCTTTGTGTTTAACAACTCTCACACTGCTGCTGTGTTAAAAAAACCACATTTAATCAAGTTATAATCTTTTCATCCCTGATTGGTTTTTTTTTATGTCTGATTCAAGGTGTCTGACATTCACATTAGCCGATTTCATGACCCGAGACGCATTCCAGATTTTGAAAAGTTCTGCACTGACACAATTGAAGTGATCAAGCCGGCTCTAGTGCTTGCAACAGGTACGGTAACCCCTTCATCTTTAACTAGTTCACTTAAAGTAATGAGGCTGACTGGGTGGGGCCAGCCCCTCAAAAAAACATGCCGCCCCCCTCCCCCCTTAGATGTCATGTTGTTTCTCATCTGTATCTTCCTCCACTCCACAGGGGATCTGACCGATGCTAAAACGGAGAGTAAGGTGGGTTCCCTCCAGCATGAGGTGGAGTGGCAGGCCTACCACAACATCCTGAAGAGGTCCCGCGTGATGGAGCGCACTAGGTGGATAGACATCCGTGGAAATCATGGTGATCAACCGCAGCACTTTGTCATCCTAATGCTCTCTATAAACTCACTGGTTCAACTGAAACATCCCGGAGTAGGGAGAACACAATTAAGATTTTCCCAAGAATCCATTAACTGTGGTGCATTTTAGCAGGAAGTCCCCCTCTTAACCCTCCTCTTCATTGCTACTTTCCTCTTTGTTATTGGATCACAAGCTATTAGATGTGAAACGAGATATCTTTACTTTGACAAAAAAAAAAGCTAGTTATTGGATCTGGAGTTTCTCTGACAGCTATTCTGCTGTTATTGATCGCAGCAGTTGATGTGTCAGTTTATCTGTTCGATGGTAACAATAGATTTTGTTCGATATCTTGCTGTAACATGAGAAAATATGATTCCTGGATTAAACATGTGTCGCTCCGTTGGGAATACCTTCATTAGACATTATAGTGTATGTTCTGCTAAATCTCACCATTATTTCATTTCTTCTCACAGATGCCTTCAATATCATTTCACTGGACAGCACCAACAATTATTACCGGTCAGTATGAAATGGTCCTTACATCCAGTCAGAGTCTGCTCCTCCTGCTTGTCTTAATGCTGCAAGCTGAGCGTGAAGTCGATCAGAGCACGTAGTAACTTCAATGCCTCTGAAACATGAGTAGCTGCAGACCTATTTATTGACAATATTCCAAGCTGTCTGAGCTTCCAGAGGACCGAAATAGAAGCAGAATCTACACGAGCAGACCGACTCTCTTGTCTTTTGACACAAATTATGTTTTATGTGACATTGCTGCTTCTGTTAATGCTGATTGATCTTTTTTATCTCCCTAATATTCTTAATGTTGCGGTCATCTTCTGCGAGACAAAGTCTGTCTCCCGTGCAAGCCTGATTTATTTATTTAAAAAGCATTAAATTATCTCAGGACTCTATTAGGATTGGAGCTGCTGGCTCCATCCCAGACCCGCAGTATCTTGTTGCTCACGTTGACTTTTTTTTCCCCCAATTTTCTGTAGGAAATACTCAGCTAATCAGAAAGTAGGCTCTTTCCACTATGTTCACAAAACTCCCTTCGGCAACTACTCCTTCGTCTGTGCGGACGCCACTCTGACTCCAGGACCCAAGAGGCCGTACAATTTCTTTGGTATTCTCAACCAGGTACGCCTGTTTACCTTCTCTTGACAGAACGTAAACATTCACCGAACTTGTGACAAACTTCAGAAAGCGGAGAAACTTTCAACGCTGCAATCACTGGTTCTATTATTGCACTTGGATTTGTTAAAGTTTAGTTTAAACAGAAAAGAAAAATTTTAGTTTATTTAAGAAATAAGCAGATAGAAGGTTATCATCATACTTAAAACGGTAAACAGTGCTGTAAATGTGAATTTCCTGGAAGGAAAACATGGTTCACAATCATTTTTCTGTCTTCAAAGGAATAAATAAAGCACTTGTACACTGTAGATGATGAATGTAATGAAACATGTAGTTATTATAATGTGTTTTTTCTCAATATATGACAGGCTCAAATGGACTTGCTGGACACGTTCAGAGCTGAGAGTCTGAAAAGCAACCAGTCGATCTGGTTTGGACACTACACCACCTCCACTGTCGTGTCCCCTTCTCCAGGAGTTCGGGACATGATGAGGTAAGAAAATACTGCATGTTGGAGGCTAAACCAGTTTGTTTTTTTAAACTGGCTGTGTAAATACTTATTTTTCCATCATGTCATTGTGCATTCAATAGGCTGCTCTTTTGACCTGCAGGCTAGACTTTTATCACACAACAATCAAAGGTTGGCAGCATTTGCCTGGCAGCTGGTTTTAATTTTCTTCCTGTTAAATATATTATTATTACTATATCCTTTCTTTTGCATTTTCAGGAATATTAAAAATATTTTCCAGCTGTTGTTTACAGTTTATATATTTGGACTTCTTGTGTTTAGATCTGCAGTTGCGTATCTGTGTGGCCACCTGCACACACTGGGCGGTCTGATGCCCGTCCTCCACAGCCGACATCCCCAGGGCACCCTGGAGCTGGAGCTGGGCGACTGGATGGACAACCGCAGGTACGGAAAACAACAGGATTTCTGTTTTGTTACTCCTCTTGTTATTGCTTGGTTTTTATACAAATATACACAGCTGTTCAGTCGTCTCACAGGGTATCTACAGGTCTTGAAAAGTCAAAAAAGGGCCTTCAAAGGTATTAAAAGGGCTTAAATTCAATTTACAAAAGTCTAAAATCTTTTCTCTTGCCTGCTGTAGGATGTAATGTTAGTTGTATAATGTTTTTTTTATCTGATTACAGGCTGTGGGGAGACTTTATACGCCTTTAAACTAAAAATGGGATCGTTTCGATGGTAGATTATGCTCACAGAAGGCTGTTCAATCCTTTTTTGTTTGAGTTTCAGTCATCACCATCAGAGCTGTTGCAAACACTGTGACTGCTGTTACAGGAGGAAGCTCATCGACTCATAATGGGCAAATGTTAATTTTAGCAAAAACTTAAATTAACTTAAATAAATCAATCATTTTTAATTATGGAGCTTATCTGGGTCCAGGTTCAGGTTACATTAATTTAATTTATTATATCATTAGGAATTATTGTTATATATTGTTGGGAAGTACTGAAAACAATGTGTCATAATAATAAACAATTCTAGGCCGTATCGTGCCATTTCACACTGTGGCGGGTATGATCATGAAACAGGTATTAAATTTCTAACCCTAACCCTATGTGATATTAAAAAGGTGTTAAATTCAACTTGGTGAACTCTGCAGAAACCCTGTCTCACATCTGTCTCCAGGTACAGGGTTCTGGCCTTTGACCACGACCTGCTGAGTTTCGCTGACCTGAGGTTTGAGCAGTGGCCTGCAGTGCTCATCACCAACCCAAAGGATGCACAGTACCTGCATCCCGGAGTGGAGCCACTGGGTCGAATACGGAAATCGACACACATCAGGTGTGTGTTCTGTGTGTGTTGACTGTTTGTTGAACCATAAACCCTTCACTGGATCTACTATACATGCTTCCACAACACACACACACATTTTTACAGAGCTCCTGCCCCTGATCCATAATATTCCCAGCTTGCAATGTTGTTTATTTCATCACTGTTACATAAACTGTAGTTATCTCTGCCTAGGAGGTTATGGGGGTTTTTTGTGTGTGTGTGTGTGTTTGATTGCTACTAGCAGTACTGTATATCGCAAAACCTAGTAACAGTTTGCCATTTGGTAGAAAGTTAGGCCACAGCCCAGGGAACAAGTTAGTTTTAGTTTTAGTTAATTAGATCTGGATCCAGGAATCTTTTAAAGGACTTGTTGACATTAGTAGGCAAGGCATCTCTAAAAATGTTGGCTATTTCTCATGAACTAGTGCACTTATTTAAATGAAAATAACTAGCATATATATATATACCCTGTAATTTTCATTCATTTCATGTATCACAATGCAAATCTGTAACAGTAAGTAGTAACAGATGTTTGCAACCTTGTCCACGGTCCATCATAAAGTGTTTTTCACTGGGAAACATGTAAGCACGATAATACCGCCTTTTCAATATGAAAATGTTCATTTTCTTGGTTCTCAACAGGATCTTGGCCTTCTCGGAGGCTCCAATCACAGCGGTGCACGTGAGTGTAGATGGGGAACCTCTGGGGAAAGGCCACTCTGCTGGAGGTCCTCTCTATGTTCTGCTGTGGGATCCGTCTCTCTACCTCACTGGACTGCACACCATCAGAGTTAAAGTGGAGGTCAGTACATTCATTTATCTTCCACTTAAAGTGAAAAGTGTTCTGAGACTTTTAAATATTTCATAGGTCTTGGTTAAATTAAATTGTTTGCTTGAGCTGAATTATGATTCAGTTGATCATCTGCTCTTTCTGTATTATATATTTATAGACTTGACAACTAGCTCCTTTCTTATCTTGCGTGTTTGTGTGCGAGTCAGGACGCGGCAGGCCGGTCGTCAGTGCGGGAGCAGCACTTTACTCTGGAGGACGACCTGACTCCCAGCTTTGGTTTCGTGCAGTCCTTCATCCTCCTCACGGACCACTACATCCTGGGCCGAGTGGCCTTCATATTTATGATGCTGCTGAATGTCGGTGTGCTGCTGGCCTTCAGGTTCCTGCGTGTTCCCTCTGGGAGAGGTGAGCTCTCACTGACCGCCCATCAAATAAACTCATCATCATAATTTCATTTTGATTACAGGCAGCTGAAGTGCAATTAACTGTTAAAAGCTACAGAGCCTTATTGTGGACAGAAGGAAGGTTCACAATAAACACACGCAGGCTACGTGTTAATTTAAAGATTTTCATTGCCATGTAGGCTTAAAGAATGATTTAAATAACAATAATTGTTCTTTTGTTATACATTCATACATTCTTGTTTTGTCTATCATCTACAGGATTGACCTCTCAAGTGTGTATGTCGCTTCATCTGGTCAGTAGAATGGACACCTTCTACTACTCTCTGCTGCTGTTCAACCTGTGTACAGCCTTAGGTGGGTCAGCTGCTTTTGTCTTGTTCCCTCTTTGTCTTGTGCTTCAGGCTGACCCTATTTTCAAAACAGCATTATAAAAGCAAATCTACACAATATCTGTGAATTAAAGACTCAAATCTACTACATAATATAGCTCTTTGTGGTTGACAGTGAAATAAACAAAGGTAAAAATAAGATATCTTCATAAAGATGTTGGTTTACTTTACAAGATTTCCTTGTAATCTTGCATCTGTTCGTGTATAAATAACTCCTGTGTTCTGTGCTGTTTCTGCCTCTCCTCCCTCAGGTCCGTGGTTCATAGGAGAGCTGATAGATGGCCATAGTGGTGCCTGCTTTGCCTTTGGGGTGTTCATCGATGGACACTTCCTGGAGGGCAGTCTCACTTATGTTGTTGGAGTCGTTCAAGTAAGAAAATTAGTTGTATTCAACTCATCTACACCTGAGTAATGTCTGTACGTGACTTTCTGCAGATATGCTTTGCTTGTGTCACATTTGCATATATAGGCTATAACATTTTTCTACTTTTCACTTATTTAAAGCAGCTAAAATCAATGTTTTTACTAGGAAAAAGGTCACATGACTATTTGTATGTGAAAGGGGTCGCTCGTAGTGATGAACCCACAGAGATTTATTACACGACTCTGTTCCTCTCGGCTCTACAGAGCTTCATAGCGACTTTCAGCTCATTGTTTTGGGGTCAGTCTCACCACTCTGATAGCGTTTTTGCCACAGCAGGCAGCTGTTTTCATCACGAAAGCCCTAAAAACACACTGTTTGCTATCTGCTCAGCACCAAAGGGTAGACAGACACAGTTAGCGACCAGCTGGTGAACATAGTGGAGCTTTTAGCAGCTAAATAGCCAGATATTCCCGTCAGGAGTTGGTAGAGACCATCATCAGGTGGCCAGAAACACAACCCCAAATGAGTGTAATTAGGCAAAAAGTTTTCCATATCAATTTAAAAGGTGGTAATATGTCAGTGTTGTTTTTACAGCTTGTGTCTGCTGCCCCCAAGTGGCCAAAAATTATTTTTTGAGTTGAGTTTTTGGCACATTGTCATATTAATCTTATTTTGAATTATATTTTTTTAGTCCAATATGTCCAATACCGACCTGCTAGTGCGTTTTTGCATCTGCACGACATCTATACCTTCCTGACGAGGGGCTCTGGAACCCCCAGTGGCTCCCAAAATAAAATAAGGTGGTCACAAGATAATTAAGGAAACAAAAGAAAACATTTGTTACAAATTGGGGTTTTTTTTCCCTCATTTTTTCCTTGTAAAATACTGAACACTTTTAACTCTTCAGTCTATAAAAATCCATCAAATTAAACCATCTGACAAAGAAAAATCACCGTTTGTTTGAGCGGCTCACAAGTCATGTTCACTCTAACTTGAAATGAGGGGTAAATATTTCACAAGCCAAACAGGTTGTGAACCACTGCCTTATACTTCCATTCATAAATTAGTTCTTTAACCCTTTGAATTATAGCTCCATATTCAGTTGCCCCCTTGCTGTATTAGTATTTCCTTGTGAAAGTGATTATCAAGGCTTCACTTTGTATTAAGGACTAATCACATTTAACTGGACTCATTTCCTCTCTTCCAGCTGCTTTTCTTCAACATGCCCCTCACCTGCTATCTCTGCTGGAGCCTCCACCACCGTTGCCGCGGCAACACCTTCCGATCCCACTTCCTGCGGCCGGGCTGCCGCTGGCGGACTCTGGCTGTTCACCTCTTCATGCTGCTGCTGCTCACCTGGCAGGCCCACTCCTGCTACTTTCTCCTGGAGACCTACGGCCCCATGGCCTTTTTCCTGTCTCCTGTCCGCACGTGGGCGTTGGGGCTCAGTCTGCTATTGGTCTACCGCGCCTGGACAGGCCCCGCCCCTCTCCTCCGTGACAACAGCAAGAGCGTCTCTCCCTCTTGACAGTAATTGCACTGTACCGCCACGATTTCCCCCGAGCCTGACTCACAGATATATTTTGCTGTCTCTATCCACTCTGGAAGCCTCAATTCTCCCCTCCTTTCTTTCTCTCGCCACTTCACAGTACATCACTCACTATCCTGTTTCTAGATAGTATTGTTTATTAATATGCATGTTATTGTAAAGCACCGGTGAGCACATTTCTGGCCATATTCATAGCAATGTGTACAGTGTATAAAAACCTTGGATACATTGAGGGTAAAATAGCCTATTTGAGCTACATGACGACTAGTCCAACGTGTGCCACAGTATAAGAGCCGTATTCTGCTGTGGTTTGAGCTGACTCATTTACTTGAGCTTTAGCACTTTTTGGAAGTGTTGCCTTGGCTGAACGCCACTTCACCACTGCCAAAGGATGAATAAGAAAGATTTCACCTTTTATTCTTCCCTCTGAAAATTCATTCACTAATGAAGGCTGGACGTGCCAAACCGATCCTCATGTTTACCTCCCGACACACGAATCATGTGGAGAAAGAAAGGGTGTACGCATCATTTTGTATACTGTAAGCTTTTTCCTAACTTCCCATGGCTGACAGAGCATGGTGGTTACGGTAACTTTGGTGAAGGTGACGCAGGTAACGCAACCTAGACGATCATATTTTTGAGTTAATTCTACACATAATTACAGGAAATTAAAACGAAGGAAATGACAAATCAATACTGTAGTTGATCTGTGTACAAGTATTTAATGATTGAAAGTGTTTAATTAATTCCATCGCAAACGACTGCCACTAAAAACTTCTCAATATTCGCATTGAATAGTCATATCAGAAACACAAAAAAACAAGCCGGCCTGACTCTTCGTGCTCCTTCAAACGTGACTACAGGAAGCAGCTGTTTGTTTCTCAGGAATGTGAGCACTTGAACAATAGGCTGGTCCCAGTAGTATTTCAGGACAATGTTTTTATACTCCATAGTAGCTCAGTGAACTAAAAAAAATCATGTGAAACAATCGAGATGTGTGGTGGCTAAAAAACAAAACAAAAATGAATGTGTTATAGATGTGAAATGAGATGAACCAGTACTATGCTGTTTTTATTTATTCTTTCTGATTGTATTGAGTGATTTATTTTTTTCCCTTCATGTTATATTATCTGCACTGGAAATGGGCATTCTTCACCAGCGTGGTTAGGAAGATAAAAGAGCATTCCCTGCATTGGAAGTTAATCTGACAGCTTGTTTGTCCCAGAAAGTTAATTCCCTTTTTTTTTTGTGAAGGTGTGAGAGCAGTTAATTGTGTCTTTTTCCACCCAGTTCAATCCTTTCTAGTCAGTAGTAGCAGGTGCTGGATTCCACAAACTCATGTAAAAGAAAAAAGACAAATAGGGTGAAGACCACATTTATCACGTCTTTTAATAGAAGCAATGTTCCTGTCTTTTTTTCAAACCATACCCAGCATGAGTGCAGAATAATTGCTCAGTGCTGTGATAAGACACGCAGTTTAATATTAGAACAGCTGCTAGACACTGAGAAAATTAAATTACGAGCTCTCTTGCTGGGAAAGGTTTAATAACTCTTTTTTTCCTCCTCCTCTCTGCATAGACAAGTCTTTTTAATTTGCACAGGAGCATTACCAAGTGTATAATTCCAGCATATAGATATTTAAAACTGATGGAGAACTCTTTTCAACTGATGCTCAGTACCTCTCGCAAGCTGTGTAATCTGTCCACGAGGAGGCAGTGTTGCATGGATTTGGAGGGTAATGAGAGATGACTGCATTTCACTTCCACCTCCAGATTATGCATGGGACTGTTTTGTTTGTTTTTTTTGCAGAAAAGCACCAAAACCTGGTCTTGATGAGACAGTTTCCGTAGTTTATTGATGCTCACTGATTATGTTTAACTATGAATCTGGTTGTGATTGTTCTGTACTGTACACTGATTTGACTGTTCACAAGAAAAACAGACTCCACCACGACCACTAAGAAATATACTGTAAGTGATGTACTGGTGTTCACTTGACTTATTCTGCATCCCCTCCTATGTTCGAACACTGAAGTATATGAATGAATAGAGGATGATTTTACACCTGCCACATATTTTTCTCGTGACAACTGAAATTAGAGCCAACCACAATTTTATTTTATTAATGGTTTATAGTGCTGTGGAATAAAATGTTCATTACAGTAAATCATATACTTTGTGTTTGTCTTCACGTCATTGGTCACATAACGTGACACGGGAGTGAACAGGAATATGGAGCCCAAAACTGACAAAAGACAATAAAAAAATATCAGATGAGTAAAGAAATATAACTGATCATGTAAATAAATTATACTGTTATTTAAATAATTAAAATGGAGTGTGTACAGCTTTATATTTCTCCTTTAAACTCCAGCTTTGTATTTGCTTCCCTTTACCTCCAATTAATTACACTTTTATTTATATTTCATTTTTCAAGTCCTGAGTTTTCCCGTTTGTGTGTTCTTGGTAATGAGATGGCTGCGGCATTGGTGGAAAATAAACACACTTAAGTACCAGCCTTTTCAGCTAGCTATTAAGACTAAACCAGCCAGTGCATTTAATATTTATATTATTTATGCGACCAACTCTAGTAGTTTTTGTAGCTAAAGCACTTCCATCTGGCAAGCTAATGCAAACTAAATTAGCTAGTTAAATCACATCTACTCAGTGTTACGGAGTCCCTGAGTGGTCACATCATATTTGTTTTTCGAGTTTGTGTTCTCGTTTTAGTAAGTGGTGCGCACGTTTTACTCATTATGTGTGCTCATTTGGTAAAATATGAATGAAATTAAATACTTAAATCGCACGCACAATATACTCACTGCCCACAGTTTAATAAAACCAGGAGGACAGGAAAGAGCAATTTCGATAAGACAGCTTGTAGCTACATTTATTTGTTATTTCTTCACATCTTTATGGATAGGGAGTCAATAATAAAGTTTTATTTCAGTTTGGGGATGCATTATGGAGAGACTGTCAACCTTTGCTAGTCAAGGCATTAACGTGGACATCCCTTGTTTTGAGTACGTTGTGCGCAGGTTTTAAGTATTACGTGTGCACGTTTTTACTAGATTGTGCACACGGTTTAGTAAAAAAAGCGCACAAACGAGAAAAAAAAAATGATGTGACCACTCAGGGGCTCTATACAATGTCAAGGATGACACAGTAAAACAAAAGTCTTATTTCCATGGACCATGGTTAGTAGCTTAGCTAAAAACACTGGTGGATAAAACTGAGCACCAGCCTTTTCAGCCAGCTACAGCTAACTTTATTCATTCAACTAAGCCAGCCGTAATGTTAATCATCTAAACAAAGTTAGATAGCTAATGCTACTTAAAAATCTTTAATTTAGTTTAACATTATGAGAGACATTACATCACATCTACACAATGTCAAGGATGAAACAATAAAGTCCAAAGGCGAGAGATATGTACTGTAAGATGACAATAATGTTATAAAGACAGAAAAAAACAAGTCAGTGAACTTCAAAGTATTGTTAGCTTGTCAACCTTTTGCTACTTCTACAACCAGTGGTGGAGGAAGTATTCAGATCCTTTACTTAAGTAAAAGTACTAATACCACAGTGTAAAAATACTCTGCTACAAGTAAAAGTCCTGCATTGAAAATGGTACTTGAGTAAAAGTATGTAAGTATAATCAGGGAAATGTACTTAAAGTATTAAAAGTAAAAGTACTCAATGCAGAAAATGTCTCCTGTGACTGTTAAACTATTATATATTATATCATTACATTATTATTACTCATGCATTAATGTAAAAGCAGGATTTTACTGTTGGAGTTGGTTGAGGTGGAGCTCATTTTGAACTATTTTGTATTGGACTGCAACTGATGATTATTTTCATTATGAATTAATCAGCTGATTATTTTCTTCATTAACTGATCGATTGTTTGGTTTGTAAAAATTCTGAAAATAGTGAGAATAGTCGTCACAATTACCCAAAGTGACACCTTCACAATGTTTGTTTTGTCGAACCAACAGTCCAAACCTCAAAACTATTAAAATAATTAAAAGGAAAAGCAGCAAATCTTCACATTTGTGAAACTGAAACCATGAAATGTTTTCACATGAAAAATGACTTAAACGATTATCAAAATAGTTGCCAATTAATTTTCTGTCAATCGATCAATTTTCAGTTAATCGACTGATCATTTCAGCTGTACTTCTACTTTACTGTTGGCTAGNTGGAGGTAAAAGGAAAAAATAAAAAAGTTTTATATTAATTTTTACACTCCATTTGAATCTTTATACAGTAATTAATATTACATTATTATTTCTGCCTTTTGGCAGTTTTGGGACCCCATACAAGAAGATGTCTGCTGATGTCTTATTATGCTACAGGTGCAGTATTTTTTAAAACCATGACATAATGTTGCAGTTTAAAATATGTAACATGTAAGTTAATATTCTGCTCTACATTCATTATAACTGCTGCACCAATTTCCAAAAGTCTAAATCAGTAAGTATTCAAATTTAAGCACTCTTTCAATGTCATTTTATTTCTCTTAAGAACACAATTTCAAAGAACACTGTGTGATTTTTCTTTCCTGGTTCATAACTGCAATCAACTGGCATGAGCTAATCAATGCAATATCCTTCTGGAGTTCATTAAGTTAGTGTTAATGGCAGTGATAGAAGGGCAACTGTGGGTTAATTTCCCAAGGCGTCTGGTGAGAGCAGTCTCTACAGGCAGCTACAGCGATGTTCTTCACTCTGATATCTTTATAATTTGCTTGCCAATGTTTCCCCCTTTCATCATAGAGCAAAATGCATCTGAAAGAAAATGAAAGAATGATTCAGCTCCGGCCAAGCTAACAAAAGAAGTCATACAATGAAGGAAAAATGCTGGAATTCAAACCCACGTACCTCCCATATTTTTGATGCCATTCACCACAGTTTCCAGCACCTGCAGAGTGGAAGCAAAACTGCAACTAAATGATGCAAAGAGACAGATGGGGAAGAGGCATGCATTTTGCAAACGAACAAGGACGCCGACACAGTCAACCACACATCACCACCATTTCCTCCTTACCTTGATTTGGCCTGATTTAACCCACTGGCTGAGCTCGCAGAGGGCAGCGTCTGCTTTGTTCATGTAGTTAAGCACCATAAATCGCTCCCGGGTGATGTTCTTACTTCGCAATGTTTCCTGTATCTCCTCGCTCAGGGGCGGCGGATACGGCACATCCTTGTTGTACTGTGAGATCTGCCCACACAGGATCACATGGCCGCTGTTGTTCATCTTGGGGGTCGGAGGTCAATGTGTGAGAGATATTAGACACAAAACTCTTCAGAATCCACAGCCACCACTTCTAATTTTGCAAATGTTGGCAGCACAATTAGGGAAAGAAACCCTAACCCTAACCCTAACCCCTCAGAATTCACATATTTTACAGCCAAATAAACAATAAATGAAAGTAAAACATCCACTTCAAGACACAATTCAAGCAAGTACCTGTGCGATTACAGTATCGCTGATGGCACCTCCCACGTTGTCAAAGTAAACATCTATCCCATCAGGGCAGCACTCCTTGAGCCTTGTAGGGACGTCCTCTTGGCCGTAGTTGACGGCTGCGGAAAAACCCAGGTCTTCCACTAAAGCTCTACACTTCTCATCAGAGCCACAAATCCCAACCACTCTCACGCAACCATCCAGCCTGCCAATCTGGAAAAATAAAAGCAGAGTGGAACACAATCACTTCCTTTTCTTTGTGATCTAATCTGTGTTCGTGTTAGCAGCTGCTAGATTAGATCTGCTGAGTATGGCTTCTGAAATATAACGGTTAGTTTCCACCAACCAGCCTTTTTATCTTTCTTACATTTAAACCCATTTAAATCAGAAATATTTAACTCACTCCAATTATCTACTTGCATTTTCATGAATTAGAAGACAACCGAAAACTCAGTATATGAGAGAGTAAACATGTGGAAAATCTATAATTTTAAGAATGCTGTTTCCGTGCATTTTGTAAGTATCTCAGATAGTGCAGCTGTTGGAGCCAAATTTGAAATTTGCTGTATTTACCTGTCCTGCTATGGAGCCACAGGCCCCGGCCGCACCGCTCACCACCATGGTCTGATTGGCCCCTTTGGTCACATGACCCTTCTCCCTTACGCCCAACAGCGCAGTGAGGCCCGTTATGCCAATTGCACCCAAAAAGTAGGACAAGCGCCCGTCAACCAACTGTCGATCAAGCTGGAACAGACAGAATGTAATATCACAACTGCTAATATTAATTAATGTCAGTTTTTGTAGCAGGATTTTGTGGGCACTTTTAGTCCATGCATGCATTTTAAAGGCTCAGTCCGAGGCCCATATCATGATGGACTCTATCCCAGTGTTGCCACACCTTCTGTAAGACACTTCCTTTCATAACAGCAAAGGTCTGCCAAGGCCAGTTGAATGAAGTGACCACATCTCCCTCAGCGCAAGTGCCGCAGCGGCTGGACTCCACCACGCCGACACCTCCACCATCCGCACACTCAGACAGCTGCCACGGAGTCAAGTACTCAGCACCGGTGTCTTCATTCATTCTGCATCGCTGCGAAGCAAAGACGGAGAGATAAGTGATGGAGATGAGGACATTGACTGCCTTAACCTTTCTCTAGATGACACAGGTAGACACGCTGACGGCATGATAGAAGTTTGGTTTGAAGAAGCTTGAGTCTTTGTTTCTTCACTGAACTGAAATTTAATGCATATTATGAAATGAAACCTTTTGTTTTGTAACACTTATTTATACCAAACAGTCTGGAACGTTAATATCAGTGGTGAAAGAAGTATTCAGATTACTTAAGTAAAATACCACACTGTAAAAATACTCTGTTACAAGTAAAGTCCTGCATTGAAAATGTTACTTAAGTAAAAGTATGTAAGTATAATCAGGAAAATGTCCTTTAAGTATTGAAAGTAAAAGTACTCAGTGCAGAAAAATGTCCCCTGTGACTGTTACACTATTATATATTCTATCATTAGATTATTATTACTCATGCATTAATGTAAAAGCAGGATTTTACTGTTTTACTGAGTTGGTTGAGGTGGAGCTCATTTTGAACTATTTTGTATTAGACTGCAACTGGTGATTATTTTCATTCTGGATTAATCTGCTGATTATTTTCTCCATTAATCGATTGATTGTTTGGTGTGTAAAAATTCTGAAAATAGTGAGAAATGCCATCACAATTACCCAAAGTGACACCTTCACAATGCTTCACATTTGAGAAGCAGGAACCATAAAATGTTTCTGATTGAAAAATGACTTAAACAATTATCAAAATAGTTGCCAGTTCATTTCCTGTCAATCGACCAATTGATTAATCAACTAATCCTTTCAACTGTACTAGTTTAATTTATAACAAAACATCATATTTTCTAAACTCTTCATGTTTTATATGCATAAATCTTACTGTGTAAAGTAACTAAAGCTGTCAGATAAATGTAGTGTAGTAGAAAGTTGCATAAAAAGGAAAGACACAAGTAAAGTACAAGTATCTCACATTTGTACTTGAGTAAATGTACTTAGTTACATTTCACCACTGCTTAATATGCATAAGCAGATATTAGCTATAACTTAAACTGTATGTCCATCCTGACTGTATCAATACCATGTAAGGGTCCACTGAGAGGTAAAGCGTCCGAACAAGGACCTCCCCATCTTTCAGATCAGGTGTTAAAGTTGTCTCCTCCAGGCGGAAATTTTCAGGAACTGGCGCCCCGTTTTTACCTGCATGTGAAGAAGTAGTTTGAGCAAACGTTACAGCCACACGGGTGCAGTCAACGATGCAGCACAGGGCACAAGATAATAGGTAATCTCACCTGGACGCGAGTTGAGAACGACTCGCTGCACCTGCATCTTTGAAAAGTTAGCCTCGACACCTACGAACTGGTTGATCACCAGACCTGGCAACAAACGTCAGGCTTGTATGCGCGCTAAGGTCACAGTGTGAAAAGTTGTGAGTGTTTTTTATTAAATAGCAACACGAGAAAATGGCTAACTATTTACAAAACCTCTTCTAAACACCGTGTTTACAGTCCTGAACCGGTTCCTGTTGTTCTGCTTGTAGGCCCACAGACCACTGTCTCATTCAGCACCAAGCGAGATGACTCCCTGTCACCAACTTCCGCCTTCGCTTAAATCCCGTTAGGCAGTTGGACCTATCTTTCTTTAGCTGGGAGCCAATTAGCATCTCATGTTTGATCCGGTATTTATTTCTTACACATATTTAATGAATCAATTAGCTCGTGACAGCCTCGTGCGACACCCACTGTTCATATTTATTAAAATCTTTTTTTTATATTTAACAGGCAGCCGTTTCATTTTGCGCATGCCTACTATGGCATTTATCTAATTAATGTATTAGCTAACGTTAGCTAATTATGTGACATTTTTTAAATGCTAATGTGAGGTAGTTATAGGAAAGTGCGACATTATTTCCCCGATGTTCCGGTGTCGTAGATGTTTACTATCTTGCCAGACATAGGTGGTCTTTTCCTAGCTAGGTGCCGTTTAGCCGTTAAGGCAGCTACTTAGTGCACATCAGAAACGGTACGCGTCCTCAACAAGCTATTTTATCGTTCCAGTTCATCAATACTGCAGCTATTGAACATGATCAGCAGTGAATTTATCCACATTTGTCATCACAATCGACGCTGCCAATGCAATCGATCGAAGATGATGATGAACGCGGGTATAGATTGCAGTATCGATCGCTAACTAGCTAAAAGTGTTTGAAAGTGGAACTGGGAAGTGACGCCTTGTGGAGGAATCTGAAAAAATGAAAAGTTTATGCTGTTTCATTAGCTTAACGTCAACTTTAGCTGCAGCAAAGCACCGTCAAAACCAGGGAAATGAAGACTAATGATCCATGGAGGGGCTGAGTTTAATGTAAGTACTGCAAGGCTGATCGATGTGTGCATGCCGACCCGTGCTAAGTGTTGTGTTTATGTGTCAACTGATGGTTTAGTGACGCTGCTATCAGCCACATTAATGTGTTGTTTCTTTACAGCTAGCTAGCCACATGGAGCGGTTGTGAGTGTAGCAGCTAGCTTCACCTGACCTGACCTGACACCCCCCCCCTCCACCCCATCA
>NTHP01000149.1:340516-373597 GCA_003416845.1 Oplegnathus fasciatus
CCCTCTATACAGGGAGGGGGTGCAGTGTTGCCCTGCCTGCAGTGCTCAGCAGAATATCTCTCCACCGCTCTGGTGTAGGGGCTGGAGTTTTCCACCAGCAATAATGAGCACAGATCCAGCGTAGCCTCGCTGCTGCATGCCTCTCTGCCCATGAAGATGCAGTGTGCAGTGACAGAGTGCATCTGTCTTCAGCTGGCCTGTGATGTGGTGTTTTTAGACGGCTTTGAAGCTGCACCAGTGTTGATCGTTGCTCTAAAGCACACAGGCCCACTCATTATGGTTTATGAAAGAGAAAATGTGAAGAATGCTTTTGGGGACGGTTCCTTTTGACATGTATGCAAGGTCTGTCACTGATGTGCTGCACCTAACGGTACCGTATCAAGGTGCAGACGTACGGCTTTCACTGAAACACCCAAGACATGCTTATATTTTAAATTATATATATGTAAGTCCTTATTTTTCACAGCCTTATTGTTTGTGTTTGGATTCTGTCACTTAGGAACACACCTCAGGCTTGCTTAATGCTGTATCGACCTATATGTTAACACTCCATTTGAGCATTGACATGATTTTCTCTTCGTATTTTTTTTTTTTCGTGAGCTAAGTAACAAGGGTTTTAAGGTTCCCCATTTACTGTATTGATTATAATTGGCAGCCTGCCCAGGTGAATCAACAGACACCCAAGTAAAGTTTAGTTAGATTTATTATGCTGTGGTCTGCTAAGCTACAATTACTTACTTAAGTTGTTAGGGTGTGTGATTCTTTGCACCTTTTGCGTCGTGCACCGTATCAGCTTGTCCGTGCATTTGAAAATGTGTCGCCTGAAGGTTTTAATGTGAGGAGCTCGTGACCTACAACTTCACGTGTTGCAAGAAAGGCCTCTATAGCAAGCAACAACAGGATGAAGCTGTCTGTGATTTTTGCTTCTTTTAACTACCACAGTAGCCCAGTTTGAGGAGTCAGCTTGAGGTGTTTCCTCTCCACAAGGATGTAATATTGATGTTTAGTGTAGGGCTGCAACTAACCATTATTTTTTATTATCTGACTATTATTTTCTGGATCAATCGTTTGGCACATCACAATTCCCTTAAGGCCAAGTTAACGTCTTCAGATAGCTTGTTTTGTCTGACCAACAGTCCAAAACCTAAAGTTTTCAGCAGATATTTACATTTTAAAAACTTGATCTTGGTGAATTCTTTGGCATTTTTGCTTAAAAATGGACTGAAACGATTACTGGACTGCGTTGACTAATTGATCAATTTATAAGTAGCATTTTAACACCTCATCCACCGTCTTTATCAGGAGCCCCGCAGGCCGTGGAGTCCCACTGGCTCAGAGGGTCTGAACGCCAAGCGGCCTCGAGACGACAGCCTCCTTCCTCTTGTCATCCCCGTGTCTGTTCCAGTGCGAAGGCAGGAACCTTCATCTCCTGATAGAGATGAAGCAGCCCTGGCCTCCAACTGGCCCCCCAGGCCTTCAAACCCACAGGACCTCGGCCGCGCTGATCACAAGCCCTCGGTCATCGTCACCCGGAGACGCTCACTCAGGAACTCCTTGTCGGAGAGCTCAGAGCAGGTGGGTACATATTCATTCCTTACTGCTCTTATTTTCTTTTTTTTGCAGTTGGTTGCCATTTTTGAATGTTTATACTTTTACATACATTATTTGTTAAACTGTCAGAATCAATGCACAAAGAATGAAGAGGTAGCAGGGTGGTGTTTCACTGTCGTCCTCAGTCTGTTCAGTCTGTCTAAACTCCAGCTATTAAATCCTTGCATTTGTGCCACATCGCCACCGCCAACACACACTCCCTTCCCCCCACCATGCTCCATGTCTCCCCTGCCCCCATTTCAGTCCACACTTTTCTCCCTTTCCCTGTTTCATTTGGGGAGGGGGGGGGGATTTGGTGAACTGGTTGCCCTGTCCCAGATCAGGCAGATTATCAGGGTTTAGCACTGCCATACTGTACATTATGTACCATGTAGATGAGGGTTGGGGTGCCTTGTTCTTTCTCTCTAGGATAAATACACAAAAAGCCAACTGTATGAGTAGTGTCGTTGAGTTTTTTGTGTGTGTTCTTGCATAAAATTAAAAATGATGTATCACAGTGTGCACACAGAGACTCCTGTGATAAATGTACCTATTTTCCTCACCAGAATGGAGGAACTGAAGGGGAGAAAGACGATGACGGCAAAAAGTCCAAACGGCGCCCCCGGCCCGAGCCTCTTTTCATCCCGCCGCCTAAACCTGGTTTATTCATCGCCCCTCCTGTCTACTCCAGCATCACGCCCTACCAGAGCCACCTACGTTCCCCCGTTCGCCTCGCTGACAACCCCCTCACCATGCCCCCCTACACACCTCCGCCGATCCTCAGCCCTGTCCGTGAGGGCTCTGGCCTCTACTTCTCCACTTTCCTATCGTCTGCTGCAGCCAGCGGCCAGGGCCTGCCGCCTCCTGCAACCCCCAAGTCAGCAACACGCAGCCTGTTGCGCTCCAGTAAGTAAAAAAATAAAGATAAAGTTCATAAGACCTCCCTGAATTATCCATAGGGCATCTTAACTGTGGGAAATCACACATGAAACTATTGAATGTTCTTGTTTTTAACCTACAGGACAGAGACTTTTTTCTTAGCTCTCGTACTGTATATCAAAATGTAAGTCTTGTGATTACAACAAAAACCTTCTCTGATAATATCACTGAATGGATTTTGTGTTGCTGCTCTTTTAGACAGCTGCGACATCACACCACCAGTTCTGTCTGCTATGAGCGAGGCCACTCCAGTCAGCATAGAGCCGTGAGTATTTCCCTCCCCAACCATCATCATCTTCTCCCACTATGGAAAGGGTGGGTTTTAGTCATTTTCAGAGACATTATATGGGTACCGCGCATTATCATAGCTGGAGTAGCAGTTCTGCTATCAATTCTTCAAACCATAGCACTGGGCTGAATCACGAAATGTCTTGAAAGAGAACAGACTTCTTGAAACTCTAAACCGATCCTTTAAAGCGGCCTTCCTCTCCACCGCTGTTACCACTGGAATCTTTCGCCTTGTCATCCACAGCTAGCATTAGTGCCAGCATTCGCCTTCTGATCCAACTATGCAGTCTAATGTCTCTCTCAATAAAAGGGCATCCTGTCATAACAACTCCACATTTACTGTCAAATGAAAGCCTTAAAGCCGCTTGAAAAACTAATGGCAGCAAGTACATCAGAGGCCTGTGTCGGCGCTCCTTAACGTACATGCACGAAGAAAGTAAAGTTAAGTGACCTGGTTTCAATTTGATATGCAGATGTTTGCTAGCATTAGAACTTGGCTGTAAACTGGCAGATATCTGGAGTTTAACAACATACCATATGTGGCTTTTGTTGATATTTAAAGTTGTAATCTGTAAGATTACAGTCCTGGTTGATTTTTGTGTACCGTCGCAACAGAAAGTGCAGTTTAATATTACAGCGAACACTCGTTGAGCAGCTACTTTGTCAGAAAATACAACAGAAGAGCAACTGGTGTATCTGTTTACAGTACAGCCAAACAGACTCGCATTGTTTCAATAAGGAAGTCAGTCAATGATAGCTGCAATCTGATATCTGTTACCTTGCTTAAGATTTAAAAATGTACAAAATGCTCATTGTCTTTGTTTTGTAGATGTATTTTTAATAACTGATCGTGCTTAACACTAACCTTGATGACAAATATACTGCGTCCCCTTGTACCTGCATCACAATAAAATCCAACATGTGTTTCACACGTTGAACACTTTTAATGTGAAGCAGCGGCAGTAGGATGTTCTGTTTGCATTAGCAGTAACTTAATACAGCTCTGACACTGTAAAGACAGTAAACATTGAGGCTGATAAGATATGATGAGATAAAATTACGCAGGATTACATGCTGCATCGTCTCCTGTGAATCCATAATACTTGGGTAGGTATCTGAATCCAGTGTGGGAATGGCAGACTCCGCCAGAAACAATAAAAACTACTATACAGAGAGGAAGTTACGGAATTTAAATGCATATAATGGCTGTTGCAGAAAAAATACTGACCATAAATAGTATCAAAAATGGGGTTTGATTTCATGAAAATCTTAAAGCGGCTCTATGGAACTTTTTATTTTGTGTTGATTTTGGCGGTCCCTCTGGACAAAGGCGGTAGTGTTTCACCTAACGTTCGGTTACATGTTCCCTCCGCTTCACTCCCCGCTGCGAGGAAACTACTTCACTGGGAGGAGAGCGGGCGGCAGCTCCAGAGACAGACCTTCAGTTAGCGGCTGAAGCTCCTTGAATTCAGACTGAGCAAATCCCAGCGCCGTTTCATTTGATGTGGCAGAAAAATCCGACCCGGAGGCAGACATCAAGAATAACTATTAGAAACTAATAGAACTAGCCAGTCTTCTCGCTGTTGGTCTCGTTTGCTTATGTAGGTCATATAGAGGCATCAGTATTAAATTGAGACTGTTTGATAACCAGTTTAAAAACTCCATAGAGCTGGTTTAAAGATTATAACTTTAAGCTTATTCTCAAGTAAACTCAAATGTAGGGAATCGGTTAACAACTTGAACCGTGTAAGACCTTCACTAGAACGTGGCCAGCAGCCAAGTTACTCCATAAATGTAAACACAGCTACAGATAGCTTGGATGTTTATGAAAATTAGAGCAACAGAGAAAGGGGAGCTTTAAGGACACTGAGACTCCATTTAGTTTAACCCTTAGACTACGAGTCAAGGATTCTTTTTTTTGTAGTTGCATCGACAGTGAGGTGTAGTTTATGGGGGTGCATTGTGCAAGCTGCACAGCAGTTAGTCAGGGACGAGCCAGAGAAGCTTCCCATAAATCATGCTTTCAGCTGGGCCTCGTGCACTCCCAAACACACCAGAGCCATCGCAGTTCAACTACTAGCAGCCCACCTTCCCTGGGGGAGGCTGCCAGAATACACACACACACTCAGCTGGAAATACTGCAGGCATACTGGAAATGCAAGGGAGGGAGGGGGACTGGGCTTGAACAGGACTGTCTGTTTTTCACAACTATATCACTGAGTATCTGGTTTCAGCTGACATGTAAGCCTGTAGAAGATGCATGCATTCTGTTGGATTACGAGTCATTCTTCCTACTTGAATATGACCTTTGTCCACACCAGGATGAGGATCCATTTACTTTCGGTTCTGTGAATTTTAAGAAGTGCACTCTGTTTTGAAATACAAATTTTGAATTTGAATTTGAATTTGTTCATTATGCTGAGAGCACAAGAGAGCTTTATAACAAGCTTGAATCCAAAACGGCGCAAGAATTGCGGCGCTCCGAGCCCGAGTGCCTCAACAATGTTCCTGTGACTATTTAAAGATCAGGGCAGAAAGAAAAGCCAAGAAATCAAAATGTGATCCCAGAAATAAAACAAGAGCTTTACTTATTAAAGAAATCTGATATTGAGACACAATGTCTTCACTGAAATATTTAAGAGTAAATGAAAACCTCTCAGTACTCTAAAGCACTCCATGAATTTTGAGTAGATCATATTCAAAGCTTTGTCGCTCACACTGATGTCCTGTTCCCAGACGGATAAATATTGGGTCTCGGTACCAGGCGGAGGTGCCAGAGCTGAGGCAGCGGTCAGCTGTCGAGCTGGATCATCACCGAGCGGAGCTGGTCTGGGCTCCGCTGGCTGAACTGGAGGAAAAACCTGACTTCCAGGAGAGAGGTAAGAAAAGTACCTCAAACTGAAAGCATGAATACTGGCAGACAAATTCTTATTTACTGTAAAGATGACGTTCTTTTCCTACAATTCATTTTTTTTATTATCCTTTTTTTATAGATCACCAGGAAAAGACTGACTTAACTTCCTTTTTCATAAAACGTACTAGTTTTTATTGAGTCTGCTCTGTCATTTCCTTGTTTGTGAAATACAGAAGTAACTTTCTGTTATCACTTTGAATTTTCGTATGTGTGTTGCAATTTAGGATGTGTCAAGCATTTCTTAAGTCTTCCTAAATTACATTTCATGCTTGCATTTTCAGTAAGAAGATTCAAGCAGTTTTAATTCTGCAGATACCACTGTATATGATGCCATTTAATATGGTAAAATATACAAACTGTCACTGTGGGGAAGTTTGTTTTGGACTTGGGAGTGCTGCTCATCCTGCATAATCATCATGTGCATCCTAACACAATAAAACTACACACGATACTGTTTAATATTTGAATCAGTTACCTTCTAATTACAGGTTTTCCACATTCACTCTCACCACTGTGTGCAAAATAACAATTTAAAAAGGTGTATTTTTTCTCTGTGACTCACAATCACTGTCTCTTGTCTCTTTCAGTGGAAAACCTCATGCACCTGGCCTGCTCCAGTGTTTTGTGTGGAGGAGGCACCAACCAGGAGTTAGCCCACCATTGTCTGTACGAGTGCAAAGGGGACATAATGGTGAGCACAAACAGAAGAATCTATATTGACTGACAAGGCAGGGATTTCCATGATTAATAGAAAAAGGAGCTGTGTTCTGCAGTGTTTTCTTCTAACCCACACAAGCACACCAACCTGTTTTCCCTTCAAACGTTACCTTGACACATGAAACCTGTATTCCTATTAAAATATCTCATGTCACACAGAATATTTTGAGATATCCACCATTTAAAAAAAGTCTTAAAGCCCCTGAAAACGTATTTTCTCTGAGTGATTGGATGCTGCATAAACACAGTATTTTATGCCGACGTAAGAACAATTTTGGTTATTTCACATGAGAGAATCTGTATTTGTGTTTCTCTCTCTATTCCCCCTCTCACTGGTTTGAAGTAGGCAGGGTTCAGTTGTAAAAAAAGGTATCGCATAATTCTGTGCAACAATCAGAATTTAGCAACATTTGAATCTGATGACATTTGGTACGTTGTTCGGTCGCTGCCGATCAAATCACACCCGCACGCTACTGATAAAGCCGGTTAACTCAGTTTTTAAGTGGTAAATTCTTAATATATGATAAGTAAAGATGTTTTACATGGTCATTAATATTTAATGTTATAGACAAATACTTAAGATTTGAAGCCAAGTTTTCATGGGCTTTAAAGGGATATTTCGGATTTTTTTTTAAGTGGGGTTGTATGAGGTACTTATCCATTGTCAGTGTATTACCTACAGTAGATGGTCGGTGCGCTCCCAGTTTGGAGAGCCAGTCGGAGTACACGGCACGGAAGCTAAGCTATGTACTGCTGTGGACGGGGTCAGCAGGAAAAACGTGTTTTAGCCATCTAAAAAAAGGCCCACCTAAAAAAAACGTATATCAGGTTGGGTTGTTTTGGGCTTATACGTAGGAATATTGAAGTTACGGTTGGCAAAATGTAGTGCCAAAGGAAAGGGCTGTCTGACAGCAAGTTAAAGTGGTGAAAATATTCTAAATACAGCGTACACTTAAACTGATATTGATTTCTTTACGTGGGCCTTTTTTTAGGTGGCTAAAATACATTTTCCTGCTGACCCCGTCCACAGAAGTACATAGCTTAGCTTCCGTGCCATGTACTCCGGCTGGCTCTCCAAACTGGGAGCGTGCCAACCGCCATCTACTGTAGGAAAGACACTGACTGTAGATAAGTACCTCATACAACCCCACTTTAAAAAATCTGAAATATCCCTCTAAAGCCCCTGAAAACTTGGCTTCAAATCTGAAGTATTTATCTATAACATTAAATATTAATGACCAGAAAATGTAAAGCCTCATGCACAGTCCACACATTATTTATGTTAAGTAACAGGGTTACTGTGGGCTTTTTGTCATTTAATCAAGAAGCCTGGTTTCCTTAATCGGGGTAAGGGACTTAAAAAATCTGACTAACACAGCATTTTTTCTGCTGGTGAACCCAGATTTCTTGGTCTTGTAAACCCGTAACCTTGTCCTAACAGGGTTTTTACATACTCCAGATAGTGCTGTCGTGACAGTAGTGAGGTGGAATGAAATAAAAGATCATTATTCAAAGCAGCGCATCTCTGTATCTAAAGTAATTAAATCCAAAGTCCAACCAGGACAATAACATGTCATGGTGTAGCTTCATATCTCGTTAAGTATGCCACGCTTAGTTAAAAATAAAAATCTGATTACTGACCAGCTGCATGTAAACGCGAGGTTTAAAGTAATCAGGTTGTTGCAGTGCACGTACGCGTGTCCTCCAACTTCCTGCCTTAACTCGACATCTTCCACTAACCTGGTTTCTTGTGTGCATGTAAATGTAGTGATCGAATGCCTTTGTCTGAGCTCTCAATCATTACTGAACGGAAGTGACTGATCTGTAGACTTTCAGGATGCTCTGTACCGAAACTCTGTGGTGGCCTGAGATGACTGAGATAGTAAAACCGTTTGGTTATTTAGCCCCGAGGCAGAGTGATGCCACAGTGAAGAGCAGAAGAGCTGCACATGCTGTCAGTGAGGTGTGATGCCGAAGGTTAACTGTAGAGCTGAAGTCTATTAATCGATTAAACGGCAGCTAATTTGATAATGGATTAATACATTTTACAAGCAAAAATGCCCCAAAATTCTCTTGTTCCGGCTTCTCAATTGGGAGGATTTGCTACGTTTCTTTGTCTTTACTGATAATAAACTGAATATCTTTGGGTTTGGGGCTGATTGTCAGACAAAAAAACACTTTTTGGTCCTGATGGACTACAGCCTCATGCCGGTGGGGAGTTTCCCAAAAAGTTTGTGTCTGGGGTGGGAGGGGTTGCAGCCATGTTCCTTCTTGAGATATTTGTAAATACAGAAAGCAAAGCTCGGGGCGTCACTCAACATGATCGGGGAAAGATTTCTACTTTCAGGACGCCAGGTGAAATGTAATTATATCAGTCTTTCAGGCACATGGTCCGGTTTACACATGTTTCTTAGCTGCACTTGAAAGCAGCCAGACAAAACATTTAAGTCATAAATACGCCCGAGGAAGGTCAGAGAAAAGTCATAAATGTTTACGAGTCACCACGACGTCTGATTGGTCAGATCGATGCTCCACCTTATACTGCAGCAGTGATGCGTCCTGTGCCTCATACCTATTGCATCACCGTCAGACCACTAATTGCATCAGAGCGCACCATCAGGGCTGATCCAGCTTGCAGTGCAGATATCCAAGGATGTTAACAACTGGAGCTCATCCTCGACTCGATAAAACAGCTGTTTCGAGCACTTTGCCAGATAAAACACCACTGATTAAATTTAACACAAAAAAAAGGAACAACTCGTGCTGGTTGTGGTAATGAGGCCAAACAGCGGTCGCTGTTAAGCGTTATGAGGCAGCATCTCAAGTGGCTCTTTCCTCTTCACATCACCCCCATTGAAATACCAACAGTAGAGGATACATTTATGTTTATTATTATTATTATTATTATTCAAGAGAATTAAACAGAAATGAGCAGAGGGAGGGTTAGAGCGCTCAAATAAATGCTGCGATATTAAAAAGGAAAAATGAAAGCTTTGCATCTGAGAATAGCCTTGCTGCATGTGACCAGCTTGTATCTTAACTGTTAGCGAAGTTAATTTGACTAATTTAAATGACAAAAATGCTGATAATTAGGGCTGCAACTAACAATATATAATATAATTCATAATGGATCTGCCAGTTATTTTCGCAATTAATCGTTTGGTGTATCAAACAATGAAGAATGCCTCCATAGGGCCTAAGGAGACGTCTTCAAATGTCTTGTTTTGTCCGACCAACAGTCCAAATATATTCAATTTATTAATAATAATTAAGTTAATAAAAGAAAAAGCAGCAAATTCTCACATTTGAGGAGCAGGAACTATCAAATGTTTGACATTCTGCTTAAAAAAGGACTTCTTTATGTAAATAGTTGCCGATTAATTTGCTGGGGGTCGACTGATTGATTAATGGACTAATCGCTGCAGCTCTAAGATTAATAATAATACACTTTTTCTATGGAGCTCTTTTCTAAACAAAGGTCACAAAGTGCTTTATAACATAAAAGCAAATAACACTTTTGAGCAATATTGGAACAAAATTACAAAGTTCTTTTACATATTGGCAAAAAACATGTTTAGATATCTGTGGCACCTGATCTTTGTAAATATTAGGTTTGAAAAAATTAAATTACATTTTTATTCCATGGACTGTTTTTGTGTTGTGTAAAGAAGTCCTTTTTTATAACAATAAATCCAGTGGATCTAATTGTAGATGAATTATTTGACACTGATCAAGAGAGAACTGTACATTACATTCATCTTCACAGTGATCCTAAATCAATACTTCCATTATTGAAGGTGTACGAGCTGAAGTCGACTCGCAAGCTGATGCAGATCGCTTTGTGGTGGTACTGGTGGAGATTTCAGGCCCTAGCGACCAGCACTGGTCCAACGTTGTCAAGGAAACTACGAGGGGTGGGGGGGTGTCAAAGCGCCCACTCTCTGCAGCAGTCCGGCTCAAACTGCCGCCTTTCAACATTCATGCACAGTCAGACGGTTTCTTCTCAAAGAAAGCACAAAGTTGATTCTTATTTTGAGTACAATCGTGATGTAACGCACTCAGGGACTTGATACACGCAGGAGAAGGAGAACGATGGTTATCTCGCTTCCTGGTTACTTAAAAGCAGCTGATTCATTGTGTTCTCTCAGTGTGTTTTTACGGGTTTATAAGGCACAATTTGGAGCAACTAATAGAGCAAGAGTCAGCTTGCTTGGCGGGAGTGACCTGCTGTATAAAGGCTCATAACAATCACCGCCGGGCAGCTAATGTGACACGTTTGTTCACTTTTAAACAATGTTGTTTGTTTTTCAGGCTGCGCTGTCACTCCTGATGCTGAGGAATCCAATTTTCCCAAAGTCTCATCATCTGGTTAACTACCACTACTCAGGTAAGTCGTATAAAAATAGCATTTATTCGTATTTAAATAGAATTTCAACCTTTTTTTTTAACCTACCATAATAAATGGGTGTGATTTACTTAGGGCTGAAACAATTTGTTGATTAGTCGATCAGTTGTTAGTTAGTTTTCAAGCAAGTTCCAGCCTCTCAGTTGTGAGGATTTGCTGTTTTTCTCAGTTTTATGTGATATTAAAGTGATAATTTTTGGGTTTTAGACTGTTGAGCGGACAAAACAAGCTGTTTAAAGGTATCAGCTTGGGTTTTAGGGAATTATCAATATGTGACGGTCATTTTTCACTATATTCTGACATTTATTCATTTATTTTTATTTGTACACACATAAGACTGCATACAATCCAGATAATGAGGAAAAAGAGGTCAAGAAGTCGCAGGCATATACAACAGACCTCCCCTCAACTTAAGAAGAAAAAAAATAGTTAATTGGTTAATGGAGAAACTAGCAGGCCAATCAATAATGAACATAATCGTTAACTGTAGTTATTGATTTACTGCACCAACGTGGTTCTGTGACAGTTGCACGTAAAGTATCAGTCACAGAAATTTGACTAAATTAATTCGGAAATGTGTTCAGATGCTCGAAACAAGTGCTCACAATTAGTCGACAATCCTGATTAATTCTCAATATTTGTATGTTTGTGCGACAATTTCTCCTCTTCCCTTCTTTTTACCAGCTAACAGTGACTTTATAAGCCTTCTGCCTTGCCTCAAAGCAGTGGCAGCTGCAGTAGCGAGAGTGTCAGGGTGGTGGTGGTGGTGGTGGGGGGTGACTGTGGAGGATTGTCAGGGTCAACGTGATGAGGGAAGGAGGGGACTAGGGAGGGGGTTTACAGCATGTGGTTAATCCCAAGCAGAAGACAGGAGAGCCATTGTTTATCGAGTGATCTGAGTGTGTGTGGGGGGAGGTTTAAGGATGGAGGGTGGGATTGAACTTGTTAGGGTCTCCACACATTCAGGATAAAGTCTGGAAGCAGATACTTGTTGAGTGTTAAAGTGTTTTTAAACTGGCCATTAACCTGCTTTTTAACTCCCTCTCTCTCTTTCTACCTCTTCTATCTTCCCCCTGTCTCTCCCTGCTGCCCCTTCTCCCCTCCCCTGCCCCTCCCTCAGGATCAGACAGCTGGACTGCAGCTGAGAGACGCCAGTTCAACAAAGGCATCGCTGCATACAAGAAGGACTTCTTCATGGTGCAGAAACAGGTATGTTGTGGTTTCAAACATGAGAACAAGAAAATTAAAAACTCTTCTTGTCGAGGCCACACGGTAGGTGTGTGCTGTCTGATTCGATTTCCTCTAACAACAGTTTACAAAGCTTCCCAAAAAAACAACAACAGCGAGCACACATTATTTTCCCCGACTCTGGGTGGGCGTGGAAAAGGAAAACACAGTCGGTCTGGAACAATGTGTCCTTCTTGTTTAATTATTTGCAGTGTCGCAGTCAATTATTGCTTTACCACAGCTGAAAAACGACTTCATTTTCTTGTCTTAGCCACTTCAGTGATCAAGGGTGAGAACAAATTATATCAGTTTCAGAGTTTCACAGCGTTCATTGGCCAAACCTCCAGATTAAAGGCTTTTCAAATGTGATTTATGAATGTGCTTCAGGCCTTTGTTGTTGTTGGTGACTCTGTTGCTGCTGTAGCGAGTAGCTGCGCTGAAGTTTCTCAAAACAAATCAAATTTTAATTTTGTTGTCTACAGGAGAATGTTTATTCGTCAGGGGTACAAAATATACAAAAAACAATACAGAATATACAGAATAAAAACAGGGAATGTATAAAAAGGCTGCATCTCTCCGCAATGTTTGCTTTTCAGCAGCAGAGGACTGTGACCTCAAGTATTCGATAACAGTGGCAGTGACATTTTGAGAAAAGAGAAATTAAAACTCCATTAACAGGTAGTGTGTGTGTGTGTTTGGTTACCAGGTGATCACAAAGTCAGTGGCGCAGTGTGTGGAGTTTTACTACACGTACAAGAAACACGTCAAGATCGGCCGCAACGGGATACTGACCTACGGCGAGGCAGAGCCTCTCGAGAGCCGGACCACTGAGGAGGAGATGGACCACAAGGTTGGCTACATGTTTAATATCTACTGCAGAAACAGACAATGCGTTGACGTAAAGCTGGCCATTTTAGGGAATTGAGCCTCCACAGGGAGAATCAAAACCCTGATGTTAAGCAGAACAAACCGCAGGACATAAAATATTGATTTAAAATGATTTCACTGAGAGCTGAAACAGTTTACAAGCGTCAGTAGCTCAAGTCAGCAGGGACTGATGGACCGGGTGTCTCGAGTTAACCTGGTTAGAAATGAACAGATTGAACGCGACTGTTTGACTGCAGGGTTCAAACACGAAGCAGCAGAGTTGTATTTGGATGTGAAACTGCAGAGTGTCAGTTCTCTTTTTAGGACTCAAGTGGTCAATGAAGATATTCTGAGCTGCGTTATTTCTGAACTGGGCTGCAGCTCATTCAAATTATGTCACCATATTGTCCTCAGCGTTTATAGTAGACGCGGAGCAGTGTTCATTTTGACGGCAAATATTGATTTTGTTTTAGTCACGTGAATTGTTTTAGTTTTAGTCTAATTTTATTCAACTAAATATCATAAGCGTCATTCAAATATAAACGGGTTTTTTTTTATTTCCAAACTCATTATATACTCCTGGAGGAAACATCTATTAACTTATCTGTTATTGTTATTATGGAATGGTATTAAGGTTTGAATGTGCAATACAGACACACGTTTAACTGTTGTGATATGAAACATGTCTTTATTTATCTACATTCCTGCTCCTTTCTCCCATCACATGTCTAACATTAAGTATACTACATTTCTTCAAATGGGCATTCTTCCTTTTGTTACGTATTTGTTTCAGTTTAAGGACAGTGAAACTTTACACTTATTATCTTTAGCGTGTCAATCGATTTTTTAATTTACGATCTAAGATTAGCAACTCCGGGTCATTCACTTCTCTAATCAGTACAGGACAGCGGTGGTTTCTTTTAGCTTGTAGTTAAGTTTCAAGTTTAGCTTAACGTTGCTTCACGTTCCATGAATTACGGGATGACTCGTTTGCAAATGTCGCTTCAAGTTTATTGTGTTTTTACCGGTGGTTGTCGCTCCACGTGGTTTACAAAGGGCCTTGTTTTCCTTGACATCAACTGTGAAATTTATCCATATGTCCGTTCTTCTCATCGTCTCAAACGTTTACATTTCTGTGCAGCTTATGAGATCTGCAGCAAGTGCAGTCCTATCCAATTGTGTGCATCTAACCTCCCAACCGCACAAAGAGCTTAGTTCTGATTGGATCTCTTCCCAACTAACATTTTCGTCTCGTTTTTATTCATTGACGAAAGTGTCAGTAGATTCCATCACAGTTTTTGTCATCACAAATTAGTTTTTATTTAGTCATCGTCTCGTTTTCATCAGTGAAAAAATGTTGTTGATGAGAACTATGACAAATGATTTGTCAGCGAAACTAACACTGACGCAGAGATTTGCAGGCAAAGTTTGGGTTGTTGTGGTAACTGTGCAGAGCAACATGCATTTACAGTAAAAAAGTTTGAATCTGAATCTTCTTTTTTTGGTATCATATCAACTAATAATATAAATAACCTTAAAACTAATGTTCAACAGATGCAGTTAGAAAGGTATCATGTGTAACACTCCACTCCAGAGCTTTCTAAACCAGCATCCAGCTCTTGAAGGCTTGTGTCTTACATTTACAATCTTCTTCTTCTTCTTCTTCTTCTTCTTCTTCTTCTTCTTCTTCTTCTTCGGGCCAGCAGGGCTCTCACAGACTGGAGCCACAGCGGGAGGAGGACAGCAGGAAGTGGGAAGGGTCAGCTGACAGGAAACAGGATGTCGGCCCCACCAGGGTGACACACACGCTGCAGTCCACTGAGAACGTGAGTGTGAAGTTGATTATCAGCTCTGCATTGGGAAACAAACCCATGACTGAATGAATGAATAAAATAAGGTCTGTTCATGTGTCATTCCACATGAAGAAGATGACGTGAAAAAGGTTAAAAAATAACCTACAACATGATTTTTTTTGTACTTTTATTACATTGGCATCCATTTTTGGAGTGACAGCAGTGTCCATAACAATTTTTTATCCATTTTTTGTCTGTGATCTCTTTGCTTTGAGCCCTCTTTTGGCTACTTTTATTAACAGCTAAGGAAGTTTTTTAAATATTACTTCAATAGTTGTTTTTTGTAGTGACTATATCCGTAATGAAATGTCCTTGTCTCTCTCTGAATTATTGTATTGGTCCAAACTTTCAAACTAGTCCTGTTGGGAAAAGTTTCCCCGACAGTTTGAGGATAAGATAGTTCTCCTCCTTGAAGCCTTTTCTCTCGTAATCGTAAAAGCGAGACATGAAATACATGTGCACATTTCTGTAGCTTGTCTGAGTATATTTTCAGGTGCAGGTAAAGCTTCATCTTCTTTATGAGTCACAGACTCACACACTCTCCTGTCAGACTCTTGGAAGTGATCTTCCTCTCGCTGTTTTTCATTTTTCATTCTGTCTTTTTGAGCTCCTCATCGTGACATTCAGTGACGGCGGTAATTCTTGGCAGCTTGAGAGAATCGGGAGTTGCTTTTGATAAGTTACACTAGCTATCACAAGCTTTCACTGGACACTTTAAGGACCGACTCACTAAAAAAAAAAACAGACCCGCGTAAATGTCTAGTCCTTAAATATAATACAACCACTACTTTTTCAAACATAATTTACCTAAAAAATATTGTCTTACATGTGGGTCATTGTGGCATCATTAATAAAAAAGTAGGTCAGTACTCCAGATGGATGGATGGATGGCTAACATCATAATTACTGTCACTGTGGCATGTGTCAAGTTAATTAATACTGTGGTGGTTATATTATAATTACCACACTCTCATTAATGTAAAAGTGTAACTTCTCAAAGCCAAGAAAGTACTTTGATCACAGGAGTTATCAGTTTTTTCTAATATTTTTTATTATTCTTTATTATTTGTTTGTTTGCACATTAAAAAATACTATTATAAAGGATACAGTATGTACACAAAGACGCTCTCATGCATATATACAGACACATTTACACTTGCATATACTCATACATGAATTTAAAGTAAATAAAAGCCTGTGCAGGAGAGGCAGGAAGCTAAAAGCTAACACAAAGACTAAAAACTCAGTAGCAACATGAACATTACATGAAATAAAAATGGATGTTATTGGAGACTAAATCTTCCTGGTTAGAAACCTCAGCTGGCCTCTTCAGACTTGACACGTTTGTCCTTTTGAACTCTGCCCGACTCCTCCTGGTGGATGTGTGTTGGATTTGCTGCCCCCTGCTGGATACTTCAGAGGAGATAACTTGGCTGGCGTCCACCTCTCTGGCTTGTGTAACCCCATTATGTCTGTCAGCAAACAATGACTCGACAAGAAACCTTTTTATCCTCGTTATTCGCGTTGCATTTCACCGTTTAGTACGCATAATAAGCTGTTGATAAAAGTGCCAGGCTGTGCGTGGTCTTGTTTTCTTAAACTGTGTGTGCATATATGTTAACCATTGTAATGCTATCCTACATAAAAGGAGCTCATAAAGTAGCTTCAAGCTCATTATGTATTTCCTATTTCCTCTGTTAAAGCTTTCATGTTAACTACACCTCTTACATTTACTGTGTGCAGCCTGGGACCGTCCTGATCATGAAAGGCCAGGAGGACGTTGGGAGGGACCAGCCGCTGTCTCGGGTCATCCACCCTCCTCATCCACCTCCTCCAAGCTCCAAATCACGCTACGAAGGCAACGCACGCCGGACCAGCCCTTCAACGGGCAACAAAGGCTCAGCCGGTCAGGAGGGAGAGTTCCCCTGCAAGAAATGTGGCAGGTCAGTGATCAGAAATGTCACGTCAGTCGCTGCTGTTGTGTTGGAGACGTTGGCATGGCTGTGTTTGCTTACAGCAGCAGACACTAGAGTTACATAAGTGGCCTTACGCTGAACCAGCTCGATATAAAATGCAGAATTTCTGCAGGAAATGTTGCCACTGCTATTGCCCACTTGGAATATGAGTAGGTAAATAGAGGCAAGTGTCTCGTGGTGTTTGAAAGAACCCAACCATCCTGTCATGCTTTTGGTTGAA
This sequence comes from Oplegnathus fasciatus, assembly GCA_003416845.1. Lineage (NCBI taxonomy): Eukaryota > Metazoa > Chordata > Actinopteri > Centrarchiformes > Oplegnathidae > Oplegnathus > Oplegnathus fasciatus. The sequence goes on from NTHP01000149.1 coordinate 357,513, forward strand.
TAACAGCCCGTCCTCTGGCAACACCGGGCCTGTTATTGCCAACTGTGTCCTAGCAACTGAAACACAGAGCAGATACGGCACATCGCGCCTCTCGTCAATGCAACTTGACAAGAGCTTCACTCACCCTTTAAATACTCGCCCTGCTCAAAGTGTGCTCATTATGGAGCAGCCACCACTACAGAGGCTGATAATGCAAGTTACAGGACGCCCAACCAGGCTTATTAGCAACATTTACAGTCAATGAAAGATGTGGAAAATTGCATAATTTTGGAAGTTTCAGTACACATGGCCACCCACTGCTGTGTCACATGCCCTTTATGTTCATTACCCAGCCCTTGTTTCCATGCATCATACTGAACTTTGACCACAGTCTTTATGAAGAGACACCAAGAGATTAACGACTGTTATGAAAGTACTTTTTAGAAGCAGAAAACGTGTAAGAACCCCGAACATTTAGTGTCGGGACAGTGAGCACATTTTGCCTGTTTTAGCACCCAATTAAGCCCCGACTGTTACTGCAATATATCATAAATAAACATGATGAGGGGGCTCCCGGTTGATATCCCCCAGTCATTTATTTTTGTGCTTTCTATCCATCTTTTTGAACACTAAATTAGTCACAGTCTGGCTAATAAGTTCTAAATGGTGCGTTGGTATTCTGGGAATTTACAGAAGGTCACCAAACTCCATGAACTAACAAGATTGATTAAGATTTTGCTCAAGTTTTTCCCACACTTCTCTTTTCCCTTTCAGACCTGCACCTCTTTACATAACTCTAATGACAGTTTGACATGTCGGTCAGTAACGTACAAGTAAAACTTCCAACATGACGCAAGTCTGAATTGAATGCTGCCAGAATAAGCACAAGGTGTTAAATATAGAGAGAGATTAAATGCATGTTCTCCTTCTTAAGAGAACTTTAATAAATGTATCACTCAACCCTCATATGAGCACAATAATAATCAGAGCAGCTGTCTCCCTCCTTATATTTTTAATTTTCATCCATAACAACTGCATGGACTGAATTTAAATTCAATAAAATGCTTCAGATTCAGCTTGTAAGCAAATAAGATAAATAATGTGAGAGTCCCAACTTAAACACCTTGTCATTTTATACTTCTGCATTGTTGGACATTATAAAATATATTAAATTGATGAGAGTTTATAAGGGGATTCACCAGTGAGAAGCGGGGCAAGCTTGATTATTACTTTCCAACATCTTTAAGATGAGTTTTAAACAATCCATCATTGATGCAGCCTGTGAGAGGGCAGAAAGCACTTTTCATCCTTCATGTTTTTACTTTCCAACTCAGCGGTCCGCTGCTGTAGACTGTAAAGAACATTAATGAAATATTATGAAATCTCTGAAAAAGGCTCCTCCCTCTGTCCTGTAGGATTTTCTACAAGGTGAAGAGCCGCAGCGCCCACATGAAAAGCCACGCCGAGCAGGAGAAGAAGGCTGCGGCGTTGCGCCAGAAGGAGGCCGAGGAGCGAGCGGCGGCAAAAGCAGCCGCCGAGGCCGCCGCCCTCCTCGCCGCGCGGCAGCAGAACGGGACGCGGCAGGTGGGCGGGGACAGCACCAACGACGACTCGTCGGACGGGGAGGACGAGGACGACGAGGACTGGCAGTGAGAGAGGAGAGGCCGCACACACTGACTGCTCGGCGCAGCGTGGCTCACTCTCGGGGATGGGAGGAGGAAAGTTTAAAAAAAAAGAAGAAGAAGAAGAATCCCTCCTGTTGTGTAAATTCTGTGGAACAAGAAGACTTCCGTTGCTTGGCACATTCAGGGACAGATTTACTCCCATGTTTGTGAATGTGTGGACTGACTGAACGTGTGTGTGTGTGTGTGTGTGTGAGTGACACAGGGTGTGTATGTGCTTTCCAGATCTCACCAACGCCCCCTTTACTCCGCTTGAAAAGCTTTTCAAGAGTTACCTCTCTTGGTCACAGGGCTCGGTCAAATTAAAGCCATGCCGCCTGTCCATGGCGCTGTCCCGCTCTCCACGCCAGGCCGCGGCCTTCCTCAGCACTTCGAGTCTCGCCCTGCGTCCTCGGACAGGCCCGGAACTTGTCGGACCTCCTTTTTTTTGTCTCCCTCGATGAGCCACAGCGCCCGCTTGCTTAAGCTGCATCCCAACTGGATGAAGTTTTGGCGATGTGAACAGTGAAATCTGACAGCTGGGTGGAGTGCGGCGAGGCGAACAAACGGAGGGTCGTGCTGTTAGTTTCTCTAAGACGGACAGATGGATGGATGGATGGATGGATGGATGGATGGCATGTGCAAACTGTTGCCTTTTGTTTCGCCGCTCTTCTGCACTCAAGGCTGCCAAAAGCTTTCTCAGACGCATGATGTGCACCAAATGGGTTCCCTGTGAGCGTTGTTCATTTGGGCTTTAGTTCTGTGAATCCCCCCCCCTCCAGCCCCCTCGTCACTTTTTATAGTTCCCAGTTTGTTCCTCACTGTTGATGCCTTGGATGTTTTGATGCTTTTTATCTTGAAATGACAATCAATTTTACACTGTTGTTGTTGTTTTTTTATAAATATATATACAGGTAAACGTTACTTTTTCTGCCTGTGTAGCTCTGTATGGTTATCGTTGTTGTTTTTGTGAATATTCTTGTTGATGATTATTAATATTATTATTATTATTATTATAATATCCTGGTTTTGGCTGCAATTCAATTGAGCGCTTTTTCCGTACTTGTCCATAGCTTTTCTTTTTTTTTTTATTTAAACAAAAAACAAAAATAATGCTACTTGCTGCCTGTTTATAACTGTGAGATTTTTTTGGAAGCCAGAAATGAAGAAAAGGCAGAAACGTATGTGCAATAGAACAAGTTGACCCCCTGTTACCTGAGCGTCCAAGCCCTCCCTCCCTCCCTCTCTCTCTGTAATGCTTACGACTGGCTGCTCTGGATGCCTCGCTGTCAACCCTGTAACTGATAGGAGGCACTGACTCGGACTGTTGAAACCGCAGGTCTCTGTAGATACACATAACAAAGTGGGAAAGACAACAAACAGCACAAACGAGTTCAACACACACTTTGGAAGCAGATATCAGTGTTTGACACGCTTAACTACCCTGAAATCTTAACCAGAGTTCATTTTTTTCTCTTGATGATAGTGAATAATTTGCTGATATGAACAGGCATTAAGAGAATTCTTTACTGCTAGCCAAACTTAACCCAGATTTTGCAGGTTCTAACAGGAAATTGGAGCCAGATATTGACACATATGCTCTCTACTTAGACTTTCCACAGACTGTTGATTGTAAATTATTTTCAGTAAATGATTTACTAAGAGAAAGAGAATCGTTCTTGACTGTAAACCAAACTTGACCCAGATTTTGAAGGTTTTAACAGGAGATTTTGAATGCATTTTTTCTTTTTAGAACCAAATATCAACATCTAGAACATACCGTATGCTCTCTGCTCAGACATTTCAGCCAGAGATGACTTTTTACACTTCCTGCAGACTGTAAACATGTCACTAAATTATTTACTGTCATCAACAAACAGGCATTAAGAGAGTTGGAAGTGTTCTTTTCTGTAAACCATACTTAACTCAAATTTTGCAGGTTTTTACAGGAGATTCTGAATGCTGTTATTAGGGTTATATTACATATTATTACATATTATGTAATATCACACTATATATATCACACTAAAGTCCCCGTTTGCTGATGTTTGGCGACTGTCATGCCAGAAAAAAATCAGAAGAATGGATTCTCTCTTTTGCCAGCACGGAAAAGTGTCTCAAACTGTGTTTTAGACTCTTGTGACACTGAAACGCTCCATTGAAACCTTGACTGTGTGGGTCAGCCGTTACTGAAGGGCAGCGTGACTCAGCTTACAAATGCACAGTGAAAACTAGTAAATAATCGAATATATGGTAAAAAATTTAAATGACTGTTAGGAAAGACATCTGAGGTGGACAAACTGTTATTAAATGCTCAATATTTTCATCTGTCTAACCCTGACATGTGTATCTATGGTGGACTTTTCTTTCTGTTTACCTTGTTGCTGATAGCAGGCACTGAATTGGACTGTGGAAACGGCATGTTTTTGATCTATCTCTACATATCTCTACGTTAAGCCCTTCGGCCCGGAGCCAGCTTCTGTTGCCATAGCAACAAATGGGTTAAAGGGTTATTTTTCCTTTTTAAAGGACAAACCACAGTGGGGGAGTTGGGGGAGCAACGGGGAGAAACGGCTCCAGTTACCAGTTACTCCACAAGTTAAACCTGGGTCTATGCACAGACTGTGTGTGTGTGTGTGTGTGCGTGTGGACATACTGTTAAAAGTGTGTGTGTCTGAGTGTGAGAGAGAGAGTGCTTTGAGGTCAAATGTAAAACTGTACGCCAGTCAATGAAAAAAAAAAAGTTTTGCAGACTGTTCACATGTTTGGTATGTTAATTTATATTTCCTTTTATTTGGGCTTGTCTTGAGGTTCTCATGGGGGGGAAAGTCACGAAAAGGTTTTTCAAGCCGTTTTAAAGAAGAGATGAAATCGAGGCCACGACACACAAACACACAGCTGTAAACTTTCCTCATTTCATCCGGTTGGTTTAAGGGAATTTTAAGGGGACAAATGGTTTATTTAGCTAAAGATTAGAAAATATATATGAATGAAATTCTATGTTTGCATACTTTCTATGCTATTTTCATATGGGGTTCACACTAATGATGAAAATGGAAAGGAATCTCAAGTGCTTTTTACTACAGTGTAACTTATTTGTTTCGATTTGATTTTTACCACCTGTGTTTTTAGTAATGATTTATGAAGCACTGTATATTAAAGTTTTAAAATATTCATGAAGCTTTTCAGAGTGTCGTTTTTATGTCTCTCCATTATCTAGCACAACACAGAGCAAGCCCCTTCCAAACATCAAAGTGGGGCTGCTGATGGTAGTATTTCAGAGAGGAAGCTGCACAAGGGGGCAGCATTGTTGCAGAAGTTCATTCACTGGAGTACATGCAAAGAGCACAGGGGGGCGCTGTTGTAACACCAGTTTGGTGGAGACTCCAACACCTTTTGTTCTCATATAGTTCTAATTGGTCAAATTAATTCATATAGTACAAAATCACAAGATAAGGTATCATTCTTACAATGGCCAGCAGTAGAAGAAGTACTCAGATCATTTATTCAGCAAATGTAGAAATACCACAGTGCAGAAATACTGTTAAAAGTAAAAATACAAAGGTATTAGCATCAAAATATACTTAAAGTACCAAAAGTAAAAGTACTCATTATGCAGAATGGCTCATTTCAGAATAATATTTATGATATGATTGGATTCTTATTATTGATGCATTAATGTACTTATCACTGATGTTGCAGCTGGTAAAAGTGGGGCTGATTTGAACTACTTTATATACTGCTGGGTAGTTTATTCTATAAGAACACATCAAAATGTGTTTTTGATTACATTTTGTATTAAAAATCTGAATCTGAAAAGAGATTTAAGTTTTAAAGTAAATGTAGTACAAATGGAGTACAAAGTACAGTATTTGCCTCTGAGATGTAGTATATAGAGTAGCATAAAATGGAAATACTCAGGTAAAGTACCACAAAATTGTACTTGAGTAAATGCACTTAGTTACTTTCCACCACCAACAATGGCCATGCATTTCATTTTCTTTATTTATAAGAGAAACACAATAATCAACATTTCTGTTAATGTGCTAGTGTTCGCCAGCCTATTAATTTTCTTTTACTGTGTTTTCTTTCATGTCTTTGTTCTACAGATTTTAACTTGAAATACACTCATCATATCAGCTTAAATCACAATATGGAGCTCCAAGAGAGAAAAGCATCCCGTCTGCCCTGTTGAGACCTCATACAATTGCTCTTTTTCATTCAATCATTCAGTATTATCATTTATCATGTTATCATTGAACAAAATTGTGTTGCCCAAATGAATAATTCAAAGAAAACGTTTAATGGATGTCTATTATACGTCTTGTCTGTAGTTTAGATGAAGGTTATTCAAGGCTGAAAAGTTAAAGTTTAGTAGACCTGCAGGGAAATGAGTACAGAATCTGTGTATGTGACAAAAGAAATAAACAATTATACTGTAAATGCGTGGTGTGCAGTGCTTATGTTAAATATTTACAGGTTTTTATGCATTTTTAAAAATAAAATATGGTCTAAAACCAGGCTATATGTAGCCAATAAATCCCGGTCTATATCAGAGCTAAAGTACAGAGGCGATGTTGAAGTGACGTCTATTGCTCAGTGGGCTTGTAGCTACATTTATTAGTTATTTTTTCATATCATTATGGATAGGGATTAGTTAGAGCACCTTAACACGGACATCCCTTGTTTTGTGTACATTGTACGCAGGATTTAAGTATTTTGTGTGTATGTTTTACTATTTTGTTCATACATTTACTAACTTACTTGTGCACATGATTTACAAAACAAGCGCACAAACTAGAAAAAAAACACCCAGGGGCTCCATAATTCTGCATTCTTACTATCAGATAAGTTTATTGCTTCTGTTTTCTTTTTATTTATTCCATATTTTGTACTTTTTACCTCCTTGATGAACAAAAAACTGCAGTTACAGTGTGGAAAATGTAAAATAACTGCCATGTCTGTGCGCATATGACTGGGACGGTGTAGGATGATTCAGAGATAACTGTGGTGCAGTAGGATCTGACAGTGGAGATAAAATGATGAGGGGGACTGCCAACTCCCACCAGCACCAGGACGAGCAGCAGTGCAATCTGGGAAAGGCAAACAAGAACAGCATGCAGCTCAGACGTGTCCTCGCGTACTCTTTTTGCCTGTTCCAAACCGTGGGAGGAGGAGGAGATAGGAGGAGGAAGACAAATGGGAGGGATGGGAGTCAAATGAAGGGAGGAGAGGAATCCTGAGCGCAAGAACACAACTTTATCTGACTCTCTTACAGCTGGAGAAAATTAGAGATCAGAGCTCAGAGGTCTTACAGGATTTCAGTGGGAAACACTGAATCACAAAGTTGCACGAAAGCTCAGTCGCATCCATCTCTCAGTGTCACTTGAGCTTGAAAAATTGCACTCGTCTTTTACATTTAAAAAACATGCTTCTGAGAAACTTATATTTGCACTGGTATTGCAGAGCATCCATCACACGGACGCAGAGAGACCGCAGGTTATTTATCACAGCCCTCGTACAATCAAACTGTCTCCAAATTTGCGAGGCTCAGACAACATGTGTCGATAGAAACGTGGCCAGGTGCTCTCCCAACAAGAGTGTGTGTGGGAGTGAGAGAGAGGAAATGAATGTGGGGGTTTTTTTTTCATGCCCCCACCCTCTTTTACACATGCAAAAACACTCATCGTCTCCGTCATTATGCTCAACCTTGATAAGATACTGTATATATGCCTGAGCCCAACAGGAGGTGTAATGTGAGGACTCTCAGCCTGAGGCCAAGATCCTGCCACAAAGGAGTTTATATGAAATGTAAGAAAATAGCAAATAATACCTCTGACAATTTCACAGACCCCAACGTGACGTCTTCATTTTTTTGTTTTGTCCAGCTAACAGTCAGAAAACTGAAAAGTATTCCATTTAAAATGAACCCTGACGTTTGAGAAGCTGAAAACTGGTAAATATTTAGCATTTTTAGCCGTGCCCCACCCATTCCCATCAGCCTCAGCTGTACTTTTTGTTTTTTGTGCTAATTCACAAATGTTAGACCAACCTAAAGTGAATATGATAAACATTATACGTGCTTAGCATCAGCATGTTAGCATTGTCATTGCGAGCATGTTAGCATGCTGATGTACAGCCTCACAGAGCGGCTAGCATGGCTGCATGGCGAGACTAATGCTGTGTCTCAATTCGCCTTCTTCTGTACTTACACTTGCTATTTTGAGTGCATACATGCGTTCACACTGAAAAGTAGCCTACAGCAAAATGCAGTGCACTATGAGTACCTGGATGGTGTACTCATAACGGTCAAAAAGTTCAGTGTGGAACGCTGAACACTTCTCACCCTTAATGGTCGCCATCTTGCCGATTGTTACAGTGAACACCGCACTATACAAATGTAAGTTATACACGCACAAGCAAGTAAAAGTAAAAGCATGTTTATTTTTATTTATTTTTAATAAAATTGAATTGAAATTGATGTCAAGTAAGCAAACAAGCCGCCAGATATTTTGGCGGGTGACGAACGCGGTCAGATGTTGGCGATAATGCTCCAACCGGTTGCAATTCACCATTAAAAAGAAAAAGAAGAAGTGGTCAAATCTTGCGATCATCATTTCCGGTAAGTGCACAACGGCCGTGTTCGATTTGTAATTTGTAATTAATTGAGCTAAGTGCTAACATGCTCACAATGACATGCTAACATGCTGATATTGAGTAGGTATAATGTTTGCCATGTTCACCATCATAGTTTAGCTTAGTTAGCATGTGCTAAATACAGTAGAGACTGATGGCAATGTCATTAGTTTTGTTTAAAATTTTGACCTGATGATGGCGCTAGATGGGAAGTTAAGCGATCACCAAAGCTATTACAATACACCCTGAAGGGAAACATGAATATGTGTACCAGATTTCATGACAATCCATCCAAGTGTTGTCGATACATGTCACTCAAAACCACAAATGTCAACCTCATGGTGGCGCTAGACACGGGAAGAGACGAGGGATCATCAAAGTCAAGAGGATTCATCCTCTTGGAACCATGAATTTCTCTACAACATTTCATGGCAATCCATTTAATCGTTGTTGGGAGATTTCAGTCAGACAGGCCGCAGCTAAAAACGAGTCATGAATACAATAATCAGCTTTTAACATCAAGCCAGGAGAGACTTCCATGCATGACCACGATATTTGATCTTAATCCGCACTGAAGAACCATGCAAAATGTGCTTTTGTAGTAGAAGTACTAGATCATATTGCTGGACAGTATTCCAGATGGATAACATCAGGGTTTGAATCGCTTATTTAACTGTATGTTGTGTCAAACATGTTAAACAGCTCTTGATTTCAGCATGACCACAGCAAATTTTAGTTAGTCAAATCTACATAATAGACACAAGGAGAGGAGGGTGCAAAGTGTTCACAACAGCCCAAACTAATGTTAGTGTCCAAGGTTTAATTGCACTCTAATAGGGAGACTCTTGTTATTGAAGCTGCTGGAAGCCTAATTGGAGGAGATGAGTGTTTGCCAGACTCTTACCCTTTGGCTTAAACAGAGGGGGGAAAAAAACATGATTGATGCACCAAGATGTTTTTTTCAGAGATCCAGGCCCTGGCTCAGAGGCCTGGCCGCCTCATTATCGACCCCAGCGCAGGGGCTTCCTCCTGGGCTTGGAGTCGCTGATGAATCCCCTCTCTGTGTGCGTTCAGGGGGAGCTGGCTGCCATACAAATGCTTATGGCAGCAGCTCGTGTTTTCTGCACACACACTGGATGCTTATTAGCAATTACAAAGCCAGAGGGCCTATTTATACACATCTGCTGAGACGGGGCACTGCAGTGGAAACAGATACATCCAGCAGCACTAATCAACTGCAGCCCAGCCCTGGTAAATGAGGTGGGAGGGAGGGCAGGGAATAATGTAAGGAGGGGAGGAGGGGAAAGGGGATTGATGGAAGGCGGGAATACAAAAACAAAGGAGGTGGAGCGATGATGGCAAGGGAAAGGAAGGGATTGAAGGGAGGATAAGAATAAAACTAGGGGGAGGGTTTGTGAACAGAGAGAGGATCTGAGACATCCATGCATATTCAATTACAGAAATGACCAGATTCTGCTCAGCAACCGCCACGACTCTCATCCCTCCCTCGCCTGACTTCGCACAAATGAAACTCTGCTGGAGCCTCTGGATTGATACGTTCAGCCAGACTCCAACAGGACGCTGGGGGGTGCTTCATGGGGCCGAAGGCACTCCCTCAGTTACCGTTTCTCAAGACAAGAGGTAGTGCAGGGCATGTTTCCGAGTTTCACGCTCTGAATTTTATTTGGCTGGAGCGAGGCCCAGTGAAGATGCTGGAATGTGTTACTGCAGAGTGAAACATGAAGAGTTATTAGCTGACCTTTCTGTAAAATAAAATAAAATATTGCTACAGTGTTTGATAGATCTATCAGGTTATCTATAACGATCTATCTAGGATGAGACAAATGGCATCCCTAAGAGTGGGTCTGAATCAGAGGCCAAATTTGGCATAACATCCTGCTGAAAGAGAGTGGGAACTAAAGTCAAGGCCTTTATTGTCCACAAGTTTGCTGAGGAGTCAGTCTTTAGCTTTGTGGAAAAACTAAGGTCCAAATTCGACTGCTTCCCACCAAAAAGAGACAAAGCGTGACTGAAGCTGCTTATTAAGGGTGTGGATTGCCTGGTGGAGGACATGATCCCACCAGAGGAAGAGCGTTCCACCATCTAAAGCCTGGCAAAGGACGCAGGATGCGCTTTCTGGTCGAGATTCAGACCGAAGTGGACACGTTCATGAAGCTGACGTGGAACTGGCTCAAACAGCAGGCACAACTGCACAAGAGAAAAAGGGACATCGTGAGTCGCGCTCTGGGGCAGATTGAGGGGGTAGCGATAAATCTGCCAGCACTCACAGAGGGCCCCTTTAATAAAGGAAAGTGACACTTTGACACTTGTGTTTGAAGCTGCTTATTGAGGGCGTGGATTGCCTGGTGGAGGACATGATCCCACCAGAAGAAGAGCAGGAGATAGGAGAGGGCACAGATGAGGCGTGTCTCTACAAAAGAATTGCTCTGGACATTTCCAGCGGCGAACACAATACAATCGCTAAGCAGCTAAGTGATGTAGCGTTCCACTATCTACAGCCACACAAAGGACGCACGGTGCACTTCCTGGTCAAGATTCAGACCGAAGTGGACACGTTTATGAAGCTGATGTGGAACTGGCTCAACCAGCAGGCACAACTGCACAAAAGAAAGAGGGACCTCGTGAGTCGTGCTCTGAGGCAGATTGAGGGGGTAGTGGTAAATCTACCCTAAAGCCCTAAATCTGCCCTGAAGCCATGATGTCAAAAACGATATCATTGCTAAGCAGCTAAGTGATGTAGCGTTCCACCATCTAAAGCCTGGCAAAGGATGCACAGTGCACTTTATGGTCGAGATTCAGACCGAAGTGCGCACGTTCATGAAGCTGATGTGGAACAGGCTCAACCAGCAGGCACGAGACAAAGAGAGGGACCCTGTGAGTCTTGCTCTGAGGCAGATTGAGGGGGTAGTGGTAAATCTGCCATATTTGATAATGGAAAGTGACACTTGCATTTGATGAACATGCTGTCACAGAGTTCAACCTGGATATGAGGCAGGACTTCAGGTCTCACAGGGCCATACGGGTGCCTCGGTGTTAAACACTGTGGCCTCACAGCAATAAGGTGAGGGTTTAACTCCGGGCCTTGACCCCCTTGCTGTGAGGACTACATGCATGCTCACTGTGTTGGCATGGGTTTACTCCGAGTGCTTCGGTTTTAAATTAAAATAATAATGAATTGGAATGAAATGAAATTTAAAAAAATAAAATAATAGATTGCATTTCTGTTTTAAAATCTTTCTTTTCTTATTATTATCTGCATAGGTGCATAGCTGTACCAGGATATGGGATACGAGCATACCTGAATATCCCAAATATAAATAGCATTGCTGTAATTTCCTGCATAAATTAAGTTCTGAAATGATTGGTCAATTCATCTATTAGTCAACTGACAGAATATTAATCAACAATTTTGATGATCAGTCAATCATTTAATCCATTTATCCATCCAAGACATCAAATGTTAACACTTCAAATATGAGTATTTGTTGTTTTTCTGTTTTTTATCACCATAAATTGATTATGTTTGGGTTTTGGCCTCTTGGTCAGACGTTACCTTGGACTCTGGGAACTTGTGATCAACATTTTTCACAATGTTCTCATATTTTATAGACTAAACACGAACTGTAAAATAATAAACACATTCCTTGATAATGAAAACAATCCTAGTCGTACAGTGAACTATTCAGTCATCACTGGAATATGACCATGTTTTTGAGATGTGAAAGATATACTGCCTTCACACCGTAACGACTTCATAGAGGTTTTTTCCTACAAATGCCTTTTTATTTCTCGCAAAAGTGTAAACATTGTGCCCTTCTTCACATAACAAAACTCGGTGACTCAATGACTCGGTGTGATGTCAAATATTCACAAGCGTCAGAAGTTGAGCAATTGAACGGAACTTTTCTGGGCGCCAAGAGTGAAATGTGAATTCTTCAACTTTAAAATACATCTCACTGCTCAGTCCTGTCAGTTTGTCCTTCTCAAAGCTGAGGTTCCTTACTTGAATCCAAATATATTTATGGTTATTTGTGTTTGGAGTCAGTCCCATGACCGTTGGGCATATGAAATCTATAAAAAAAAATGCTTCTAGTCAAGATGAGCTCAGGTCTTTTTGAGTCTAAGTTATTGGAAACAGAGCTTTGTTCTGATTACAACCCTCTGCAGAATTTGCAATTACTGGTATGTAATATGTTGAAAAACGTCTTAAAACATGTCTCTATTAAATCTATGACACTTTTTTGTGCTTTACGAATGAACTAAAAGTTATAATTCAAGTGAGAAAACAATGACCTGATTATGAGGATTTGTTATATGAACTTGAACCTGATTGGCGCCTTCCGTAAAAGTTAAAGTAACAATCTCGACGATCTCTGTTTCGTTCTCTTTGGCGGCTCCTATAATGATAAGCAGTAATTACAGGTGTGTTTTTGGACATCACTTCCCAGAGATCCAAACAGTGTCGCCTGTGTGACGACCCCAAAACAATGGTCCACAATCAGCCTGATCTCACAGAAATACGTGAAATGACCACGACCGCTTAACACCACATTACGTAGTGGTGGCACGTAATGTGTTAAAATTACACGACACTACCACGTAATGAGGTTGTGGTCATTTCACGTATTTTCAAAACAAAGGGCACGTGGGAGAACAAGAAAGCCTTTCTATCACGTGAATAATGTTGTGAAATGGTCGCAGTTTGGTTAAAACGGTCACAGTTTGGTTAGGTTTAGGAAAAGATTAACATGGGAAGGGATATTTGATTTATGTTTCACACGGGACACAAACTCCGGTCTCCAGCATTCAAGTCCTGTGTTTGACCCTTTCACCCACCTCACACTCTTTATACTACTGACGTAAGAAAAAAACGTGGTGCTGAGAGTGAAAGAGAGCCACATCTGTATCTACCCTCAGTCCCTTATTGCAATGCTCTTAAGGCAATGCCGATGCTAACTCTGGTTTTTCCTCGCTGAGGGTCACTTTGCTTTTTTGACTGTTTGCCTTCATCTGCACGTCAAATTTATTTATTTTTCTTTGGATTTGCACTTGTTTTATAAGTTTCATCTGTAGTCATCAATCTTTTCTTTGTTTGTTCAGCCATAGTAACCATTTACTCGCAACACTAGCAGAGACTGGAAAAAAACAGTATGCCTCTTCACACACAGGTAAGTTGAAGAGCGAGTCTGTTGTGTTAGCTCCGTCTACCCTCTCTGGCAGACCAACCACCGCTGGGTGATGGAAAACGCATCGCTAACTGTTCCTCGCTTGTGATTTTTCCCAGGAATGTCACCACAGACACCCAGTTTGTAATACTACAAATCAAGGGCTTTCATCAGTGGAAAATAGGTTCAGTCACCATTGCGCTACCTCATTCGGATAGATGGTGACTTAACAGACATTTATTTAAATGAAAATTATTAGTAAGATTATTACTTCAATGTTACTACAATTCCTTTAACAGGAATGGAGAGAAATAGTTTACTTACATACTCACTAATAAAAACCGTGATCTCTGGAAGACTATCAGAATGTTTTCCCTCACACACAGTTGATATACGTGATACAGTTTTTAACCAGATGTATAGAAATAAACACACACTACAAGACTGAAGTTGGACCATAAATAACATTTGAAAGGCTTTTTTAAAAATCTTTCAGCTCTAAGTTAAAGCAAAAAAAATAAAAATAAAAATAAAAAAAAGAGCCACGTGTAAATCTGTTCTCTCGGATTCATAATCCGTGCCCACGGATTTGTAAACCGTGCTGGAAACAGAGACAGCTTGCCTTTAAAGTAAAAGTTTCGAAGCGTGTTGGCTGTAGCGGTCAATTTAAGTAGAGCTAAACTAAATAAACAAATAGTTTAAATAATTAACATAATTCATTCCCTGTTATACAGTCATATTTTTGCCACTTTCCCACAACTGATCGTGAATAAATTACCAATGGGCGCGAACACTGGAATTATTATAAAGTGCTGTGATTCGTGTTTGTAAATTACAGTTTACAAATCCGCGCATGGGTTATGAATCTGCAGGCACAGATTGCGAAATCCTGGTCACGGATTATGAGTCCGTGGGCACGGTTTACAAATCCGTGGGCATGGATTATGAATCCGAGTACAGATTTACACATGGCTTTTTTTTTTTCTCAGCTGACACCAGGGGGGCTCCGTCTAAAGTAGCTAAAACTAGCTCCAGCTCGACCAGCTACAACACTAAAATACTAGAGTAGTAATAATTATTTCTGAGCAATGTTAAGGATAGTCTTTTAAGTGACTGAAAAGTATATGGTGGATTTCCTGTTCACATCTTTCTTTTACGCTCTGAAATCACATTAACATGTCTGAGAGTGGAAACTCTGAGTGGACCACAGTGTGCACAGAGTGGTGAATGTAAAGATTATTTTCACAAATAAGCTTTATTATTTTAAGTGGTTTACTTTAAAAAAAGTTCCATCTTGTAGGAAAGACAGATGTTCCAGATAATAATAGCATGTTGGCAGAGACGTGTGTGTGTGTGTAAACCTGGCAGGCCTGATTTTATGACTTCCATGGTTTCACACATCTGATACAGTTTAAAGTCTTCACTGTTATGCTCGCGGATATGAAGTATTCTTTCTATTCTCCACTCATGTTGTGTTCTCTCACTTATTATCTGTTAGAAATATTCTGTCATGAAAGCAGAAAAACAGACATGCTGTGGTAAACTCTTCAAGGGCCTATAGATCCTCTTTTACAAGACTTTAGGAGTAGTAGCGAGCTTAGGAGTACAATACACACAAATTAATTTATAACAAACAATAAAAACAAGCTAAAGTAAATTCACCCCCTATTTACTTCCAGTGACGGAATTTAACTAAGTACATTTACTCAAGTACTGTACTTAAAGTCATAATCTCAAAGATTTTCATTTCGTTGTTTTCCGCTGCAGGTGTGTTTTTGGACCTCACTTAAGTTTCAGTTTCAAGTTCCCTCTTCTGTAGTCATCAACCTTTTCTTTGTTTGTTCGGCTATGGTAACCCTTTATTAGCACTACTAGCAGGGACCGGAGTCTGTTGCATTAAAAGCCTAACTGAGCGCCGCTTGTTATTTTTCCGAGAAAGTCACCACCGACACGCAGGTCGTAGTACTGCAAATGCAAGGGCTTTCATCAGTGGGCCATAGGCTCAATCACCAATGTAGTCAGTCATCGATAGATAGTGACTTAACAGACATTTATTAAAATGAAAATCTTCCAGATTATAACTTTAAGTACAAATTCGTAGTATCAGTACTTCACTTGACTAGTCCCATTTCATGACACTTTATACTTAAGAAATATTGTACTTTATATTACTATACTATATGTCAGCTAAGTTATAGTTATAGATACTTTGCAAATTAAGATTTTACATATAAAACAGATGAACAACTTTTAAAGTATGTAAGCTGTATGTAACAATTTACATGGATTAACCATTTTTTTAATCGTTTTTTAATAATTTTTCTTGCCAATGTGTGAACAGATTGTAACATAACTTAAAAAATGTGACCTTCCCCGTCCTTCTCGGTTGCCTGTAACAGCATGTAGACTGATTTCTACGTAAAGGACTCAGGACGTTTTTTTCCCCGGAAAATCCAATGCAACATGTTCTCACTCCCAACTCATCACACATGGACGCTTGGTCAGGACCCCTTGGCGTCACTTATTAACGCACTGGTCGTGGCGTCATTTTTCAACGTGCAGGGTAGTCCGATAATCCCAAAGTTACATACAGAACCTTTAAAATACGATGCATTGTAAAAAA
>NTHP01000149.1:384208-417506 GCA_003416845.1 Oplegnathus fasciatus
CGATTATCAAAATAGTTGCAGATTAGTTTTCTGTCGATCGACTAATCGATTAATCGACTAATCGTTGCAGCTCTAGAATACTTCAACATTTTGGGAGCTTATTCTCAAAGAGAAGACTGAGGACTCACTTTCACATCTGTAAGTAAATATGTAAATATGAAGCTATAGCAAGCAGCCTGGTTAGCTTTGCTTTGGGGAACAGCTAGCCTGACTCTGTCCAAAGGTAATAAAATCCGCCTACAAACATCTTTAAATTTCACTAATTAAATAAGTTGATAATTGATAGCACTCTCGTGTCTGTATGTTAAATATGAAACTAAAACCAGCCGTCGGTTAGCATAGCGTACCAAAAAGACTGGAAACAAGGGGAAATAGCTAGCCTGGCTCTGTCCAAAGGTAACAAAAATCTGCCTACCAGCACCTTTGAAGCTCATTAATTAACATTGCCTATATCAAATTTTTATATGGATTAAGCAGAAAACTGCAGAGTTAAAGCAAGAGCAGTGTATTCGACTTTTTTTTGTCTTCTGCTCTTTGTGTATCTGGATCTGGACCAAGTTCCCCCCTCATCATTCAGCAGGGCAGCGGTAGCCTGATTGTTTCCATCTGAGAGCTTAGAAACATTAAGACAGATGAGCAGCAAAAGAGAGGGGAGGATGGCATGGGGGGGGCAGTGGAGGTGTGATGGAGGCGATCACAGACCGCAGAGTCAAGTTTATACAGGAGGTTTGGTGGGGAAATTGATGCAGACAGTTCAGGACTGCGCTTCCGCATAAAGAATACAAAGCTTTGTTTCAGGCTACTTTTCTCTCAGCTGTATTTCAGTTTTTACTTCATGGAATAGGAAACGATTGGCCGGCTTGTTCTGGCTGAAACAAATTGGTTTGCTTGTTTTGGCCAGAAGGGGGAAAGTTTATCCATGAAAAGGAAGAATGGGAAGCATGGCTCCCCAGTCTCACGGTCAATTCATCTGACTGACAGTCCAAAGACTTGGCTTTGTATTCTGTATTGGCCTCGGCCTCTGCGAGTCTCTCCAGAGAAGATTTACTCTGTTGCACTGCTGAGCTGCAGACAATGTGGTAAATGGATTAAGACGCGAATAAAATGGAGCTGTCCCTTTCCTCCCCGGATGCAGTAATTGCTCCCTGCTTTGGTGGTATCCTCATGCGACAGACCTACAAGATCGCTCTGAAAGGATGTGTTTCAGGACAGAAGAAACCTGCTCCCTCCGCTCCATCGAGTCATTATTCATGTAGCTCCTCAGTCATCAACAAAGACAATTCAATTTCTACAGAGAGCAGCTACAGAGTAACTTGATAACGAGAAAGCTTACAGAGTGCAGTGACCTTTTGAGGCTGCTGGGCATTAATTTGCAAAAATGTATACATATACTGCAGGCAGACATAAAAAATAAACAGCTATAGTTACGCTCAAGAAAAAAATGTACATCCAAAACTTCATTTTCTAAAAATATGACGCATTAGTGATTGTACTAGTACCAAAAAGTACATAAAACAGTTCCACGGAGAGCTCCACCTCAACCAACTATGACATTAAAGTACTGCTTAGTGTGCGTGTTAATGCATCAGTGGTGGAAGAAATGTTCAGATCATCTACTTAAGTAAAAGTACTACAAAAAATACTCCATTAGAAGTAAAAGTTCTGCATTCATAATTGTATTCAAGTTAAAGTACAGAAGCATTGGTAACAAAATGTACTACTGTATATAAGTTTCAAAAGTAAAAGTACTTATTGTGCAGAATGGTTACTGTCAGTGTCATATTATTGCATTTTTGGATCATTATTGTCAGTGGTGGAAAGTAACCAAGTACATTTACTCAAGTAGTGCACAATTTTGAGGTACTTTACCTAAGAATTTAAAATTTCTGCTACTTTCTACTTCTAGTACACTAAATTTCAGAGGAGAATATTATACTTTTAACTCCACTACATTTATTTCACAACAATAGTTACTGATTACTTTACAAATTATGATTTTACATACAAAATATGTATATGTGTGTGTACTATCATGATGTATTATTTCTTAAACTACCTAAAAGTACATAAAGCAGTTAAAACTAGCTCCAAAACTACAACATAAAATACCGGTTGCATGTCATTGCATCAATATATTGTGATCAATAATTATGATCCAATAATATCACAGTGGCAGCAGTCATTCTGCACAAGTGCTTTTGATACTTTAACTACTTTTTGCTGATAATACTTATGCACATGCACTTTTACTTGTGTATTTTATAGCTGTACTGCAACTTTTACATCAAGAAATAATCTGAATACTTCTTCCGCCACTGAAAAACTCTCCACAAATACTACAACACATCATTCATTATTTATTTTCTGAACTTTTAACAGGTTATTTACCATTTTAATCGTCTAATATTTAAATTAAAAATGCATGCTTGCAATCATGTGCTTGTCAGTCAGCTTCCTGTTTCCTCATTTGTGCAGAAAAGCCGCTACTTTTCATTAACCAGGAAATGTTCTCATGCATGAACGTGATACCCATGCATGTAAGAACAAAAGTTAAAAGAAAGAGGACAAATCTTACCGAAGTAAACTTCCTTCTGGCACTTTGGGCACTTTGGCATTTTGTTGCAGCTGTGTGTGTTGATCTACCGGAGAGAAAACACGGAGGTATCCTGTGGATGGCTGCAGCTGTACCGACTGGCCCACCTGTTCGCTCGGACTGACCACGCCTCGCTCTGAAGTGCAGATGTGCGCTCCGTCCTGTATTTATAGCATCGAGGAAATAGTTCAACTCAAACTTTTTCTTTTTTTTTCTAACAGTGGGAGAGGCTTGTGTTGAGACTGTGTGAGTGTACGTGCAGAAAACATCACATTAGGCACTGAAATTAAAGAATTTGGCTACTTAAATTAAACTGTTTATTCAGCATTTTTCTGCAAGTAATTCTGTTAGAAGGAATCACATTTTCCTCTATTAAAAGTAAGTAATCGGCGGTGTTTACACACAATTTATGAGCTTCTTTGTTTATTAAAGTGCTCATTTTAATATTATTTTATTTCAATTAAATGTTTTTTAGTTTTGTTTTGTTTTTTACAGCCACAGGTGGGATGAAGTGACTTTTACAGATTTTAAAGCTCCCCTCCACTCAAACAATGTGTTGTAATTGAACCTGCCAGTTTGGCTCATTGTAAAATATTCAATATATGTGCTGGACCATTCATATTTACTTGCTTCAGAGGTGTACATAAAAGCTGTGAGACTTTCACAATGTTTTTTTATTGAAGTCCCCTCTCCACTCAAAAATATTGTTTATTTTGATTTGATTTGGATGTTTGAGCTTCACTGTGCAGAGTTTGAGTTTAAGTCGAGATGTACAGAAGCGCAGTGCATTCACAAAAGAATAAAGAAATTAGACACTTTATCTCGTAATTATGAGTTACTATCTCGTGATTACAACAAAAAATCTCATAATTTTGAGAAAAGCTCTCGTAATTACGAGATCAGGATCTCTTAATTATGAGAAAAGTTAAGGTAGCCTAGTTATCAATCGTCGCTAACCTAGGCTACAGGATAAGACAGTGGGCAATGATGGCATTTAATCTGCTTTTATTTCCTTCTTGGTATGAGACACTGGGAAATATTAATGTTACTTAATGTGGGTGGCATTAATATTAGTATGTCAGCACTGCGCAGGCATCTCAAGTCGTTGGGATTGTTCAGGCGGACGTCACTCTCTGCCTGCGGGAGCAGTCAAACCAGTATTTCAATCAATCAAGTTTATTTGTCACATGTAACCATATAAGGTACAATCACAGTGAAATGTTATCCCACCAGTTCCTTCCATTTGTGCATTAAAAAGAGTTTAAATAGAATATGTGTATGTGGCACCTTTCCAGTTTTTTCATACGAGATCTTGATCTTATAATTACGAGATAAGGTGTCAATTTTTTGTCTTTTGTGAATGCAGTGCGCTTCCGTAGAGATGAGATATGAGATCACAACTAGTCTGGAAGCCAATCGTGGCCCAATAAGTGTGAACTTAGGGAACTTTAAACCATAAGCACACATCCCCTGAGAATGGACTTTTCAGTCAAGGAGATGTATATGTAGATGTATATTGAGATGTATATTCATAGATTCTGGATTTGTCAACTTTCTTTTGTTGAATAACCATATCAGACCAATAATTATTCAAAGCAAAGGGATTTAATATATCTTATAACATGTCTGGAGTGGATGTTTAATCTAAGAGTGCTGTACAATAACATCAAAATACAATGACAATGATGGACCTCATAAGTAATCAGGCAATCATTGGGATGCGTTTCATACTCTAGTCTCCTAATTAGTCTTCACAACTCCTGCAGAATGCCTCTGTACAGTAAACACTAAATTATTAATACTCTATACAAAAGTCCTTTAGTTCTGCTATTCAGGCCCAATTTCCTTTTGGCAACAATTACGAACAATTATATGATTTAGCATAGGTGCTCATGTATGATACATGATCATGGGGTCACAAGAGGTCACCAGTGTTTGGGTCTCATCTCAGAATTTTACTTTTGTAAAGTAGATGATAACGGGATGTTCATTGCAGGTTACACTGTCCTTTGTAAGATACATGGTTCAACTCGAGGGGTTTTCCTTTGAATTTTAAAATTAAATATGCCTTTTAAATTATGGAAATTACAGTGCTCCCATTTGAATCATCCAATGCTGATTACAGAACAAAAAGAAATACCGATAAAATAAAACCATCGATGAAAACAACATTAAACTATTTACACTGTTGGGAAGCTGCCAAGTTCCGAGCCTCAATTATTTACTTTCTCTGTGTGTGTGTGATGTAAGCAAATGGACCTCCCTGCTGCTCTTTCATAATCTACTCGATATGTGACTCCACCAATCCATTCACTCCTGAATGGCAAGATAACCCACCTGATGAATAATCCACGTCGAGGTGAATCAACAACGCTGCCAGTGACTGAGGACAAACACACCTTTGGTCTGCTGTGCAAGTCTTCTTTTTATGCGGTTGTAACTCTATATGTATATTTTTAGTACTGTGTCACAAAAGAAGGGACACACCAGTGATTCCCAACCAGTGGTGCTTGTACCTGAGAGGTTACTTGAATTTCTGCAGTTATGGTGGTATATGTAGAGACTGTGGAGTAGCTGAACTAATTTTCATCTTGATTTTAATATATATCCACATATGGAGTCAGCTGTACCACCTGAACACCACATGTTGCAGTTGAGAGCGCATGAAAACTTGTTAGCAAGTGAACAGAGAACTCCCAACAGTTTGCCGAAAATAACGAATAAATGGTTGAAATAGATAGCAAGTAATGAATTAGCAGTTCACATAGTTAGCTGAAAGTAAGAAATATCAGTGTAGACAGCTAAAAGTAAACAGTCAAAATAGTTAGCTAGCTTAGGTGGCATACATAGCTACAAGTAATGGATGAATGGTTTAGATATTTAACTAAAAGTGGTGGATAAACGGTTGAAATAGATAGTTAAGTAATGAACTATCAGTTTAAATACTCAGCTAAAAGTAATGGATAAACAGTTGAAATAGTATAGCTGACTTAAAGGTGAAAGTTAAAAGTGGTTGAAAGCTAAAGTAACTGATAAAAGGTTTAAATATTTAGCTAAAATGACTGAAAATGGTTGAAATAGCTATAAAATAATAAATAAATGGTTGAAATAGTTAGGTAAAAGTAATGGATAAATGGTTGAAACGTGCAAATTCAGTGGTAGTAGAATGACTGCAAACTTGTAGTGATGTTAGATTCATGAATGAATTGTTCTTTTTGAACAAGCTTAAAAGAGGAACGAGTTAAGCGCAAGTGAATCCAAAATCCTGCTTCTGTTTGGTGCAAGCGCAGCTTTGCATAAGAGCCAGGTTGACTCGTTTGTTCTGCACACACACACCCGAGCTGAAGAACGAGTGAAGCGACAGACTCTCGTTCAGCGAGCTAACCCGGTAGCACATTCGTTTTCTTGTTTTTTCCTTAATTTAGTCTATGCTTTGCTTGTTCGTTAGATAATGTAGCTTAGTGATCAGCAGACATCAAACAGAGCTTTTGGAATGTTTAATAAACGATGAATGAAACGGATGTGAAGAACACACGATTAATATTTATCAAATAAAACGTCTATTTTGCTTGTGGAACCAAATGAGTCGTTCACGAGTCGGTTCGCTAGTGGCAGGTGAACGACACAAACCGGTTTACTTAAAAGAACTCATCACTTCAAACTTGGCCCAACCAACCTAAACACTGACAGTTCAATTGTATAAAATAATATGGTAACAATATCCACTTATATAAAGTTAATATATAGTATTATATATCAACTTGCTAACACAGTGTAGCAGGTTGGCTTGTGATTGCACCATGATCATGATGATGATGATGATGATGAAGATGACTTTGGCTTGGACTCTTTTTTGACTTTGAGCTCACAGAGTTCTGGGTGTAATCATTACAACACAAGCAGATTACGCCCAACTCCAGACTTTTGACCTCATCAGTAGAGTTGAAAAGTTGTCGCCACTTTATAATCTGTATCTCTGTGTGCGCTTGTGTATGTGTGTATGTGTGTATGTGTGCGTGTGTGTGTATGGGCGTTTGTTATGTTGTTATGTATGCTTTTATGTGGTGTATACACATGCTGCAGATAGAGACACACCTTCAGAGTGAAGCGTGTTTCTGTCTGTTTTCCGTCACAGTTTAGTGACTTCTAAAAGATAGCAAACCCTCTGAGGATCTCTTTAATTAAATCACCAAGGCAACCAAACAAAAAGCTGATCTGTTTAACACAGACCTTTGGTACCTTTTTTGTGCTCATTTGGGGCATTCTGAGGTTGCCTGATTGAGCTAATCATGATGACATTTTCATAGAGGTAAATTTCCATTTTTCTAATCTCTATTAATCTTCCTGACTGAGGTTGGATGAAGATTAAATTACAATAAACACACACAGTTTAACCTATTTCCATGTAATGAAAACGTTCTAAACATCTGGTGTCAGGCAGGAAACATGAAGGGATTTGCTTTTCTTTTTTACAGTGTCCTATTTGGAAGAAGAAATCTAACTGTAGCCAACAACAGTAACCAACATGCCTGACTGAACAAGGAGAGACTAAGAGAAAAACGCTCTAACTTGTTATTAAACCCTTTTTAGCCACGTTAGAAGTGTGACTCTAGGGATAGCAAATGTCAAGTCAGTTTCATTTATATAGTGCTAAATCACAAGAAAAGTTATCTCATGACACTTTACATTTAGAGCAGTTCTAGACCGTACTCTTTACAATATTATTTACCCAACAATTCCCACCATGAGCATGCACTTGGCGACAGCGGTAAGGAAAACTTCCTTTTAACAGGCAGAAACCTTGAACAGAACCGGGCTCAAGGTGGGCGGCCATCTGCCTTGACCGGTTGGGTTAAGAGAGATAGAGGGAGAGAGACAGAGAGAGAGATGTCAATGTCAGTTGGTTGGTCGACCCACCACTTTGGTCCTGACTGAGATATCTTAGCAACTATTTTTTGGGAAATGTCTCAACAACTATTGGATGGATAAGTTTGGTGATCCTCTGACTTTTCATCGAGCACTATCATAAATATACTAAATATACTTTGGTTTATGACCAAACACCTGCAAAACTAATTACATTCCCATCAGCCTCGGCTGTAATTTGCTTTTAGTGCTGATTGCCAAATGTTAGCATGCTAACACAGATGTTGAACATAGTAAACATTAACTGCTAAACATCAGCATGTTAGCATTTTCATGTGAGCACGTTAGCATGCTGACATTAGCATTTTGCTCAAAGCACAGCTGTGGTTCAGTTCAGCCTCAAAGAGCCACGTGGCTCTCTTGTTCCAATCCTCAGCACTGGAAATTATGGGTTGGCACCTTGTGGGAAAGTTTAACGACAAAGACCGACTAAAATAATAAAGATTCAGTTTAATGATATATCCTCAAATCCTTTTCAGATCTGGTTTACAGTGACAGATTTACCTGCAGGTTTTGCTGATTTGGGAGAATCTCCAAAGTCCTTGGGATGAGAGGATCGCCTTGTAATTTTCTTGGTGGGTTGGCTTTCATTAAATCAGGGATGCCAGGCAGAAGCTCTGCCCTCTGCCGATTAATCAGACAGCTAATCTCTCCCAGCCACCCAGGTAGCCGAGGGTCACGCCTCAGCAGCCTGCACTCTGCTCGCGGGTCGGCCAGGCTCTAGTCCAACCAGTGAGGTTGGCAACTGATGTGTCTCTGTTACTGCCTTGTTATTACATCTCACAGTGATCAGCCATCCTCCCTTAAATTAAACAAGATTAACATGGAGGTTTCATGTTCTACATCACTAATCAAGTACAGTGAATACACACAAACCGCTACCACATGAAGACATTAATGTGCACATGTCTACAGCAGAGACATGCGCAGTAGCAGGCTACTGCACACTTGTTGAGCCGTACAGGCAGAAAGGAGCCTTAATTGAAAATTGTGCACAGGTAGAGCTGTTAATTGTGGCAGAGGTGGTTGGCCAAACCAGGGCACCAGATACCAGTGAGGAGAGTTTATATTCAACAATTAAAACCTTGCATATGGTGAGTGATTTTGTAGCCTGATTCCACCGCGGAAGGGCTTTGAAACAGCATTTAGTTTTTTTACAGGAAGTATAATTGAAGTTAAAGCAGCTGCAATCAATATTTCTACCTTAACAATGGATCACATGACTACGAGTAATGTGAAAGGCATTACTTGTAGCAATGAATCACAGAGATTTATCACAGTCTGCAGTTCCCCTCAGTACTACGCAGCGTTGCTCAATGTCTGCTGGATGTGTAAATGGACAACAGTTTGTTTAAAGGTATAACAAGTAGGATTTGTCGGTTGCTGTTTGAAAACACAACATTCAAAGTTAGCCCCTCCTTCCCCAGCTCAAAGTGCGCTTGGGTGGTCCTACATCCTTACGATCTGGCACTTGGTCACTACATTTTTATAGAGTCCCACCCTCAGTCCGTGCGCGCTGTTATTGGCTGGAGGCTACACACCACTGCCCAAAGGTTGATGCCCAGAGACATCCCGAACACAGCAAAATAAGAAAATGCAGACAGAGGGCAGGGTCTCTGCAGATACAGACACTGCCACACACTTCTAGTGGGTCATAAGTGATGATCGAGATTATTATATACACATACATACATATACATTGTTTTTTAGGAAAATCCTACTCGTTATACCTTTAAGTTCGTCATTTCAACCTAAAAGGTGATGATATGTCAGTGTTGTGTTTACAGCTGCCCCCAAGGCACGTTTAAATAAAATACGAAAAGAAAAAAAATGCAGTTTCTGAAGAGTTTGGTGGTGACTTGGACTCATCACATCAGTATCAGGGCCAAGCAGCTGGTTTTTGAGTAAAAAAAAATTATGTTTCTCAAAATGCTTGCAAGCTAAGCTAAGAAGGCCCTTTGTCTATTGTTTGTTTTGCAGTGCTCTGTAATGCATTTCAGCTTCACAGCCATCCGAATCAAAGAACTGCACACTGAAATCTTGTAAAGCAGTCAATCTAAAAGCTTAATAATTTTTACGACTGAAAATGGGGGCTGGATCTGGCTCCCAATATTGGGACTGAAAAATGATGTCATGTTTTCCTCTAAGAGGATAGTCACACTTCTTTTTTGTGCTCCATTTACATCATTCAAACACATTCATGCAGACCGCGCGGTGACCTTTGACCGGTGAATTCATATGATCCAAAAACGAGTTGCTCAGTGTGATCCGTTGGCTTAAATTTAACCAAACACAGAGGAGCTACTGTAAGAGCAGCTACTGTGAGCTATTGTCAGATAAATTATGTTTTACTTTTGGGAGCCATAACTTCTGCAGCATGACATCATCGCCTGCTACATCCATATTTGTTGGGAGAAAATCTGCTCTCTGTGAAAGTGGTTCATCTTCCAAGAATCAAGAAAAAAATCATTTGACGTTTAAATTGCATGAGCATCAATCTGAAAGTTAAGATAAAATCAGAGAGGCCTCTCAATTTGCTGGAAGATTAAAGAGAGAAAGTCAGAAATTACTTGCAGAGCAGCAAAATGAGCCCAATACATTTCTTGTCATGGATCTCAAAATAACTCCTGCTCTGCTTGTTTTACTTGTACCAATATTTTCTGGGATTTGTTGAGTTTATGTGAGCAGCACTGTAATTATACACAGTGATGGATCTGGGTCCGTGCAGAGCACAACGCAAGCAAACACAATCTGTTCTTCTGAAATCAGTGAGTGAAGTAAAATAAGCCGTGTTGGGGTGTCGGCCATCACTCCTACAGATCTGTCAGATGGAGACCCAGAGGAGGGAGACGAGGCTGGGAAGGACATGAAGCCAGGAAGCACCACAGCCTGTTGGAGGAGGACGCTGTGTCCATTCAGTGAGACACATGCTGTCAGAGTGGCTGAGCCATGGAGGGAAGTGCCTCAGTTTCACACACTTAGGAACCAAAAAATCCAATACACACATACATTTACCGTAGATGTATTAACATTGTAGTACACTGCACATGCATACACATACTGTACATTCAGATATGTGAGCATGGACACATAAAACACACAGAAGAAGGTGAATTCACGTTATGACTTCTGCAGCAGCAACTTATATAGCCGAACTGAAAGTAACCAAGTGCATTTACTCATGAACTATACATAAAGCGTAGATAATCAGTATTTTCATATCAACAATGGCTCACACGATTACTTCGTAGTGACGAACCCAAAGAAAATTATCACCTGACTCTGCAGTTTAGCTCTATGGAGGATTTTAGTGTCTTTCAGCTCATAGTTTTTGTTTTATGGCCCACAACTTTTTTTTCTTGGTTCACTTTCACTGCTCTCGATAAGATAACCTTGTTTCCAATGACTAGCGACTACTGAACTTAATAGCCAGGTATTTCCCTCAGGAGCTGGTGGAGACCAAACCAGAGTTAAAAGGAGAGCGACTATTAGACTAAGATTTATCAGGTAAACAGAAACATGACTTAATGTTGCTCTATGTCTCAATCTCTGGGTGTGTAACTTTTTGTTTGCTAAATTATCAACTTATCAACCATATCAACTTAAAAGATGATAATTATGTCATTGTTAACAAACAGTTATAGAAGGTTTAAGTACAATTTTGAGCGACTACTCGAGTATTTCCATTTTTGGAGAATTTCACCTGTTCCCCACTAAATTTGAATTTCGCATTTTTACTGAGCTGTATTTGCACTTTTATAAATGTTACATACAAAGCACAAGATTGACTCATAAAATATTGGTAATATTGAGGTTCAAAGTTGATTTTTGATATTGAAAACAGCAGCTGACACTTCAGGCCCATTTAGCAGCTGTTCTGGAGCTGAAGTTCCAGTCTTTTCTGAGCGCTTTAATGACTTCTCGTCCACGTTGGCTCAAACATTAAAATTCAGGGTTCATTCTTGAACTTCGAAACAGCAAACGGTCTCACCTACAGGTCAGTTTAGTACGTTTTAACTGTTGAGCCAACATGAACACCCACAACTCCATGACAACTGGACAAACTCAATCTACTACAGAAGATTATGTGATATGTTCAGAAGCTCCAAAACAGCTACTAAATGGACCTTGAAGTGAGATTGTTTTGTCAATTACTAATTTTGTCTTTTCCCTTCTTTTCCTCCCTCTGTCCTCTCTTCATTCCTTATTGTTTTCTTTCTTTCCCTCCCACTTTTCTGTCTTCACTACTTCTATCCTTCTTTGGCTTCTTATTTCCCACTTTCTTTTCCCCCTTCCTTCCTTGTTTTTGTATTTCTTTCGTCCTTCCCTCTTTATTTCTTTAACTTATTGAAAGCAAACTGTCAAACTAAACTACTTTTCTTCACAATCATTTGTTTTATTTTGCATACTTGAGAGCATTTTTTTGCTCATACTTGTTTACTTTTAAATGATTAAAAATCTGAATGCAGTATTTTCCACAGTGGTATTGGTATTTTTGTTTGGTAAAAGCAGTTGAATCCTTTTACTGAAGGATTTAAAGTACTTCTCCCACCACGGTCACACAGATTCTCACACTACTCCTCTCTCAGACACACTCCAGGTTTTTCCAAGGTCACTGTCTGCACTCTTATCTCTGCTCGCCTTTGATGCTCTCATTACCTCACGCTCCACATACGTTTCCTGGGATTTGAGTTGCATAGAGAAACACTAGAGCATCTGTGCTTTGTTGTGGTTGCTGGGGCGATTAGTCACCTTCGGATTGATTACTTATCCCAACATCAAACGTAAAAGACTTGATTGGTCCTGCACTCTAGGCAACTGTTGTCAGTAACTGTAATGTCTGCAATGTCTGATGATCCATGCCAGGATGATGACTGCACTGTATGTGTTGTATTTGGACCTAAAATGGGATCAAGCAAAGGTGACATGTAACCTAAAATGATCCTTTAAAAGCGTATTCAGGGTAGTTTTCCTGTGTAACTCCATTTTTAGAGGATATGACAAGTGCATTATAAACTGCATGTGTAATATTGATGATGTCCATACCACAACACTGTGCGCTTTCATAAAGATTTTCCTCAGTTGCCCTAAACATCACCCTCACCCAGCTCATTGACATGTTTATGGTGTCATTTGCCCTGCATCACATCATCTTGGAGGCGTCCTTTCTCTTTCTTCATGTTGTTTACCCTCTGCTGAGTTATACTTAACTTGTTTGA
Source organism: Oplegnathus fasciatus (assembly GCA_003416845.1). NCBI lineage: Eukaryota > Metazoa > Chordata > Actinopteri > Centrarchiformes > Oplegnathidae > Oplegnathus > Oplegnathus fasciatus. The sequence goes on from NTHP01000149.1 coordinate 396,947, forward strand.
ACATGCTTACCCGCCAGTGCTGCAGGAAACTAATCGGACGAGATCAGTGTTGTCACAGTGAGTTAAACCTTGTGTAATGTGTGGCCACAATCTCCTGCTGATCAGCTCTGTTGGAGCAGTAAGTTGTAATGGTGTCTTTACAGGTCTAGCTAAAAAGCTGCAGCTTCCTGTGTGTCAAAGACTTGATTTTAAAATACCAGTGTTGGTTTATAAACCACTAAATGGTATAGTGCCAAATTATATTTACATATATCTGCTCCTGTATACTATAAACCATCCAGATCTCCATTATCTGGGACAGGTCTGCTTTCTTTTTCATGGAGAAGTGGCATTTAGTTCTTACACCACACATCTGGACGTCTACTCCACTTCTCACTTCTCTTAAATCACAGTTCAAAATGTTTCTGTTTGCCCTTGCCTTTTCATTCAATTGAATTCAGGACTATTCATTCATATCTTTCACTGTCAGGCGATTTAATACTACAAAACAGCAACCAAACAAACTCAAAGCTATTTTAGTAAATAACTCAGTCAATAATGGCGACAGCAATCTGATTTCATTGTTCTATTACTCCCTTGCAAAAATTAAAAATGCTGAAAATGACTGTTGTCTTGTTGTTTTTAGACGCATTTTTAATCCGCCACTATGAAAGCTTGTACAAAGAAAGATAATTACTGAATGTAAATACATTGAATGGCTGTTGCTGAAGAAATGCCCACCATAAATAAACAAGGACTACAACTTTAATGCTTAAATGTCTTATGTAAAGCACTTTGAATCGCCTTGCTGTTGAACAGTAGCTGTTCAAATAAACCTGCCCTCACTTGCCTTGGACACACTGCTAAAGAAAGCAGAGAGCATGTTCAAGATTCGTACCAGCAAACCAAAGTGTTGAGTTTGTGCCCAGGTTTGGAGTACGTTGACTCTCCTTTTCTTCCCATGGTTGTAAACTGTCACCTGAATATTTCAGAGCCTCTGTGCAAGAAGTCAGAGATGGCAAGTTCAAGCCATGTTTGACTTGGATGTCTTTCAGTTGTGGCCAAAACAAATACTGTCATGTACATACACGAACACGCTTACTCACATGTACAAACACTGTTGGTCAGGGTAAGAACAGGTCAGGCATTTGGGTCTTCATGGGAACTGTCAAGGGAGGAAAGGCCAAATTAGGAACCACATTGCTGCAGACGTTTTTGATAAAAAAGCATCCCATGAAAACCAATCAGATTGTACAAATTAAAAACAGCCATTTAAACCCACTGTGCTACGGTAAACCATTGTCATTATGGCTCATTTAGTGCTGGGACCTGGCACGAGCTCAACTATTTAGAAGGAAAAGAAAGGTCAAACAAATAAACACTGTGGTAAGCTGCAATTTCCTTGGCAACTGGTAATTGTTTGTCTAGGAGGTTGTGTCCGCTGCTATGGCAACAGTGAGTTCCTCAATAACAGGAAATGAAGAGGCTGTGTGTTTCTGAGGATACCGTGTGATCATTTCCTTTTAGAGACATGAAAGAAAAGTCCCTGTCGAGTCACTTCAAGTCAAGTATACATGTGATCTGTAAAGAAAACAGATATAGACTAAATCAGAAAGAGCAAGCATCATATTTTGTTTCCACAGTCATTTATCAGTGTATATATTAGTGTATATCAAAGAGGGCAACATGAGGAATTCAAATTGCAATTGTCAAATATCTTAGCTACCATAACAAGGCATGGCACAGACGCGGTGTGCATGGGGGTTAGTAAGAGAGTGTGGTGCCTTTTTTTTAGTCTTTCCATAACCAAAAATACAAGAGCAAAACTGTAAGGAATGTGTTAGCAGTGTGTTTATCTGCTTATCTTATCTCTTAAATACGTCACAGTCTGTCCCTCCTCTCCAGCCACATTCCTAATTCCCCAGGCCCAGTCATTGCCATTTTCTGTCCATCCACCAGATGCTCTGGGACTTTCCCTCCTTTCCCCATCACCTGACTGCCCCACCCCTTTCACCTCCTCACCTGCATCTCATTCCCTCATCAGTCACTCACTACATATCAGTCCCCTTCTATTGTTCCCTTGCCAGATTTGTCACGTGCCTCATGCCGTCACTTTCTAGCCAGAACCTGAACCTGTCTGTCTACCTGTACTGGAGCCTGCCTGCCTGCCTGCCTATACCCGCTTGTAAGCCTTTCATAATCAATACAACACTAAAATTATCCTGTCCGCCTCAACTGCCTGCACTTGGGTCCTTCCCCCTGTTGCCACCCTCCCTCACCGTTGTGACAAAATAAGCTGCAAACGTTAGCATGTCTGGCTAACTACCTTACTACTGCACCTACATTAGTAACCTTTCTTCCAAAGCCAAGGAGCATATAATTAGTTTGCTGGGTTACATGTTGGTTTAAAAAAGACCCACACAGAACTAGCATATGAAAAGGGGTATTTCCCCACTGTGTGGGAGCCAATCCTAAAAAAATGCTATAACAGTTAAGCTAACATTGTTGTGCGTTTGTCTCATAGACTGTATATAAAGATGGACGACGCGTCTCCACTTCCTCCCACTGTACTAAAGTGAAGCCAAAATATCCTGGATACGGGCGCGGCCATCTTGCACCGGTGACGTTATTTGGGAACCGCAGTATCAAGGTCCCACCCATACACCCACCTCACTCAATCGGTAATCAATAATTAGTAACTGCTAACTAGTGATCACCTGCTAAAGTTAAAGTTACATCTCCTCTCGACTTTCCTACTCTACATTCAACTCCTGAAAATACGTCTGCAGGTGCCTCCGCCACTACTTCACTGTGATTGACAGCTGTCAATCATGACGTTTCACCTGTTTTTATAGCATCAAATAACTGATTAAAACCAATCAGAAAAACGAACACTTGAACAAACAAACATCAGTGTGATAAGAACTACCTAAAATGACAGAAACCATCTTTGGGAAAAATTTATTTGATGTGTACTGATTTTTTAGTTTGGCCCATGTCCCATCTGCTAACATGGAGGGTGTGGGACTTATACTTATACTGGGACCAGCCACCAGGGGGCGATTGAGACGTTTTGGCTTCACTTTTGGGGAGCTGTCATATCGTCTATCTTTATACAGTCTATGGTTTGTCTGCTGTAATGTAAGCTACGTAAACGTTAGCATGTGCGTTAACTAGTTTAACCGCCTACTGTAATAACCTAACCCAGCATTCAGGTCGAAGAGCATTTTATTCTACAATATTGTGTGGGGTTAAAGGTTACGTTAAAAAACATTCACAATAGCACACCTACTGTGTAGTATTTCCCTATTGTGTGAGAGCCAGTTGTGGTTACTACTAGATCAGAGTTCAGGCTAATGTTAGTGGCTCTGTTGCTAACGTTTTATACCGGATTTCGGGAACTTTACACTCCAGCAATCCCAGCTAACATTACCCGAGATAGTGTTAAATTCACCAGACACGCAAGTCCTTACTCTTTACTCTTGTTACATTAAAATACGCTGTTTGAAAATACCAACAATAATACATCTAACCTTTGTCTTTCTTGTCTAAGTTTATAAGCTAACGTCAAGCAGCCAAACCGGGTTACGTTAGACTGAAATAAGAGATTGATCTTTGATTTTCCCTTAACATATACTATACCATTATGATAATATGAATACTAGGACTAACTAGCTCTACACTTACATTAAAAACAAAGCTGTTTATTTCTTTTATGTTGAACATCAACTGTCTTTTGTCTGGGACATGTAGCTTTAGCCTCAGTCTTTTAGCATAATATGTCTGTCGCCATCAAGTACATATTTAAGGCCTTTTTGCAGGCTTCTCACTTTAAAACAAGTCAGCTTGAAACAATAAAAAAGTCAGCTGAAGACGGTGTTTTCAAACAATTCATGGAGCTAACGTTAGCTTGGTTAGCTGGCCAGCTACAGCTGATAAATTCAGACAAATGGCAAACTTAAGAAGGCAAAATTGAAGATTTCCGGCCAGAAAAAAACACCTACCATTGTCTGAAATCAATTTATCTATATAAACTGCATATGTACTGTTAGAAAGTGGAAATCTTGTCAAGTGTAACAACAGTGAGGGGGGCTTGTCTTAGCAAACAGTCTGTTTATAAACACTATATCCAGACTCTGAAGGAAATCCAAGTAAAAATGCAAAGTAGTTACACTTCGGAAATATTATCTACTATAAATCTGTGAATTAAAAATTGGATGTGTGCTCAAACAAAACAAGTAGCCTGCAGTCTGGATGCTTTAGATAATATATTTTACCCAGGAGTGCCTGTATATCATCAACATCTGGTTTTTCTACTACAGTATTTAGCCTCACAGTTTTCCCCTGAGTCCCATTCTGAGCCTTAAGATTTGTTGCACATACTTGCCAATTCATTGCACTGTAACCTGCTTCACATAATTTGTTTTCTAACTGAGAGAGAAACATCATATTTCACTCTTAACTATGCAAGTCTGTTTTCTGGATTGCAGCAGCAGCTTCACGTTCAGGTCTGTCTCACACAGTCTGATATTTTGCTTGTTGACAGAAAGTGTCTGGTGATAAGCTGCCTTTATTCTCCTTGTCAACATACTGCAAACCGGTTTCTTTGCTCGTTTGAGAACCACAGTTTTACAATATCACCTCAAATTTACTGTCAAAAGCCGCTTTGCTGGAACTCATTAGCTGAATGGTATTCAGCAGAGAGGCATGCTGGATCAAATTTAGGGGTGTTTTATTCTAAAGAGCATGACTCCAATTTTCCACAATCAGACAATTGCTTTATAAAAATGGCAGTGGGACTGAAGGTGGGATATTATTTTGAATGAAAGCACAGCAGAGCTTTGAGCAGAGAAAGACTGTGAAACAATACCACGTGTTTTAATGGCTTTTAGTGGTGTTCTTGTTTTTGCAGCTGATTCTGAGTGTTTCCTGCTGAATTCTGCAAACTGGCTTCTTATCTTTCTGTTATGTTGTTTTATTTTTCTTTTCTCTCCTCTATCCTGGATTTCTCACTCAAGAGGTATTTGGCAAGATTGTCACTGTCAGTCATAATTTGTTCTTAAAGCTGCACTAATCAATATTTTTACATTAACAATTTATCAAATTATAAAGTTTAAAGACATGTATCGTTCGTAATGACAAACCCATAGAAGATGATCACTTGATGCAGTTCCCCTCAACTCTACCGAGCATTTTAGCATCTTTCAGCTTACTGTTTGGGTTTTCTGCTCATAACTTTACTGTTTTCACTCTCACCTCTCTCATAGTGTTTTTTTTTCACAAGCAGTGGTTTTAAGTTAGAAAGCCCTAAAAAAAACACCAAACAGCAGAAAGACAAAGTTAGCAACGAGCTGGCGAACACAATGGAGCGTTTAGCAACTGGTATAAGTTGGTAGAGACCAAAATCAGAGGCGAATATTAGGCCTACATTCATCAGATGAACACAAACACAACTCCAAGTGAGTTATAAATTTCTCCCTATCTGCTGAATGTGTAAATAGGCAACTGTTTGCTAACACATTAACTTTAACAACTTTATATGGCGATAATATCTCAATGCTGTGCTTTACCGCTTGTTGTGAGGCACCCAATGAGCCCAAAAAATCAATTAAAGCAGCTTAAATGACTAGTTAAATAAGTGTCAAAGATAAAAATGAGCAACAAGATGATATTTCTTTTTTTTTTATTGCCACTGCTTGAACAACGGTTGCTTAAATAGCCTGCCATATAGCTTTTTCCTCTGCCTACTTTTCTGATTGCAATTCAGTGCAATCAATGAAAAAGAAAATAGACCGCAGAAATATGTCCAACAGTGTTGGTTAAATATTTACACTTTGTTTGGCTTGGAGTGGGTTCCCTCCCCAACCTCAATAAGTGATCAAAAGACACAATCCACTCTTTGTTGCCTGGCCTCCATGACTTGTGTACACTCAGTAAATCAAGTTTCTCTACCCCGCAGTCTTGAAGGCGTCTCCCATTCACTGAAACCTTCTTCCATAAACCTCCATCCTCACTGTGGATCAAACCACTTTTCACTTAAAGGTGTCAAATATCTGTTGACCACGACCCTATAATTTAGCACCTGTTGACAGTCTCTCGGTTGTTCATGACTTTCTCTCTGGTACCACCAAAACTCTGTAACGTGTTAAGATTTCTGCTCATTAGAGCCTCATTTTGGCTGTGATGCCAACTCACGCTGCTTTATTTCAGCAGCATTGGGCTTATTAAAAGTGAGAGAATGCCCGCAGAGAGATTTTTATATTTTTGGAACATAAATGGCAACACATTAATGCAAACATGGGATTTGCAGTTGCTAGATCAAGACTCATTTGTCAGTTTTTAGGAACTCAGTCGGTCATGTCTCACCTCATTGTAGACTTGGCACACAGTCAGAACAATCACAAGTCTAAAAGCATTTCCCACTGAGCAGCTACGAGCCTGCTTTCTTTTCTATTTCTTGGCCTTTTTAAAGTTTACAGTAGGTGGACACATGGTGGACTGCTTCATGGGGCTTTGACTTGGACAAGATGGCTCATAAATGTCTTTTGCAACACTTGGCGACAATTTATGTCCAAGATCTGTTATGGTGCCAAGTGGGGACCAGACTCTGTGGAGAATACTACTTTTTTTTGCATGCTTCTGCCATGGTGACCAAAACTGTTTTAAGTACTATTTGTAAGAGGACTCTGGGCTTCTGTTTGAATGGTTGCTATTTTTTTGGTATCTTCCTCTTTGTTGTAACTTTGAATAAACGCTGTGGAAGATCTTTTTTTTATAATGCAGCTCTCCTTTTTGAAAGAAAAGAAAATTGGGACATTTTGGAAAATTATTTGCTACATTATTTGCTTTCTTGCCAAGGATCAGATTACAAGATTGGTACCACACTCTAATATCTGTGCATTAACTATGGAGCTGTAGCCACGAACCAATTAGCTTAGCTTAGCATAAAGACTGGAAGCAGGGGGAAACAGCTAGCCTGGCTCTGTCTAAGGCTCATAAATGAACATGCTGTATCTTTATTGTTTACACACAAAAAAGTTGTTTTATAGCAACAACAAGACTTAGGGAGACACGACAACTGGTGGCCATTTGCCGTGAAATATCTCCATCACATAGCTTCATGTGTCTTTGCCTCCTTTTTTCTAAAATCAATGACCAGCTCCTTGGTTTTGCTGACGTTGAGCAGTAGACTGTTGATTTGATCCCAATATGAAGTCTCAACATCCGGCCAATGATGGTGGTGTCATCCGCAAACTTCACAACAGGAGTTCTCTCCATGTCAGGGATTGCATGTTTGCCAAAATGTTCTTTAAGTAGTTGAGTCTTCTTCAAAGACGAGTGGGAAATAATTCTAGAGAAAATAACTCATCAATGGCTTACTCCACTTTACAGAGGTCTCCGGAGCAGGTCTGGAAATTGCTCTTGCAGAAACCCACCAATCCGAGCGGCTTGCCTCATCCACCGCTCCTAACAGGCAATTTTCATCACACAGTGGTTTCCTTTTGATTCTTTTAAAAGCTTCATGGCTGGTTTCAATCTCAGCTGAAACTGCACTTAAATCCTGAACACTGAGCAATCGTCAACCAAAAACCTTTTTGAATAGTTACATTTTTATCCTGTAAATGCCATATAAATCCCACTTCAGATCAATCACCAGACTAAAAGTGCACAAAATTACATGCTTGTGCTCTCCATCTCCTCGTAAATCATGTTAAGGAACAGTGACGGACTGTAAATTTCACTCACTTCATGGTCATTCAATAACTGAGATGGTTTACTCATGTAATGTTATGTAATGTTGTGCTTTATTAAACTTATAATGTTGCAGAAATACAGTTTATATCTCAGGGACTGGAAAATATTCAGCAGGATGGATGTATTTATAACCATTTACACAAACACATGAGGTCATGAATCCTTTTTGTTTTGATTGTGACCACCAGTGAACAAAATTAAAGCAGCATGGATGTATTCACAACCTAATGAACCAGCTGTGTATGCAGTAACACCCATAATTAAAGCCATTAATGGTACTTAAATCAATCAAATTTCACCCTGAAGGAATGCTTACATCTACAAGATTTTCTTAAATCTCTTGTTTGACGTATCTAACAGTCTTATTATCCGCTCTCTCACACTTTCCCACATGCTGTTTTTAGAATATTAGTGGGCTAAAATGACTGAATGCTGGTATATGGAAAATAACCACTGTACGGTATGCTCTGTTCAACTGGAGAGTTCACTGAGTGAATGGGAAAAAAATAGATCTCATGATATTTATGCCTAAACGCGGCAGGAAAACCAATCGCCCTTTCCTTCGGACAGAACTTGCGAATGCCAGCGAGTGTCAAATCGCAGTAGAGAGCCATTAATCATCTGGTGTACATCTGTATTTCCATAAACCCTCATAAAGTTGGTTGAAAAACTGAGAAATATTATACTGTAGCGAGCTGTTCAGAGTTGGAGGTAAAGGTTGCATTTTATAAAAAGATGACCTTAATAGAAACACTGGGACTTTTATTTATCCAGTTTGTTTCTTTGTCCCTTGTGCGCCATCTCATTTCAAATCCATAAACAATGATCCTATCGTGGCAGTTTTTATGTAATCCGAATGAAATACACACAGTTTCAAAGAATTTATGGAAACTTGACGCTTGACTCCGTCTGTGTATTTTGTTTGCTGTTGCTGGTTCCAGATTTATTTCCACAAGTATGGCGGGTGGCCACCTTTTGTGGTCTTCTGTTTACGGTTGCTGTTGTTCTCTTCAGCCCATTAAAAATGGCGGCAAAGACCAGTAAATCAAGGGAGGGTACAAACTGTGTGATTTAATGCAGTAATTCGAAACATACACATGACGATGATAGTTTGCATTAAAAATTCCCCAACAGAAACCGTCTGTGAGACCCAGAGTGTGTTTACTGTGTTGTCAAGGCTCAAGCGTTAAGTCACTGGTCTGACAATACACAGACCAGTAAGGCTCACCTCCAGAGAACCATTCCCCTCTCTGACTGTATTTTATTCAGCTCCATCTGGATAAAGAGAGCCCCATTTCCAAATCGGTGCTTTAGATTTTGTAATTGCCATGTGTGATGTGGTCCACTTCTGGCAGCTCAGCGAGGCCCCTGTGTGAACTGTATCTCAGCGAGGGATCTGGATGTTGCATTGAACAGAGCACCAGATACTGAGATGTGTTTTGAAGGGGGCCTAACATGCAAATGGATCCATTGTGGTGTGTTTTTGGGCCTTTAATTGTCCAGGAAAGTTTGACTGTGTGTGTGTGCTCTTTTTCATTGATGACATAATCATACACATTTACATCTGGGAGCTGTTTTTATCTTTTTGAATCACTGTTTTCTATTTCAGCTGCAAGAATGGATGATACAATGCCTTACTTAAGGGTACACTGTTGACTATTTTTGAGGGAGAATTGTGTTACTTCCCTGTCCAGAGTTTCCACTGTCAGCCTTGTAAATGTCAGGTTTTTGTCCCAGTTACAATAAAAAACAGCTTATAAAGAAACATTATTGCATGGCACAGACGCAGTGTACAATGACAACGGTGGCAGATTTTCCACTGAAAATTCTTTGTAATTTTTGAAAAACAATGGGTCCTTGATTTCAGACAGAGTTAGACAAAAGCAGACTTCTCATTTCTAGCTGGCGACTATCAGTTTTGCCAGCTGAAATGACAACTTCTATCACTAACTAGCAAATTAAGCTAACGTTAGCTCCATGAGTTCGTTGAAAACGCCATCTCTGGCTGACCTCTTAGGTATGAACTTGATGGCTACAAGATTAAGGCTATTGACACATGTCCCAGGCAAAACAGTCAGCATCTTAACCAGTTTATGAATAAATAAATTATGAATATTGTTTATGGAGCTAGTAAATCCTAGTATTATGAGTATGATAAGGAAAAATGTAAGGTCAGACTGTTATTTAATTCTAATATAATCCTGTTTGCCTGCTAAACTACCTTACGCTTTCGTATTTTCAAACAGTAGGCTTTCACTTTTAACGTTATAAGAGCTATAAGGCTTTTATGATGAGGACTAACCGACGTGTTTGACAAACGTAACGCTATTTCGGGTAACGTTGTTGGAATGTAGCCTTCCCCAAATCGAATAAAGAAAAGAGCTGCTAACGTTAGCTTAACTGTGATGGCGTCTAGGATTGGCTTCCACTCAGAGGGCAAATACTACACATTGGATAAGCTGCTTGTGAATGAGTTTTTTTTTAACCTTATCTGTAACCCCACAAACGTATGGCGGTAACTTATTATATTCTCCTTAGCTCTGGAAGTAACGCTAGCTTACTATTGTAGTGTAGTTTGCAGCTTATTTTAAAGCAGATACACACAGTTTAATCCATTCCTTACACATTTGCTCTTGTATTTTTGGTTTTGGAAAGGCTAAATATAAAGACACCACCCTCTAAAGTCTTTATATACCAAGTTTTATTTTATTACAGCCTCAGCATGTGGAGAAATCCAAAGCTTGGCAGCCTTGAAAATGTCATGCTGCTTCCCAGATACAACACACAGTAAAACAGCATATAAAACACGCACATGTATAACATGACAATTATAGAGGAACTGATCAGCCACGCTCATCACACACCCTCTAAAAGACATTTTCCTAAACATTGCAAAGTGTCATTTTTTTTCCGGGAAAACCACTTTCTTTCCTGTTGGACAGAACCATAAATATCTTGTGGTTTTCCTTGATCAATTTCTTCTTGGACCAAATCAAATAAAGGTTCTTGTGGCAGAGGGATTTTTGAGCCACATTTCTGGCAACACTACCAAGCCTGTTCAACCACAGACCACTGAATAATCAAGCACTAATAACATGTTATTCCTATAAGAAGTATGAATCTTCAGACATGTTCGCATCTGGAGTAGGATACATTTGTGTCTCATCTCTCCGTCCTAAGTTCCCTCCACCACCGAGAATATAATGGAGTCATTTTTCAATTTCCGCTTGGAGGTATGTTTTAACAGTAAAGAGGTTCTCCAAATCATACAAAAAGTGAGAGATGTTCGAAATAACTTGGAATGCTGCTTGTCTGAGAAACCCGGGTGTCCTTGGCAACCGCCTCCCCATAACACAAACAGGCCTCGATTCCCTCGCCAGGCAAATAAAAGGCGAATGCGGAGAAAATGTTTTCCCAAGTGATAGGCTCTGAAGGGTCCCTGTGGTGGGCTTTCACTATGTGGGAACGCTCTGTGACCACTGAAGAAGTCTGTGAAATAATATCAGAGCAACAGCTGGGGTCTTTGCAGGGTAAGTGTGCAAAATTGAGATCCTGTCGGTGCCCATTTTCTTTCTTCTTTTTTTTTTTAAAGATTTGCTCTGGTTTATTTTCCATCTGGTGTTTTACATCTGCAAGTCTAACTATAAATGCACAAGACTTCTAAATTAAAATAGAGGCAAACACACCAGGAACTGAAGTAAAATTTGAGTTCTCCACACTTTTTGTGCAAGGAGGTGCTATCTAAAACGATACTGCAACTATTGTTCAGAATTTACTTTTTTCATAAGAGGATATAACCATTTTTGGACATATTTGTGGAAACGGTATCTAAACTTCAAACCTCTGACTGGGCGTTTCCCATTTAGTGTTTGTTATTATATAAGTGTAAGTTGTACAGTATATGCCAGTGGAGGAAAGTAACTAAGTACATTTACTCAAGTACTGTACTTCAGTGCAATTTTGAGGTACTTGAGTATTTCCATTTTCTCTACTTTATACTTGTACTCCACTACAATTCAGAGGCAAATATTGCGCTTTTCACAACACTACATTTATTTGGTAACTTAAAGATATAATCTTGAAGATTTTCATTTCCTTGTCTTTCGCGGCACCTATGGTGATAAGCGGTTTTTGGACCTCACTTCCCAAGTTTCATCTGTAGTCATCGACCTTTTCTTTGTTTGTTCGGCCATAGTAACCGTTTACTCACAACACTATCAGAAACAGAAAAAAACAGTACGCCGCTTCACACACAGGTGAGTTGAAAAGTGAGTCTGTTGCATTAAAAGCCTTGTTAAAAGCCTACCTGTGCGCCGGGTCGTAATACCGCAAATACAAGGGCTTTCATCAGTGGGCCATCGGCTCAATCACCATTGTGTTACCTCATTCGGCAATAGTTAGTGACTTAACAGACATGTGTTTAAATGAAAATCTTCCAGATTATATTTTTAAGTTACTTTCCAGATTCAAATTAATAATACAAAATATCATCAACAAATAAACTTTATTTGATCCAAGGGGGAAATTCAAAAGCAACCCAGCAGTATATAAAGTAATATATATAAAGATATAAAATATATAAATAAATTAAAATTAGCCCCACATTTACCAACTGCAACATTAAAGCGATGTACGCATCAATAATCATAATCCAGTTATACGTTACTATTAAATGGGCCATTCTGCAAAATGAGTACTTTTACTTTTGGCACTTTAAGTATATTTTAATGCCAATACTTTTGTACTTTTACTTTAAATTAAAATTGTGAGAGTATTTCTGCACTGTGGTATTGCTACTTTTACTTAGTTCAGCTGTAGGAACATCCTGTGTCAAGAGAAGAGCCTCATGTATCAACGGTTGTCACATTTCTTTCTTCTTCGTCCTCTCTGCCATTGTTGTCTCCCTACCTATCATCTCCTCTCATTGACATTCCAGTCATCTCTCATCCTCCTCCACAAGTGACCACAAGCTGCTTGCAGCACTTTAGCTCAGCGCCCCTCCTCGCATGTTTTCCATCAGAGTCTGGCAGTTTGCACACTGAGTCCATTGTACACAGAGAGGCTTTGCCCATTTACCGGATCCTCAACAATGAGGGAAGCTGCTGTGACGTCACCGGGTGTGGCCTTGGATGCAAACAGACGCCCTCTCTGCCCTACTGTATTCATGGAAGACATAAATTGAAAATATCAAAAGGTACAGTATGTTTAAAAGCTACCAGGCGAACCATAAGAAAATGCAAATTTTTGCCTTCTTGTTCCTCTTGTGCAACTGATAACCATTTTCTAAGCATGTGTGCGTGCACAGTGGCTCCAGGCCTGGTATTAGGTCATTGTTTTTATATCTGAGCTCAATTAAAGATAAAGAATTAGGTGGAGTTACTCGTGACTGCTGCTGCATTCACAGACATTCAATCATGCATACTTCAGGATTACTTAATGGACTGCTTTTTCACTCAATGGACAGTTTTTGTCAGTATTTGTGGATTAGAAATCACCCTCTATCTCATGTAAGATGCTTTGTGGATCAAGGGTCAAACAGTTTATTATAGTCACATCATATTCATATAAAGTTGGTGCACAGATTCCTGTGTTGGCTACTTGATTCAACAGTGTTGACTCATTTGGGAATGGCTCCTTGTTGGCTACAGTATCTAACAAGCAGTAAACACATTATCTCCTTATAAAGTTGATATGACAAACTTGTTAGCAAACAGTTGCCTATATACACATTCAGCAGACACCTAGCAACATTATTGTCAATTTGTCAAGTCCAATATTCACTCTCCGTTAGCTCTGTTTTAGTCTCCACCAACTCCTGAGGGATCTGGCTCTTCAGCTGCTAAATGCTCCACTACGTTCACCAGGTAGCTACTTCGCTAACTTTATCGGTCTCCTGCAGGTAGTGTACGGTGGGTTTATCGAAGGTTTTTCGCTGAAAACAGCTGCTTTGATTAAAAACCAAAACATTAAAGTTACGGGTTGAAAAAACCTGTCACAGTCTGTCCTCCTGTCCCTCCTCTCCAGCCAGATTTCCTTTTCTCCAGGCCTCTTCATTGCAATTTCCCATCCATCCCCCAGAGGTCATCAGCCCTGCAGTTACCTGACCTTCCCCACCCACCTACTTACCTGTCTCCACTTCCCTCATCAGCCTCACTCCATATATACCATTTCCTTTGTTCCACTGCCAGTTCGTGCTAGTTGCCATGTGCCTAGTTGCTTTGTTTCTGCCTTGCCTGGTGGTATTTTTGGCCTTTGAGTTTTGTCAATCTGTACCTACCAGTAAGCCTTGTTCTTCAATAAATCTCTGGAGTCATCCTGCTGTGTGTGGTCTGCATTTGGGTCGTACCCCATGTTCCCACTCTCCAGAACACATCGTAACAAAACCAAAACAATGAGCTAAAAAAGGCTAAAAAGTCTTCGTAGAGCTGCAGAATTGGTGATAATTCTCTGTGGGATCACCACTACGAGGTACATATTTTACATTACACATAATAGTTTGAATCATTGTTAATATAAAAATATTGACTAGTGCAGCTTTAATTGTTATCCATCCTCAGACTAAAAACATGAAACTTGGCAAATGTTTTTAAAGAGCAACTTTATCATTATCAGTAACCTATTTGTTTATATCCTAATTATCTTTGTCTTTTAAAAAAGACAAAACATCATGTTGATGAGAATCTGGTTCGGGACAGTGCTGAAGGGCTTCAACTGTGATTCACAAAAACTTTCTACTGAGATGTAAATGGACTTCTGACCCGACGGATGAGAGTCATAAACATTTACTCGTCTCAGAGGTATTTCCCCCATTGCTCAACCCCTTTTTTTTCAATGAGCATTTCAAATGAGGATGATGGATATGAATGCAGCAGCCCACCTACAACCCCGGGATTGGATCCCACCAGAACTTTCTGTCCTGCCGCTCCCTCCTGCTTCAGCACCCTCTCAGCTTTCCAACTGGCTCAACAGAAGCAGACAAAATACTAAAAGGTGAATGAACTGCCAACTTTCCTTTTAACAAACATGGCAACTGAGGGCACTAAAATTTCCAAATTAATCTCTTTTATTCTTTCCATCATTCACCTTTTGGTCCTGACACTGAATAGCCCTCCTGTAGATCCTGTAGGTATGCATACTTAATTAAATATACACAGTGGAAACCTGCAGTAAAGAGCAGAAAAACAGGAAAGGGTGACAAAAGCGGGAAAAGACTTCGGACAGACGTGATGATGAGGAGCCCGCCGTTCTATGCGATCGGTTTAGCAGCTGCTTCCTGCCTGTCTGAAGGGTGTGGCTGACCATTATGTAACTGATATGACATCAGTAAACACACAAAAGCACATTTTCAGAAGTGAGACGAGGCAGTGCATCTTGACTTTAGTGCTTCCATCTCAGATACTGCAGAGAGGACATCATGTAACGTGACAAATTCAAGCAAAGATGTTCCAGGTAAACATCAGCTAGAGCTTCAAAAGCATCCTTTGAAAATCAGAAATCTCCGGATTCTGCTGCAGCAACATTTTTATAATCTCACTTTTAGTTATCTGTTCTGTATTTTGTGGCTTCAACAGACTAGATGAGTGACAGCAGAAAGCCCTGCTGTTGCTCTTGGATTTGCAATCAAAGGGGTTGTCTTATGATATGTTTTGGCCGCCTCAACCAGGGGTGGGCCCTTTACCCCTGTCATGTAGTATCACACCTCCTGACACAGATACTGTAGGTGTGAGATAACCTGCAAAAAGGCAGCTGATCTCTTTGAGTTACAGATATCTGTGCAAAAAAAGAGTTCCCTTCACCAAAAGCATGATAAAAATCCCTTCATCGTGGGCTGGGCAGGCCCTGAGGGACCAGTGGGAGAGAGGGATACAGAGGATTCAGAGCGTAGGAGACAAGAGAGAGGGAAGGTCTTGGCTTCAGGCCCTGACAGTGGCAGCTTGCCATGGTTTCATGTCTCTCTGCTGCTGTTCTTGTCAATGTGAAACAGCAGACGGCCCACCTGTGCTGAGTGATTGTTCATGTGGGGTAGATGGAGAAAGAGTTTGGGCTGTCGGGGTAGCAAGGAGGTCCTGGGGTTCAACTTTTCTGCCTGTTTTTAATAACAAAACAAAAAATCGCTGCAACGTTCTCCTCATCGCATTTTAAACGCGAGTCCATCTGGCTGTGTTCAGGCGGGCCCGAGCTGTCGCTGCCTCAGGGAGGATGTTATGAGCAGAAGGAGGGAGAGGCTGTTCTGTGATTAAACTCTCACATCTGCTTCTCTCTGATAACATCCCCGACTCTAGATGCAGATAACTGCCACATAAGACATGTAAAAAAAGGAGTTTTTGTGGTGAGACGGCATCTGTAGGTTCGGAAAAAACCATCAGGGACAGTGGAAGGATGTGGATACAGATGGCATTGTCACTGTGATGAGGAGGACAATGCTTATAAAGCCCCTGACGCCTTTTACTAATACGCAGGATCTGATGTAACTGTACTGTTAAACCAGAGTCCTTATGCAAAAACCAGGCTTGTGACGGCACATGTGTGATTTATGTTATTAAGTGGGCACCTCCCATCAGATGTTTCGCTGAATTAGACTCATGGCTGGCGCGATGGTTATTGGAACAATCCTACCCATAACTGCAATGTAAATTTCTTATGATTAGCTAGTCCCTATAATCGTTGCAGATCAATAAGCGTTCCAAAATGTGTAATCTAATTATCAGGAGGCGCCTCAATAATTCATTCAGCCTGGTTAACTGAATGGGGAAACTCTACCCACCTGACTGGAGCTGGAGTTAAGCTAACATGGGTGAGATCCAGAGTACAGAGAGCTCTATACAGCTGCTTTACAGCGTCAGAGTCGGACTGACACCTGACTTTGACGAATTGGGTGTTATTTATGTAGCAGTTTATTTAAAGGGCCTCAAAACTTTTCAGCTTCTTACTATGAGAAATGGGATCCTACATGAACACAATATCTTTAGAGATGTCTGAGCTCTTTTTAACTGGTTTAAAGTGGGCAGGAAAAGGTGATGTCATGCATGTCTGTGCGCCAATCAGAATTCAGCAAGATTTGAATCAAAATCTGATGACAGTTGGTGTGTTGTTTGCTCATGTTGCCAGGCTACTGTAGGTCAAATCTGATCAAACCACACCTACACAGTCTTGAGTTTTTATGTGCAATGCTGCGTTCGTGCCATCTCGGAGTTTGTGTATTTTGGGAAACTCTTATATGGAAGTTCCTGAAAACAAAACAAATATGGACACCTCACGTCAGCCAAAGACCAAGTTCAGTGTAAATAAACCCAAATTTAATGGATATCGTCATTGCACAGTAATTTAATCCTCGCATGACCAACTCTGTAATCATACAAACGTCTTGATGAGGTCGTTACACGTGGGAATCTTTCCATCCAACACATATTACGTGAATGCTGTATTGTTGCATATTTAATCATGAATATTTAAGGATATATTTAAGATTTGAACGTTTTCAGGGGCTCGAAGGTATCTCCTCAACTCTGGCAAATGAGCCCATAAATGTCCCTCTGCAGTTTGCTCAGCATATATCAACGCAACAAAGCCAAATTTGAAAGCAAACCACTTTTGGACATGGGAAGTTGCTGCTTTATGTTTGCATGACTGGCCTGCCAGGGAAAGTGACAAAGACATCCCCAGAGACTTGTCCTGGTTCCATTAAAGTGACCTCTACACTCCCCTCTTGTCCAATACGCCCGCTTCGGTCACTTCACTGAAGCTTTCGGACATCTGGTAGACGGGTTGAATCCGTGGAACGTTCACAGCCCCTGTATGCAAGTTTCTATTTGGGGAATAACTGTAGATGGTGGAAATATTGTTTTATGATGTGAGACAAAGTCTCGCTCCCCTCAGTGAAGAGGAAATGGTCCAAAGGAAAAGAGACACAGGGAGGAATTGATATCCCCCTATTGGAAAAGCAGTTATGAAAGACATTACATAAAGAGCAGATATTTCCATATCTGACACCTTCAATGCAGAATCGCTTTATTTGCTGAGTGTCATAGAGTCCCTCCTCATCTTCAAGCTGGATTGTGTTCCACTAGAGTTAGTTTATAGAGGGTTTCTTCCATTAGTCTTTCTGAGAGGCTAAAACATGTTCCTAGGGCAGTGTTTCTCAACCTTTTCAGCCCCTGATGAAGCAATGTCTACTTGTGATGTCTCTTAGTGTGGACGTGATTTGGGAGCAGTTCAACCAAAGGGGGACTTTTCCTTCTCAGATTGTTTCATTCGAGTATTGCACAAGAAAACAAGATTGAGAGTCTACAGCCACGTTATAGGCTTTGTAAGGAACCACATCGCTTAGCGTGGTTAAGCCTGAAAACACTAAAATCTAAAATGTAACATACATATTTTTCTTCTTTCTGAAGAGCATTTGTGGGGTCTCAGCTCAGTTAAGTTTTATGTCCACAAAAACATGTCTTCGTACCACCGCCACCTCATCTCCTTGCTAGCCCGTAGGCTTCTGTAATTTATCCTCAATCCTTCAATCCAAAACATTAAACATTCTTCTGTCTATATTTTAAGCTAACTTACATAATGCCGTTGTGCATAATAATTAGCCATGTGCTTTTGTTTGTATGAGAAACTAACCCTAACCCCTAAGAAGATCAAGCTATTCACATTTTCTTCACGGATGCACATGGGTGATTGTTTGGAGCAGCGAGTGGTGTAGTTGGTAAGTTCTTTCTAACTGCAAGGAGAGTTTGTATTTTCGGATAAATGGGCCGTCAGAGCAGTGGGAATTTGTTTTCGGCATAACAGGCTGTCGGACAGATAGGCTTTCGGTCCAATGGGACATTTTTCAGACTATTGGGGTGTTGGAGTAATGGACCGTTGGAACAATGGGCAGTCCCCCTTGGGATGGGGATAAAGCAGTTATCTTAATGGCACTGGTCCAAAGTTGTGTTTAAAGAATACAACACACACAGATTTGACTAACATACAATGTAGGAGACAATCTTTCCACATTCAGTGCAGAAACTAAAAACTAATTGGACCCGACTGAAGCTGTTGACTCTTCATTCCTGAGGCCAACACATCCTGCAGGTGGTTTCAACTGTAATCTCTGCAAAGTCCTGTGTGTCTAATTTTGCCTGCAACAGATGGTTTCATTTGGCAGTCTCCATCACAAAGCCACAGTCAGTCCAAGGTGTGTGTGGGTCTGTCGTGACTGATTCAGAGTTCATGATGCCTGCGGCCATGTGACGCCATATATACTGACATCTGTTTGGTATCCAGGCAACATACAGTTTCCCGGGCGCGGTCCAGTACAATGGTACAAAGATGTTTCCACAGTAAAATTGAAAATGACTAAATGTGGGGGAAAAAATGGTGGTTCATATTTTGATTTTATGACTAAAATGATGACATAGGGTGCAACTGCGAAGCTTGCATATAAACGAGCAATGCTACTGTACCTGTATTACCCTGAAACTTTCCCACATTTTTTAAAAAAGATGTAAGACTGAAACTGTGCAGTAGGGCGAAGCCATTCTTTCTGCTGTCAGTCATTAAGTTTGGATATGTGTGTGTGTGAAGTGAGAAACAGTGAGCTAAGTGTTGCCTCAGTGCACTAACTAAGCTAACACCCTCCAGTCATTTCAAACACTCCGTTAATCTTCCTTTAGGTTTCTGAATACTGTCAGAGTGTCACTTTCAACCTCAAACAGAGCAAGATAATCCCATTTTGAAGACCCTGCTACTAGTTTTACCCTCCCTGCAGTGCATGAGGTGCTTACAGGAGGTGGACAAAATAACAGGAACACCTTACATCAATGTAATATAGTACAAAAAATGAAACTCAGAAATGTCCATAGAGCTCGATTGCCACCTTTCTGACAGCCTTAAAAAGAAACACTTTGTGTCCTATTTTGTCTTTTAGTTTCCTAAATAGGAACTGATATATGGCTGTAAATTCAGGATCATAAGAACTATGTAATATGCTACTGTACAGGGAAAACAAACAGTTATTTTCTGGTGTAAGATCAAAGGTTTTTAGTCAGTAAACAGCAGACCAGCCGGCCATGCAAAACTGTAAAATTTCTTTCTTTGTAGTTGCAAATTAAAGGCAAGACTACGGTTTCTATTAAAAAATGTATATTTTTGTTTTGTGTTTGTTTTAAATGGATCGATCCATTAACAGCAGTTCTTTCATGGAAATTCCTCTAGAAAACAACAACCGGGCAACACTTAACTTTAAGTTCTGATATTTAGCGTTTACAAGCAGCATAAATATTTAATAAATGGTTTATAACACACTAAAATAATGAAGTTAAAGTGCCTGTTTCAAAGTTGTAGCTGAAGTTGAAGCACATGACTTTATAATGTGGTTGTAAGCATATATATAAGTGTTTATTAATCAATTTGTCAACTACCGTAACTCCTCCTGTAGGCACATAAGTGGAGGCTGGTGTATAAACTGATCATGAATAGTATAGTAGGAAAAGTACGTCTTCATAGGATGCCCTTATATCTGTGTACAACTACATTATAGTGTGTTATAAACGTGTATTAAATGTTTATATTGCTTATAAATGCTGAATAGGGGGAGTCAAGTGTTACCAACAACAGCGCCTGCACTTGACACAACTATGTAATATATTTTCCTGTTTTTTCTTAAAAACTCGGAATAAATTAGTTGGTATGGACTACTGCATTTGTTCTGTCTATTTTAACCTATAATTCACACCAGAAAACACAATTGTTTCTTCAAAATGTCCGAGGAAATTGGTCCCAAAAAATGATGGGACCTATAAAATAAACATGACCAAGTCAAGCATTAGCTGATGTGTGGGTATTACAT
>NTHP01000149.1:417520-439651 GCA_003416845.1 Oplegnathus fasciatus
GATATCTGTCAACAATAACAACCAGCTATGAAACAGCAGTTTACACCTGACTAAAAGAGTAAGGAGCACCTCATATAACTTTAAATGTTTCCCACGTGCAGTACAGATTATATAACAATGCTTTTCTGCATCATAAAACATGCGCCGTTACAGTTTTGACAGTGAAGCCTGACATGAGATGAATGAACCGAGTGATTCATTCAGGGAAAGCTTGCTAAGCACGCCTGCTTTGCTTTTGTAATGACGTTTCACATTCATGCCTGTGTACTGTTGACTGGAGCAACTACAAAACTGCTCCCTGTATCATTTGTACAGGGAGAGCGACACATTACTGTCTCCTGCTTTTGCTGTTGGCCTCTCAATCAGAAGACTGTAATCTGAAGTTGTTTATAGTATTAATAGGTCAGACTGGGGGTGAACACAGGACCAGTACATGTAAAAAGAAACACATAATCCTCAGTGTAGCCGTTTATGCTTCTTCGACAACAAAACCACAAACTCACACGACATGTGGTGTTCGTTTACTGCAATTCATGAACAGAAAAGAGAGTTTAAAACCTGCCAAACAATAATTGTAATGACAAAGATGAAGAGTTTCTGAAGTATTTATTGGAGGGATTAAAAAGACGAATGCAGCAGGGCTGAAGTGCAGCGTTTCAGTTCTACAAACAGTGAGCCCTGCGGTGTCTATGAAGCCCTACGATGTACAACAGGTAATAAACAAACACGGTAACAGTCGTACAATAATACTCGGATGCACATTCTTACAGAATGACTTGTCTGCAGTGTTTCTACATGCTAAGCTACTGTTTCTGCTAATGGCAAAAAAATATATATAATACTTCAAATAGCGCGTCATGTCTCGGAAAATAACAGCAGGGATATTTATTTGAAAATAACAATAAAAATCTTGATCGTAGAGATTTATACAGCTTACATTGCCTTGTTTTACCTCCTTCATAATCATAATCCCATAAAAAGGGTAGTAGTACAATGTCTAATGAAATTTAAAGGCCTTGAATTAAAGTAATAAATACATGAATTACAGCCCCCCCTTCCCAAAACTTCACCCACATTCTGCCTCATTTTAAAAACGGTGTTATGTACAGTAACAACTGGGACATTTGTGTTATTTATTAGCACATCAGATCTCATTATCCACATTTTGACATAAAGCAGGTTATTAACATAATGCTCAAAAGTAAAATAAATTCACGTTGACTCAGTACAGCCTCATGGATGTGTTCATGTAACAGTCGCACCTTTTTACAATATGTTAGGACTATTTTTTTAAACAGAATCTCACTTTTTTTTCCACATAAGGAATGTTGTCAGGCAGCCAAACTGTAAATATGGCATTTTGTAAAATACAGCTTTATTGGCAATGTGCTCCTGAGCACCACCTGTGCGTAGAGCAGCCTCCGAGGTGAAATTCCTCTCTGGCTGTCAACACGTCGCTGCACCTCTACCCACAATGCACCTTTCCACACCTGAGGATCCCTTTCCATTATTATTTTTCATCATCTCAAAACAGACATCTTCAATCACACTGTTTTTTAGGGTACAAAATTGAAATATAAGACCTTTATATTTTTCTGTGGTGACATTTAATGTGTTCACATATATTTATAAATGAGTAAACATGGCAAAAAATTAAATTATTTAATAACCTACAGCAATCTGGATGTGATTGTGCTGAGGGCTCACCTGGAGCTAATACATATAACACATGTCTAGGCAAATCATTCCTCATGGTGCTAAATCTGGGAGCAGAATAAAGGGAGAGAAGGATCTGGAGCAGGAGGCCGGTGGTCTCAGGTATGACACAGGTGGGGGAGAGAAAAAAGGCTACAAATAATACTGTGGTTGATGGTCAGTGTTGTGTAGAGAAGAGGGATGAGGCTGAGGGAACAAAAGGTTCAAGGCTGGGTCACGGCACTGGGCTCCTTGTCATAGATGTAGCTGCCCACGCCACCAGTGTTCACGCCTGGAAAAACCACAGGGACAGCGGCGGGTTGTCAGGGGTTAATAGAGCGGGGACAACAGCAGGAGAGGTTGCAAAACATTTCCTGTACGAGAAGCTGCTGTTACGTTATGATGAAATGACTCTTGAGTAACACTCATTGTGTGCAACATGGATCAAGTGCTCAGACATTCAGTTTCAAGTGTAGCTGATAATTGGTGGGTTGACAGCACCCCCTAGCGGTTACCTTTGGGCCCAAAGAGAACAGCATAGCATGGTTTGTGGCAGTAAGGCTGGCTGTCATGCTGGAATATAAGAAAATATGAACATTAACACAATAAAAGCGTTATTTTTATGTGCCTAAACAGTCAAGGAACGCTGCTTTGTCAAGACACAAAAGCTGAAAAGTGGCTAACAGGTGGTGACAGGTTTAAAAGACTATTACAAAGAGAAACTTCAGTATATCCTGGTCTCAGTGATGATTTTTGGTCTTTTTCATGAGTGCAAAGTAATGTGTACGTGTATAGTGGTAATATATAAATAAAACAGTGAGGGGTAGATATGAATATGGTACGATATATACAGTATGAACATGTGTAGTAGTTACAGAAGGTAAAATATATAGTGCAAATATAAGTACAAGTATGGACAATAGTAAAAATATGTATGGGTATGTGAGACCATAAGTATGAGCCAGCAGCTAGTGAGGCAGAGGCAGTCAAAGTATTTGAGTATTTTAGTAATTTATTGAGTATTGATTACAGATGTAATGAGGGAGCCAGATGTGGCTGTGAATATTCTCATGTGTGTGATTAAAGGTTGTAATTAATTAATTAGTCTGAATGTGCGATTGTTTGACCCTGAGGAAGAGCGGTGTTTGGTCGGTACGCGTTGGTCTTGTTTTTCATCACATAGCCATAAAAGCATTATATGCTCAGTGGCCACTTTATTAGGTACACTAGTACACCAGTAATGCAGTCCAACACAACTGTTCAGCCATAACGTTCAGTTTGTTGGAAACGTGTACATTCAATTATACGTTTATTACTGAAGTCATAGATGAAGGTGGTGTTGTCCTCCCTACTTACATACATAAGGGGAGCAGAATATTAGAAACACCTCTAAATATAATGCAGTCCAGTAAAACACCACCGCTAACTATGACCTCAATGCTAAAACATATAATTGAATTAACACTTCTATGACAGTGTCAATACACTTTACAGCAGAACAGTTGTTTTTCTGATGCAGCATTTCTTTTATATTTGTCTTTCTGTTTATTTCTACCCATCTTCTCTTCCTTCTCATTTTTGTCCTTTCTTCTTTTCAGTATTTGTTAAATTTCTCTTTTCTCACCTCTGCGTGGCTGCCAGGAGCCAGAGTCTTGCTGCACCTCTCACAGCGCAGGCAGGGTCGGTGCCAGTCCTTCCCCAGCGATGTCACCTTTTCAGCTATTGTAACACACACACACACACATATACACACACCTGTGAGACACCGTGGCAGCCACTTTGCAGGTTCACACCTTTTGCCTCACCGTGTTTCCTGCAAGTGTGGAAATACTCACCAAAATACACCTTCTTGTTGCACCGGGGACACAAGTTGGCTTCTCCGGAAAAAGTGGTGATGCTGCCAGCTGCCGACACATCACAGACACATCACAGACACATTACAACACTGGAAATTGGAAAAACTGGTTCAATAAATAAATAAACCACTAATCTTTCCAGTTAGGTGTGAAATCCAATGTACTAATAATGAAGGAGTACAAAAATAAAGTCGAGCCAAGCAGTAAACAGCTTTTATATGTTTCAAGAGGGAATTATTGAGTAATGAGGCTAATTTGGCAATTTAAATATTCTGGTTGCCAAGTTAAAACATTCACTCCTTAAAAACAGCCAATTGTGGGAGCATGTAGTGCTCTGCTGGGAACTGCAGGTGGCGCCAAAAGGCAAAGTGGTTGGTTTGGTTTGGTTTTTATTCTGACATAAAACAACCTACACATAACACACTTTTCTACATGTTCACCAAAAATAAACAAACAAACCAAAGCACCCAGATTCAATCCCACGTAAAACATAAACAAGCAGAAACTCAAAACGAACAAAATAAAACAAACTAAACAAAGTGTTATGCATAAAACTGTAGCATGAAACAGGATTAAAACACTAAAAGTTGAAATAACATGCAGATTTAACTATAGTAGATACAGTATTACACATTTTTGTATTATAAAAATTGTTCTAAAACACTACAGACATCCACCCATCTCTCCTCTTTCCATTTGATTAAATAAAACATTTTTACACCTGTTTTTTAAAAACTAAAGATTCAGAAGATCTCACATCATTTGGTAAGCTGCCCACTCATTTAAAGGATTCTAGATCTAGAAAGGTGACAAAATCCTAAATCGTTGCTGAGTTTTCTGGCTTCAACAACCAAGTGGGTGGAAAAAAGCCACTAACTGAAAACTGCACAGCGGAGATAAATCAACGAAAAACACCCGTTTGTTCCTGCTGACAGGGATTTCCCAGAACACACACCCTATCTAACACGTCTGAGAAAGTCCTCCTCAAGTCCCGAAACACTTTGTGTATCGATGTTCTCATCATTGAGTCAGCAGAAGCAGCTTTCCTCCCGACGTGCAGCTTCTTGAAAACACTAAAACCTTAAGGGACAAACGCCCATCGAGAACCTTTTGTTCCAGTCAACACTTGCTGCTAAATCCACAATTTACAGTACGTTACAGTAAGAATACACGTTTCTTATTTACCTTTCGATGCTGCCTTGGGTGCGAACACTCGCTTCTCCTCAGCTTTGGGGACTGAATCCACACCAGTGGGAGATGGGTTGTTGTTGGCTGGAGTATCGTACACGTAAGAGCCGGCTCCACCGATGTTCACACCTGAAAAAGGTGAAGGAGAGGACATGAAAAACATAAGTTAAGAAATTTTAATTTGACATACGGGATCTAAAATATTATAATCGACTCTGCTGATGTCTGAATAGTCTGAAACCTCCAACTCTATGGAAGACTAAAAACGACGTATTCATCGAATAAATCAATAAATCTTGAAATGAATACATAAATAAATAGTTGATTCATAATTAAAGAAATTAATTAATAAACATTGGTAATTAATTGCAAAATAAAGATCTTGCTGCTAGTTAACACCAGTAGCAGGTGTACCAGCCAATTAATCACACATAAATACAGAAATAAATAAATGTAGAAATAGTAAATGAATTACAGACATTTATTTGTTTCCGAATTAATTAACATTTATTTATTCATATTTATTTATGTATTCACTTCCATTTTTACTCATTTGTTTATTCTTTTATTTCATCATTTAAATATTGTTCTATTTATGTATTGATTTTGGCATTTTGTTTATGTATTTACTTATCTATTTATTGATGAATAAGTAATTTTTAGGCTTCCATACTAAAAACTCTCTCTCTCTATTTAACCAGGTAAAAGTCTCATTGTGATTAAAATCTCTTTTTCAAGATATTAAAAAAAAACATAAAAACATTGTTACAATAAAAACATAAACTAAGACAAACTGCCACAAACTACATAAACGTTTACAACAAATCCAGTTAGTTTGTTAAGATGTATAAACAGGTAACGACATACTGTACTTTGTGTTTAACAATGTGAACGTGAAGTAGTTTATGTTGAGTAAAATGACGTGTACTTCACCTTTTGGCCCAAAGAGGGCAGCGTAGCATGGTTTGTGGCAGTAGGGCCTTCCATCGTGC
The DNA here is from genome assembly GCA_003416845.1 of Oplegnathus fasciatus. NCBI lineage: Eukaryota > Metazoa > Chordata > Actinopteri > Centrarchiformes > Oplegnathidae > Oplegnathus > Oplegnathus fasciatus. The sequence continues at coordinate 423,252 of NTHP01000149.1, forward strand.
TGCAGGAGGGACAAAAAAACACCATCACACACAGATAAAACAAACTGACTCAAAGGACATGTAAGGATTTAAAAAACCTGATGACGCAAATGGGAAAATTCAACCACGACATGTGATGAGAAGTCATATTTTTCATATTTTTTCTGACATCATATATTTTGGTTTAAATTTTTTTTTCGTGGGAGCAAGTGGAGATGGAGAGATTGTGTCCTAAAACGGAGAAAAGCCTTTTTTTCCCCATCCCAACACAAAATAAAGACGCCGGCTGTATCCAAGAAACAGGACTCTGTTGATGAATTCGGCGCCACACTTCAGTGCAAACCTACCCTAAGACAGCCTAAGACATAGATGGCCTGTTGCTGATGCATGCTGGGAATGTGGCGGTCGTTGCAGGAGCATGTGATCAGCTTGGGTAGGGGATCAGGGCTGAGGGCCAGGGTGGCCACTGGTCCAGAGCCCAATGCCCATAGAAGAGAAGAACCAAGCGAATGCCACGGGCAAGACGCCAGTCCCTGGGTGGTAAGGGAAAAAAGGGGACATACTACCCACAATCCCTTCTGCTTTGGGCCACATGAGCGTCCTTAGAAGACGGTGTGGCAGAAAAAAAGGATTGCTCTCTCACCTTTTAATAATGCATCAACTGTGACAGGATCAGCTACTGTTAAAGCAGCCGCACACTCCTTTCACACTTCCTGTTTGACATTTATGAGATCCGTGAAGGTCCGGATGGCGATGCCAAGCCGTGACTAAGCACTGATGACTTTCTCAGGACAGGACACACAGGGCTTTCATTGTCAAGTGAACTGAGCACCCTGCTAACAGTCTGCTGTACAGTACCGCTCCGGCTGTGAGACCTCAAGAGGCACAGGGACCCTAAAAATGGATTATCCATTGCTGCACAGCCCACTCTCTTCCCAGCAGTTAACTTCCCACATTCTGACACTGAAATCTGTCTCCTCCATCTATTCATCTTTCTTTTCTTTCCTGACCTGCCCCCCCCTCCCCCTCCTCTTCCTTGTCTTTCTCTTAAGCTCTTTGCCCCATTGCTTCAACCTCTACTCACTGCTTTGCTGAGATTCACTTTGAACAGTTGGCTGTTTTTGTTCTGCTTTTTACTTCCTTTATTTACAGGCTTATGGCAAAGTCACTACATGTATTAGCTGGTAGCTATTTTTAGGTTATTCTGAGATTTTCAGTGGTGGTACTGTGCATGTTCTAGGACAGTGACCTTTAAAACAAAGCACTGTTTCCTTGTGACCGATTATGGCATCAAGCTCGGCAGTTCAGCCTTATTTTTTAGGCTCCTGAAGAAGTTAAAGTATCCAGTATTTCACAAGAAACTCCTGATTTTCCCATCAAAGTCTGTTTACAGGTCTTGCGGAGTACTGCCGCATCTGTGAAAAAAAGGCAGCGGTGTGAAGCCTGATAAACTGCCTCATGTGGTGTCACTTGAGTCAGTGTCGGTTGGGGCTGAACACTACATGTTTAAAAAATGAAAAAAATCTGGGGTTGTGAAGTTAGAAAGAAGTGAGACTACATCACCGCTACTAGATTAACACACCCAAACCTCTGACCGAAGTGTCGGTGGTCAAGCTGCATTGTGGGTAATGTAGGCGGCAGGTGTTGATAAGGAGCAAAAATGCACAGGATTGGAAATGGTGCATCGATTTTGAGCCTTTTCTTTAAAAACTGTCCATCACAAGTCCGACAGTGTTATTACCTCAGATTTATTTTGGGACCCCTTGAGGGGTTGAAAACCACCACTTAGCCTGTATGTCCAAAGGCTTTCAAAATAACAATATCAGTAGATGAATGAATGGAGGTCACAGGGCGACACACATATTTAATGCCAAGTTATTGATAATGTAAAATAAAGCAAACAAACAAAAAAGCTTTTGTGGTCACTTGTGTGTAGATTGACAAAATAAGTCCGCAGTCAATGTCCACTTAGTAGTTGTTTGCGGAGTTTTTAACCACATCTCCCAGTCTGCCTAGTGAGCAGAAGACTGTGAGAAAAGCTAGTTAAAAAGCTTGTAAGTGGGCCAAAAGTCAAGTTTTATTTAGTTTTTCTTATTTCCATTTATGAAGAATGTTTGTTTCAGTTTTAGCATCAAGGTCCCATTAAGCTTTGAGTGATAAAAACAGAAACTGTGATGTTGCCATGGAGACAGTGAGTTACTGTAGCTGTAGGTCACACCTGTGCACCTGCTGATCGTGAGGCAAGATTTAAAGCTATATAAGAAGCACCATTTTATGTGATTTCTCAGCAGATTTATGGATTGAGGCTCATTCTTGACCTTGGAAAGAGCAAAAAAATCTCACCTCAAGGTCAATTTATTAGCCCCTCTGGACCTTTCAACCACATCACATTTGCTTCATGAGCAGATGAAGTTTGCCCAGTTGTCATGGAATTGTAGTTGTTCAAGTTTCTTTTTTTCTGAGCACTTTACTTACAAAAATTTGAACATTTACAACATTGGGATTTATACATGTATCACTGGAGATTAAGTTCAGGCGTAGTGCTATTAAATTCTGGTTAATCAGGCGCTGAAAGGTTAATACAACCCTGATCTTCTAGGGTCAACATTGAAGGCTCTCTGCCACCAGCGTCAGGAAGCTGCGGCCCTCCTCTGACCCACAGATGACAGGCCACGGTGGGCTTCATCCTGCCCCCAACTCCTTTTAAAGAAGCAGTCAGTTTAAAGAATCTCCGAGGGTCAAAACCTTCTGCATACCAGGCCTGAGATGACATCAAACACCCTCCCCAACAAAACCACAGTCCCTTTACATGCTCTCTTTTTTTTTTATATGCAATGTCTCTCAGCCTCACTCTGTTTCCATGACGATGATCAAGTATTGAGTTTTTTCCTACTAAAGTCCGGCTCATGACATGGCGCTGCAGCCCAGGGCGGGATTTGGATGCAGGCCATGGAGAGAGGATGGTGGTGGGGGGAGGAGAGGAGGATGGTGGGCCGAGAGAGCGCGAGAGAGATTGTGTGACTACATTACTGTAATCATGCAGAGATTAAACAGCAGAGCAGCGTCCTTTGAGGTCTGCAGGGAAATTGCTTTTGTATACAAAGACGCTGAGATCACATCCTTTTTGTGTTGAGAAAAGAGCGGGAGACTCAAATAGGTGTGCGTGTGATATTCACCCACGTACAGAGAGAGCGAGAGGGTGAGAATCGAATCGTTGGCTGGTTCATGAAAGGCAAAAGAAAAAGGGCACGATAAGAAAATCCCCGGGGTGAAGGGGCCAGATAGCGAGCAGTCGAGGGAATCTATGTTGAGACGTGATACTGCAGAGTGATTATGTAACAGAGAGAGGAAAAAGGCAACTCTTCCTTTAACGCTGAGGGGGTTAAAATTCCCACAAGGACAACTCATATTGACAGATGCAACCAGACACACAACAGGGCAGAAAAAAGAGGCATACACTCAGCAATTTCCTGTACAAAACGTTCTGTGAAGTAAAACGAAAGATCTCTCTACCCACTAAAAAAAACAACCCACACACCTGCTTTAAAACGGCAAAATTTAAACAGTGGATTCGCTCGCAAGGTTGAAGTTCAACAAAGTTAAACGTTGGTGAAGTTTGACACATTAATTGCCACCGTTGACCAACAGAAAAGCATCTAAATTGTGCTGACATCGAGGGGGGATGAAGTAGGCCGATAAAACAATCTCGATATGGGATCGTGATAAATTTTATGTCGATAACGATGATAAACTTTGGACATTTTTTACTCAATATGGATAAATCTAACAGCCTATCACACAGCAAAAATAAATGCAACAACAGCCAGTCAGTCTGAAGTTCTTGGCTTGCACGTCAAAGTACACGCCCATTTCCTACCAAAAAGCGTTGAGATACCGAAAGAAAGAAAGAAAGTGGATGTCCTCTGGAACAGAGGAAAAAAATGAGCGGAACTGAGGGGCACGAAAGCGACGGTGAAAGTGAATCGTGTTATCCTCCAAAGCTGAGGACATTGTTGACAAAAAAGGTAACACAACGTCAATTACATGGAAGTGGTCTGGATATCTCAAAAGTGTCGAAGCTCAGATTAAGGCGGCCTGCAAAATGTGCTGTCGGTCGGTGCCAAACAAGACGGGAAACACAACAAATCTTTTCCATCGTTGCTTATTAGCTGAGTTGCACCACTGGCTTTTATTTTACCTCCTCTGTTGGAAGATAAACAGTTATGAGACGGGAGTCGATGGTACAAAAACAGCCACCTCTTCAATAAATAATGAAATTCAAATGTAAATGAAATTAATGTACAATGTCCTGAGAACAAACGACACAGCTCGCCAGCTACAGTAGTTCAGAAACTAGCCCTGCATGTAGTCCCTTCGTCACCAAGTGTCTAGAACCAAATGCATAGTGCCTTGACGTATACTACACATATATCAAGAGATTTCAATAAAAACTCAGACACCATTCTTGTGTACGGAACTATAGTTTTTCATAGTTTTTAACACTGAAACAAGCCAATTTTAACAGCTTCCTAAAAGCATAAACGTGCCTCATGGTGAGCATTTTTCATTGAGGATCCACTGTAGAAATAATCTGTCAATAAGTCAATACGTGACCAGGCAGCACTGTCTTCTGCAAACAATGGCATGGAGTTTGTTGGCCTTTGACCCTGAAGAAAAGCAACATAACTACCTAAAATAGAACTTGCATTACCAGAGAAAAGCCCATAAAGTCAATTCAGAGGAGCATAATATGAGCCATTTGGTGGACACTTTTAGCCACAGTGCTTCACAGCATCACTGAGTGCATATAATGTTAGCGTGAATGGCCTCAGTGGGGAGGGAACTACCCCAGGCAATGTTAGTGACCTGCTGCATGCACACAGGCTACAAAGAGTCCATATCGCTGCCCCAGTTACAGAGTTAAAACCCATATATTGTGGGGGGTTTTCCATTCATTTACATTTTTTAATAGGTAGACTGTGAACCAGAAAGTTTGTGTTTAAACTGCTGCTGAAGTGCCTTTAAGCAAGAAGCTGAACCTGTAAATTGAATGTCTTTGAGTTTCGGACTAACAAGCCATTTGAAGACGCCACCTTAGGAAACTGTGATGGGCATTTTCACCATTTTCTGACCATTTTTGGACTAAACAGCTAATCGATTAATTAAAAAAAGCCAACAGACATAATGGCAATTAATTGAAAATAACTGTTAGTTGCTTGTGACGGAAGAAGTATCGAGATCTTCTAACTAAGTAAATGTCTCCCATTCTAATTCTTACAAAAGTACATATTAGCAGCAAAACATACTTAAAATGATGCAGAATGGCACCATGCAGAATGTTTTATTAATCATACATATATATTACTGAAATATTCTTACAGATGCATTCATGTGTACGAAGCATTTTAATTTGATTTAACTGTCAAATTGGAGCAAAAGTTTAACATTTTTGTTGACTCTTTGGTGGTTTAATATATGACAATGAATCCTATTTTATAAACTGATCATATGTTCATTTACATACATGTAAAATCTTAACCTGAAAAGTAACTAGTAACTAAAGCTTTTATCCCGAGGGAAATTGTTGTGCAGCAGTTGCAGAACAAAGTAGAAAAATAAAATATCAATAAAAAGGTGCAAGTGTAAAAATATCAATAAACAGACACCCAAAATCAACAAAAATATAAACAAGGTTAATGGTAAGGTTGCCTCTTGGTGAGTTGCATATAGATGTGTATGAGAAGTGGCTTATTGCTATGTATGTTTAAGTATATATGGTTAATTCAAAATGTTCAATGATGTCCAGGACATTGCACATTTTTTCCCATAAGTTGCAATGATTGTAAAATGTAGAGTAGAGAGTAGAGAGTACAATATATCCATCTGAAATGTGGTAAAGTAGTATAAAGGCATAAGATTGAATTACTTAAGTAAAGTACAAGTGCCTCAAAACTACAAGTCCAGTACTTGAGTAGATGTACTTAGTCACTTTCCTCCACCATTAGTTGCAGCACTATTAGATATATATGTGTATGAGATGCACATAGTTTTAGCAGTGAGGGGACAGTAGTGTCCTGTTACTGGTGGTGTCTTACTGACCTCAGCGTGGCCTCCGGCGTTCAGGAGCTTGTTGCAGCGGTCACACTTGAGACACAACTTGTGCCAGTCCTTCCCCAGAGATGACACCTTTTCAGCTGCACATGAAAGACAAAAGACAGAGACAAGGGGACGTGGGGGTGAGACGGGTGAGTGCAAACATTCACATAGAGCAGCATTTATATACATTACTGTGGACAACAGTCTTCAGTTTCTCCATCGATTGTGTCTTTGTATGAGTTATAATGTGGCGTTCAATCACTCGTCGCAGAGAGGAATGACGTCCCTCATTGCTTCACCCTCCAGAATAATGATTAGCTTGTACTGGGGAGGGGGGGAGGAAACTGGGATACTGGGAATGCCTGTGTACCACACAGGATGCTGTGATGATGTCATTGCGGGATAGGCAGACAGTGGCGTGAGTCCCCGTCCAGCTGGAGCAGCAGGGGGTGCCCACATCTAACCCAGATCCTTTGTGTTACCCCTCCAAACATACACACACCCCTCCCCCAGTTTACAGTATACTATCCTGTTGCAGACAGACCCTTCAACCCCATTTCCGTCCCCTTTTTCCTCCTTTCTCCCGGACTGAACCCCCCCTCCAGACAAGCAAGGGACCCTAATTATACCCTTTCCAATAATAAATCTCTGCTGCTTCCACACAATGGGCCCTGAGGAGTTGTGCAGGCAGCAGAGGAAACACCTTCTCTTATCAAGGCAGGGCACAAATAGCCGGATACTTGAGGCTGTTTCCTACATGCCCTCAGTCAAAAACACACACATACACAGCATGTATGCAGACATACAGACGATTACTTCCTCCTCTCTATAGCTGCTTTAGCGGCATATCAGGAAGCAAATTAAATCAGACATTTGAGAGTCGGTTTCTGAACAGCATGGAATGCAAAGAACTCTTTTGTCCAAAAACACAAGAAAAAATAAACTATAACTAAATATGGACGTCACGAAAAGGATAATATGAATACGATAGCTTCTTGCCTTAAAAAATGTTTCATTTCATTATAAAAATATTCAAGCAGGATAGTAATCTTTCTGATCTATAACAGACTTTTCAAAACCAATCCACACTTTAAGCTTCAATACAACACTGTGAGAAAAAACGAGCATTACAGATAACCAGTCTTGCATGAGCAGTACCTAACCGGCCCGGGAGGTTTTATTATAAGAGACCTCAGTTAACATTTGTTCCTTTTACGGATTGTGTGTATTTTGTATATTTTTTGTATTCTTCTGTGTATTCTTTTCACTTTTGACCAAATGAATTTTCCGTCTTTTGATAATGAAGTTAAATTTGATTTGATTTGATGTGAAAATTATATTATGGGTATCATGTGCGGAAAATGCTCTCTGCAGAGGTTTCTGTTTACTCTTCGATCACTTTCGCCGTCAGTTCTCCCTGTCAATTACAACCCTGAGACAAATGGCCAACAACAAGGCCCTGGAGGATAGCTGGAGATGGGGTGAGGGGTGAGGGGTGAGGGAGGGGGAGACCTCTCATAAACACTTGGGAGCAGAGGAATGCTGACTTGGACGAAGCAAGCTGCCGGAAATGTTAAATCACTCTTAAAGATACTGTTATTCAGAGTAAAAAGCCGACAATAAATCACTCTTTAAATCAATAATCTGCTCTTAAATCAGAGGATGGCCACAAGACCTCCAGACATGAACACCAGAGTAAAAGGAAATGTATAAATGGGATCAATAGCCTTGTGCATCTGCTGTCACTGCTTACATACCAACTGACACTTCAACTATTGTCAGTGTCATCTCTTTCATTTCAATGGCAGTTCAAATACTTTCATCTCTTGCACAACTGCTTCCATCGATTTGCCATATACTGACATCTCAAAAGCTTTCATCTCTAACTCTTAAGCTGACATTTCACCTGCTTTCATCTCTTATACTTAAACTGACAGTTCAACTACTTTCAGTGCTAGCATACAAACTGACAATTGAACCTACAGCACTTGAACTTGAAACTAAATTTTCAACTGACACTTCAACTGTTAACAGTGGAAACAGTTCAACTGCCTCTGGTGCTTCAACTTCAACTTGAAAGCAGTTGAAATGTAAGTTGAACTGTAAAAGATGAAAGCCATTCAAATTTATCTCTTCTTATTTTCAATGGCAGTTCAACTACTCTCATCTCTTATACCTCAACTGACAGTTGAACTGCTTTTATGGTTAAGACATCTACTGACATGTCAACAGCTTTCATCTCTTACTCTTGAACTGACAGTTCACTTGCTTTCAGCTCTTGCTCTTCAACTGTCAGTTCAACTTTCACTTTCACTTTCAGTGTTTACACACAAACTGACAATTCAACTTCCTTCAGTGACGTTGTAGCTAGATTTTCAAATGCTATCAACAATTATAATTAAACTGACTTAATCTGCTTTTAACCCTAACACTTCAAACAAACATTTCAACTATTAACACTTTAAAAAGTTCAACTGACACTTCAACTTGACAGTTTTACTGATTTTAGTGCTTACTCTTCAATTGACAGTTTAACTGCTTTCATAAGTGGGACATCTACGGACATGTCAGCTGGTTTCATCTCTTACTCTGAAGTTGACACTTCACCTGCTTTCAGCTCTTACATACAAACTGACAATTCAACTGCCTACAGTGCTTGAACTCTGAAAAGATATAGTTCAACTGATTGCAATGGCTTTCGACTCCTACACTTCAACAGACAAAACCTTTCAGTGCTTCAACTTCAACCACAATTCTCATAAATTATTTTATCATGAGAAGAATTAACATTTTAAGACACTTTAACCTGTTTACATCCTGTTTGTGCATGCAAATTTCAGCGTAAGTGAGCACACCTTCAGTAAATTAAGTTTTTTCTAGTTTCTTTTAAATTAGAGAATTGTCACAAACCTTTAAACACCTTCAGACTATGTTTAAAAAGACTATAAATGGACCCAGCAGGGTCTTAACCTGTCTGCTCTTGACTATATGAGTGTGTGTGATTTATTTCCTCCTAAATCTGAGGATACCCATATACCTCCTGACACCTCTACAGCATTAAAAATACTGCCAGTGTGTTGTGTATTTAATGTTAATGTGTGTGTGTTCATGTCATTGACTGACTCATGAGCGCAGACAAACCTCCAGACAGATTTGAAAAGTCAGCGTATGAATGGAAACAGACATCAGAGCCTTGCCAGTATGTCCTCATTCCTCTGTATGTGACTCTGTCCGTGTGTAGTAACAAAGTCCACTGTTTAACAGCTCCCTGTTTTAAAGGGCAGTTGTTATTGTAAGAGGGGTGAGCCTGTCTGTCTGTATTATGTGTTATGGGAGTTATAGAGTGGGGGAGGTGGAGGGGATCTGCTTTTGGCCCAGATGTTCATACCCCCAGCTCCAAGCGAGCCTCTATCCTTATTATCCTTCATATAGCCCCAACCACTGAAATAAAGCCAGAAAATATGCATTTATGTCGATATTTTACATGCAAATAAATTTTAAAAAACGTATTGAAAATAAAAATTATGTAACGACCGCACCAAAAGGACTGACAGTTCTTCGTCTCCCAAAATAGTAAATGTGTGGGCACAAATGAGGCAACTGAAATGCCACCAAGTCTTCCTCCACCTCATTATGGCAACAACCTGAGGGTAAATGCACCCACTTGTGTAAACAAACAAGCCCCTGTTCACAGGGAAGTCTCTCCGGATATTCACATTTACATTGTCAACGTCGATGAGGATGTGCCAAATCCTTTTAGCCACTTCTCTCACGGCAGCCTGCAATTTGCCTCACTCAAAAGCACACAACAAAGGATTCCCCTGTGATTTAATGTAAGCAGTGGGATTGCTTTGGAAGATCACTGTTGAAGAACGTCTCACCTGACATTTGTGTCTGTTTTCTGCTGTAAACTTAGAGATATCTCCAATTAAGTAATTCTAATAATTCAGGGTTTTCACTGAGTCCCCTCGCCTGACAAAGACCACCTCCTCTAACATTATAAAAAACATCTAAGGGTTTGTCAGTTGACGAGTAAGCACTAAAAGCAATACAAGTGTGAAAGCAATTTAAATTTGAGTTGAAGCGTCAGTTGAACTGTTTACAGCATTAAAAGTGTTTGTTGAAGCGTTGGAGCTGAAAGCAGCTGAAGCTGAAGTCGGTTTAATTGTAACTGTTAATAGCATTTAAATTTTCTAGCTTCAACGTCAAGCACTGTAGGAAGTTGAAATGTAAGTTTGTATGTGAACACTGAAGTAGTGAGTAGTTGAACTGACAGTTGAGGAGAAAGAGCTGAAAGCAGAGTAAGAGACGAAAGTAGCTGAAATGTCAGTAGATGTCTTAACATAAAAGCAGTTTAACTGTGGGTTGAAGTGTAAGAGATGAGAGTAGTTGAACTGCAACTGAAATAGTAAGAGACGAAAGCAGTTGAAATGTCAGTTGAAGTGTAAATGATGAAATAATTGAAAGTTTAAGCACTGTAGGCCGTTGAATTGTCAGTTTGTATGTAAGCACTGAAAGTAGTTGAACTGTCGCCTGTTTTATTAAGGCAGATTTGACCGTTTAACAGAAAAAATATATATATATTCACCTTTAAGAGAGAACATGGACCTTTTTGAAAAGATTTAAATAATCCAAGATTTTTTTGTAATAAGTATATAAAAGCTATTAGAGGTACTACAGCTTAATGCAGCTGTACCGGTTTAATTTGTGATGGTTGCTGCTTGGGAGGTTTTCCAAATATGAAGTGTTTAATGTAATTTCTCTTATGTTAAAACATCTGAGCCTGTGATGGACGATTCAGATTTGCTTGCTGCAGAGGTCCAGAAAACCTCTGGATTTGTGGGACTTTTCACATTGATGTCATTATTAAAATCACGCTGTCTCTAAAAAAAATAAAATAAAAACATACTAAGTACTGACTGACAGGCGATGCTGCTGCAGAACTCCAAGCGAGGGGATGAGAAAAACTGAAACAGCGCCGGTCAGAGGTCATCACCAAAACCATATGATACCTGCACGACTGTAAGCTGCTTAACTTCATTTGTAAATTCCTGGTCTAAGCTCTTCAGTCTGCGGTTGGCTTCTCTGATTGCATTGTCAATATGGTTTAAATCACTGAGACAGCCTGCTGCTGACTCCTCTTCTCACTGATTTAGCATCAATGTTTACAAGCGCTTGGTTTTCACTGATGTTACTGAACATTAATCAAAGGAAAGAAGGCAAAAGTCAACATACTTGAAAGTGTTTTTGTGGTTTTGAAGAGGTATGTGTGTTCAAGTCAGTCAACTTACACCACAAAAACTGCTGTGAGGAGATGTGAGAAAGATGTGAGAAAACATAAGCACAATTTAATGTAGAAATGAGTGCTTAAACCGCATAAACACAAACCACAGCTGTGGTTCTCCACCCACCTCAGTACAGTTAAGCTGATTTGGAGCCAGGAAATTACCAAACAGGCTAAGTGCAAAAAAAAACTGACTTGACGCCCAACGAAAATGGCATTACGACAGCGTTAGTGCTACTGCTGGCATGAAATTAAGGGGCAACATCTCATCTGAACACTTTGTGCCTACTACTTAGGTGCCTCTACCTTACTAAATGGAAAAAGCATTTAAATTGTGAATGGCTCATGCTGTCTGATTTAATAAGGTCATATTCACATTTATGCAGCCATAATGAATTTCATAGCTACAAACATACATGCATACTTTGAACATCTGTAAAAGACCAGAACTAATGAGAAAGCGCACTTTTCCCTCACTTGGTCATATTTTATTTTGAAAAATTGAGCTGTTTCTGCTGTTCTAATGACATATTATCCATGATATCAGCCCACAATACAAATATCTATCAGGGGTCAGCACAGAAGCATGAGATAGGGGCAGTTGTCGTCTTTGATGAGGAGAAATCCTCAATTGGGCCGAACTTTATTCCTGGGAAATTGGAGTCATACGACATCTAATGCAAAGGGTAAAAACATGAAACAGATTCAGTAATATCATTGAAAACGAATGACTCATGTGATATTCCAGTGGGTAAGAGTGAAGCAAAGATGGAGGTACATCAGAGAACTTCAAGCAGGTTCTAACTCGATTTATTTTGTTTGTTCTGCTGCATGATTCACTTACACTTCAGATCATATTAAGAGTGAAACCAATTATGCTCCATGTGCAGACAGTCTGTAAGAGGAGCAGCATGGGAGGGAGCAGGCCTGCAGCAAATGGTCTACTGTAATTGGACAGAACATTAAGCAACAGAACTTTAACAAGGGGTCTTCAGAGGGGAAAACATTAACGGCCCATCTCTCAAAATGACTTAATTACGGTTGCTTAATTGTCAGCAGTGACAGGGCAGCTGCACCCAAACACCAGAGCTGACGGTAGACTGAGATTCACCCTGGGTCAGGAGGAAGCCCGTCCTTTCTGTCTTACTTAAAGCCTAAAAAAAGTCACAACAGATAAACAGTACAAGTACAGCACAACATTTATACAGCTGAACTCCCAGCATGCAACACGGCAGGAATGTCCGCCAGGGGGTTGGGCTCTGAAATCTCATATGGGTGCTCTCTTATCACTCAATAATTTGATCAGGGCGCAACGGGGGAAATCGAATGCGTTTGACAAAGAGGGCAACGCCACGGCCGCTGCAGGGGAAAATAAAATCAGCTGTTTCTGGTTGTTTAACAGCTTTAAGAGAAAAACACACTTTAATGAAGCATGAGGGTAAATATTAATCATCAAAATAGCTCATTGCTATATAAAAATGTACATTTTATGACTATATTCTCCATCAGTTTGTCACATATGAGGTCAAATCACAAGCTTATGAACACGTCTCTTTGTAACGTTCATGATGTAACAAAATGTTATTGTAAATATCTCTGAATCACGGATGGCTGAATTCTGTTCGGTTGCACCCTCTGGTAATGTGGACCCATCTGTTCAGCTCTTCCTACAATAAACCCGTCCAAAACACACTCATAAACCAACACACACACACACACAGTGCCCTCTCCTCATCCTCGTTCTCATTCCCTTCATCCATCAGTGACAGCTGAGTCCACGCGGGTGTTTTTCTGTCACAGCAGTGTGATAACTGCACGTCCTAATAAACACAATACACCTGACTGACTGACTGGAGGCCCCAAAGGCAATGCAGGACCCAAACATGGGAGGTACATTTAGTTAAAGAAAAAAAACAAACCCGGCTCATATCTCAAGAGAGATGTAAGAAAGGAAAAAACAAGCAGCCAGTGTTTCCCTCTCTGCATCCTCTTACTATTCTGTTCTCTGGAGTACAAACACCCTCAAGGACTTGCGACCTTTTTACTTAACTTGGAGACAATCGCCATTCAGTCGGGCACACAGGGGCATTCAACCTCACCGCAGGAAGTGGCTGTGAAAGAGTTTCAGGTTGTGCACTAAACAAACTCCTTCATCACATTACTCGACCGACAACAACATCTTTTATTGAGTGTGGGGACAACCTGTGCTCATTCTCTACATGTCTGAGTAACAGGTCTACACCTAAAGTAATACTCCCAATGATTTTGCTAGATACAGTGATTAAAATGATTTGGGGAGCACTTTTATTTATTTATTTGCAGCTTTTGTCCTTTTCACAAGGACAGTTTTTAACTAGTTTCAAGTCTAAGAGGCATCATCAAAGAGATGAGATGTTTACAGGGAATATTCCAAAACCGTAGGGCTAAAACTATAAATTAATGTTTGTTTTCACTGTTAATTAAGCTATTGATTGTTTCTTTGCTTAATTTGCTTATTTCTTTGTCTATAAATGCCTTAAAATGAGGACAACTCGCCAGAGCATGAGGAGTCCTCTTCCATTTTATTATTTTGTATGAGCAACAGTTTAAAATTTTTTTGTTTATAATATATGAAATGTGTGATAAGCAGCAAATTCTCGCATTAGAGAAACCTACAGTAAAAATGTTGCCATTTTTATTTGATAAATATAATGCAAATAACGATTATTTTCAGCATCGATTAATCTGCCTCTTATTTTCTCGATTTGTCACATGATTGTTCTGTCTATAAAATGTCAGAAAATTGTGAAAAAGTGTCTGTTACAATTTCCCAGAGCCCAAGGTGACTTATTCAAAAGTCTTCTTTTGTCCAACCAAGTGTCCAAAACCCAAAGACACTGTATTTATAATGATGTACAGAGAGAAGGAGCAAATCCTCACAGTGGAAAAGCTGACTAATCGTTTCTCATTCAACACAATTAAACACGATTAATAATCCATCTGTACTTGATAAGGTGTTGAAAGTTGTAAAAAGAATTTTAAAAGATCATCCTCTGTTGGTTCTGAGGGAACTTAAAGTGAGTTGACTCCCCCCCGGCGGTGGTGTGCTCAGGGTCAATGTATGCTGTGGTGCTCAGAGAGACTGTGCAGGATGTGGAGCGATGCTAAAGAGCCACTAGGAAACACGTATTTGGATCCGTCTCTCCCTGTGGCTGATGCAACCCTGTGGCAAAACTTAGCTCTGGAGGTCGTCTGTCGCCTCAGCCAAGGCGAGGTTTCCTCCCCAGGCTTTCTCCCTCTCCTCCCCCCTCCCCCCTCCCCCCTCTGTGAATAAAAGGGGCCGACCTCGTGAATCCTGCTGGCTGACGTAAATGGGCCGCAGTTAACTCGCATCCTGTCTGCGCTGGTCAGAGGAGCCGCAGGCGAGGAGGCTGCTCCACAGTCCCTGCCTCGGTGACTCGTTCGCCCTCCCTGAACCCCTGGGACTGGCTCGCCCCACAATGCACCTCATCTTTAACCGGTCAGGACACTGTGTACTGGCTACAGGAACTTCAAAAAGATCTAGTCTGCATGACTAGTTTACAGAGTAGTGGACCATGTCTTCAAACGAGGAAGCAGGACTTTATCACTAAGAGTGGCACCTTCAGATCCAGCCCGTGGTAATTGGATAATCAGGCCTTGAGGGGTAGACATCATATGACAGAGGCATAAAGTGTAGAAGTTCTTAGACCGCTTTGAGTGAAATCATCTGAGTCTTGTAAAGCTAATAAAAGCCACCATGTCTACATGAGCACATGGTCAAATGGAGTAGTTTCCTTTGAAAGAGTCGAAAAAGTTAAGTTCAGAGGAGTTCAGGCTATAATTTTTGCCACGATGTACAGCAATGTACACACAAACCATGCAATCATTTTTCTCCAGTCTCGTCTGTGTGTATGGAGACAAATTTTACGCTGAAGTTAAGAATTTTCAGCTTGTATGAAAACATATTTGCCTCAATTTGTACCCCGGATGAACTGACTATACATGCAATTTACATGCGATCTGAATACTCTCAGTTATGTGACTCTACTCTCCGACCCTACAGGGAAAAATCTCATGCAAGGCAGAAAATATCACAGAGGACGGGGATGCCAGGTTACAACATTTATTTTGTGAGCGTTGACAATGTAGTACGTAGAATCCAAGCTAGCTACACTTTAGGATTATGTGTTATTCTTCAGTCTACGCTCTACGTTGCACAAACTGTTCGATCTTGCACTTTGCGTGTAAACGTGTTTGTCTAAACTTTTGTGAAGAGCAGACCAACATAGTAAAATTACAGTATGGACAATCAGGAAAACTATCAATGAACTGAATTTGCTGTGTTTTATCCAATATGCTTCCAGTAAAAACACTTTAAAGGCCAGTCTTCAGCCTTTATTGGAAGTGGATACATTGATTATTGTTTATTGCTGAAAAAACGCAGAAATAAAACCAAAAAAGAGATTTGATATAATGAAAATCTTAAGGATTATAACTTCATTTGGATGAACTATAGACTAGGGCTGTCCCAAAAACCACTCGAAGCTTCAGTGAGAATTACTTGCGAATAGCTTCGACCGGGGGCGGGGGCGGGGGCGAGATTGCGTCGATTCGCGGCGAAATCCCTGGATACTGTCTCTTCTCTCCGCTTTTAGTGTGTCACACAAACAAAGCACATCTGCATCACCACGCTCGTTACTTAGACTAGCCGCCAACACGAAAACGGGAACAGGTGAGCATCACGTAGTGCCCCCTGGGTAATGCAGTTTATTTAGGGTGATTATGAATCGCACAGAGAACCTAATATGGAGAGGGCAGAAAAGAGTACAAAAACAGCTTGTGAGAAATGCCACAGTGCAAGAAAAAGTCACGGTACACGGTAAAATTTAGAAGTGACGGCACTGCGTACCGGTAAGTACCGTCCCACTTCAAGCACTGGAGTCTAATGAGAGATGAGGACAAAAATCGGACTTCAAGGATTTTCCTTTTTATTGAAATGAAAACGGCTACAAAATGTGCAATAATTATATCAAATAAATTA
>NTHP01000149.1:439658-470218 GCA_003416845.1 Oplegnathus fasciatus
AGCTTAATGCCATCTCCATTAGGGGATCATATTTGTGCCTCAAAAAGGCAGAGAAAAAGGACACTCATTGAGTAGCTGGGCAGGTTATGCAATGGCAATGAGCAGGAGGCAACGACTCAAGAAATGATGTTACATAACTGACAAGGCACATTCACACAGCCCACCGGGCAGCCAAGTGGAAAACAGGGTACTCTAGCGTTGACAGAAAAGAGGGGAGGAAAATAAGGGTATTGTGTGGATGTTTGGGAGAAAAAGCGGGGTAAAAAAAAAAGGAGGTGTGTGGGAAACGTATCGTCAGGCTGAGAGGACGAAGGTATTCTGCCTCTTAGGAAGGACAAACGTGCGAGGAGACAGAAAGAGCTTTGTGTGAATAGAGATGTCGTTTCTCATTATAATGCATGAGGCACTTTGAGAGTCTCCGTTTAAATAAAGGCCATCTCACCCCATTTCCCCCAGTCCGTCTAAAAAAAANAAAAAAAAATCAGGGGAAGAGGAATTCAGGGCCTGAAGCGAGAGCAAGTGAGAGGAATTGGTGAATGAAAGAGAGGAAAAGAAACTCACAGCAGAGCACCATTAGTTCCCATTAAGTTCTCATTTATTCACTTAGCTGCACAAAGATGCACTGCTCCAATTTGTCATGCACAAGAGTTTTGAATTTGGAGTCTGGAGCTGGGAGACTTAGCGAGCCATGCTGTGTTTTGTCCTGCACGCTAACCTTGTATTTCCACAGGGTCTGGTCACATGTCAGCCAATAGTCCCTGGTGTATTCTCAGCATCTCTGTACCACAGGAACTAACAGATGTGAGGCCGCAATGTGGACTCTGGGAATTTGAATCCAGCGAACCCTACAATTAAAAAGTAAGTTCGCATTCTTTTAACACCAGCAACAAGCGACGGTTTCCTGCACTTTAAGGCTGTAGAAACTTCACAAGCAAAGAGAACGGCCGTCAACATTTGCACTTCAGTGGCGATGAAATTGAACCATCACCACCATAAAAAAAAAACAGCTGTTCATTAAAGTAACGAATGGAAAATAATAAAAAAAACATTTCCCAAAACCAAAATAATTTAAATCCCAGACTGTGGCTCACCGCTGCCATGCAAAATGACGTTCTTTTTTTTCTTTTTTTTTTTTACAGGAGTAAAGCGTTAGAAACGCCTTTGCCTGCTAAATCCAATATTGGGCAACACCAGCTGGAGGACCAGGTGGGTAACTGCAGGGTGGGCCAATCACTGCTCTATATAGCACACCACGAACCACCGCCACAAGAGGAAAAAAAATGGGAGCAAAATGGGACGGGAAATAGACAATTTTCTCTATCAATAACACATGTCCTGGTGTAGATCAGAAGCAGGGGATTTTTTTTCCACTTTACACCCTCATTCATGCGACTTTAACTGTTCTGCAGAGCTGAAAATTTCACCTCAGCACAGGATTTCTTGCGACTGAGCGGAGGATGTATGTAGGTGGAGCTGCAGAGCTCATTCTACAGTATCATGTTGATGCTGTGGGCGGCAGCACAGGCCGAACTTTCTTCACTCCCACCCTGACCTCTCCCATGCGGTGTCATAGGTTTCATCGCCTCCCTCGCAATGACTTAATTTTGTCATTAACGCCTCCCCTCACTTTCTCCATCCTCCCTGGTTTTGACATGTGCAGCTGTCTCCACCCATGCTGGTTCCAAGTAGCCGTTCATCATCATCCTCATCATCCTTACAGCCGACTCAGCCCCGGGTGCTCGCCACCCATTAAGACACACCCCAACCAAAAATAACTCTGCCAGGATGGATCTCAGTATGTTACATAAAATAAAAAAAAACATAAATCACAGAGGAGCTGTGACTCACTCGCTGCAGCGAATTAAGGCTACGACACAAATTAATACTCAGACATGCATAAAATCTGTATTGGAGGGAAATAAATCTTATTTGCGCTGATATTATGCCATGCCACGGTGACTCTCGGGACCCATAGCATGAGCAGCAGCTGTGATGTTCGCTGCCGCTCCTGTTACGTAAGAGGACTTCCATCCACTCACATAATTGATTTTGACCCCCGTGACAGCTCTGATGTGTGCTGCGAAGTGTAGAAAAGATCAGCAGCCGAAGAAGAACACTTTTTTTTTTTTTTGTTCCCAGCATGCGGCCAAACATAAACACAAGATTACTCAGGGTTCAGCAGCATAAAAATAAACTGAGCAGGGTGCCTATCATGTGCAACCTTCAGATTCAAAGCAGAGATGTAAATTTTTGTTTATCTTCATGACTTGAGCTCCTTTAATCTCTCTGCCTTGCTCTTTGTCTGTGTGCATTTCTTCTACGGTAAACATCTGTTATAGTAAATAGAAGACGCCATCGCTGTGTGACTCAAAGCTCTTTGCTCAAGTAAGTGGGTGTTGTGTTCCCCCATCTTTGTTTACAAGGACGCAAAAAGATGCATGTTTACAGGTTTTCATCCCACTGACGCAGCATGATGTTGCTGTGCTCCCTCTGCGAATGGGCAATCTCAGCATATGGCATTTCTGCAGTCTTGGCTGTGGCTTCCATCAGCAAACCCTCCAAAGCCAACTGCCACGCTTGGACGCTTACCAAACACAACAAATTAAAAATGGCACGGATCAGTGTCAAAATAAGATAAATCATTCATCCAGTTTTGTGAATTTAATGCAGACAGGGCATGTTTTCTCTCCCGTGCGTTAAAAGCATTTTATATGTCATAAAAAGTACAAATTTATTGAAATATTTGCTTTTGTGGCTTTTGTTTACATTGACCTCTTTGCCTCTCCAGCTTTGTGCTTTCCCAAAGTTTGTCTCTGTGAATCATTTACATTGCCAGCTACTCTTTCCCTAAAAAAAATTTGCCTAATCTAAGGAATGCTGTGAACTTTGCTTATGTGAGAAATTCCTTTGGGAAATGTAGGAAAGCTTTACATTTTTCCCACCACTGAACAAAAAGCCTAAAGCAATATTGAGCTTTATGGATCCAATATCAGGTTCCTGTCAAACATACTCCACAAAAACACTTTTAATATCCTGCTGTGTGTTGTAGATATTGTTCAAAACACAGGGAAGTAGCCACAAGTGCATGCAAGTGTTACACATTCAGAACTCCATTTGAAAAATAGGCATTTTTAGAGAATGTAAATCCTGTAACTCAACATAACTTAATTCTACTTGTGTGAACGTATATTTGTTTCAATGAATGGGCATGAACTGCTCTGTACCCGAATAGACACATTATTCATGGTATTTGTAAATTAAGGTGCTATATCATTAGAAAAACTGTGGAACAAGTTGTCCCAAAAAAGATCGATCCCCTGTCAGGAGTATGTTTAGGCTAACGAGCGGGATCACCATCATGCTGACCCAAAAGTACGTTTCAAAGAGGTGGGAGCGAATAAAGCGGGCATCACTTACCGAAATACACCGTCTTGTCACACTTGGGGCACTTTGAAGCCATGTTTCGGTGTTGTGGGTCGAGTGAAAGTGATCTGTGTTGTTTGTCCGGAGCGGCGTCCACTTTCTCTCCGTCCTCTGGCTCTTCTTCTCTGCACACAGCAAGTGTCCCGCTCCGCTCACAGAGGCTGGGAGCATCTATTCGGTCAACGGCTGCTCATTAGCATAGCCCCGCCCCCCCGCCGCGATACTCGTCCTCATGCCTCGTTCAAGTGTCGTGGGAAATGTCACCATTCACAATGCATTGGCTCCATTTTAACCTGTTCAGAACCCAATTATGTTCCAAACACAAAAAAATATTGCAATGGTGAATTTCTACTCTAAATGCACTCATAAATCATTAGCAATCAAATTTTTTTAGTAAATACGAAGTATAAAATAAGACGAAGAATCTGAAGGCGAGACGCCACTAATAGTAAAAATGACAATAAACACATTGCATATATATTTTGTATTATTTTAACAAAATTATTGATAAAAAAACAACAATATCTCCAGAAAACAGTATGTTCAAAGTCTCCTGAGTTGAATATTATGTGTACATAATCAATAGGATGCATTATAAGCTGATTGTATCATTAGAAAAGCAAATCAGAACACTCAGAATAAATCAAAACAGTATTTGCCTATTCATTTCCCTATTTCCCTTCTGGTGACATTCAGATCCCTCGACCATTCCAATGGACGGAGTTTTTTGAAAAAATCCTGAGTAAAAGCTATAAATCTGTCATATGATATTGTGACATGTATAAGTAATATAACATCTCATGTTTCCTTTAAACACAGTATAAACACAAATTATGTACTTTAACAATATGATTAATAGATTAAAATGTGCCCTACGCTTCCTCGGTCGGCCATGCTTGCTGAAAAAGGGGGTGTGGCTCTATTGCAGTCCGCTTTAGATGATGAAACACTATGATTGGCTTATAGACATCCATTCAATTATGTTTGTTAATTTGGGTGCAGTCAGATGACAAGTAATCATAGATCTAGACATCCAAGAAAAGTTATGTCCATTGGAATGGTTGGAGGATCTCAACGGGTTGAAGGAAAAGCGTTTTCTACCAAAATTGTAGAATAGCTTTTTTTCCTCCTTTCCTCAGATAACTCTCCAGATCACGTTTCCTGAGCGACCTGCTCAAGTTCCTCCTAGGAGATCCCCAGGTGCTCCCAGACCAGCTGGGAGAGTCGCTTCAGTGTGTGTGTGTGTGTGTGTGTGTGTGTGTGTGTATAATGTATGTTCCCCACCAATCAAGTATTCTAATTAAACTGAAAATATTAAATTAACTTCTGTCTCCTGTATACATTAAACATAGTTGTACTGTGTAAATAAACATCAGTTCTTGGGTTTTTCCATTAGATTTTTTTTATTAGAAAGCCAACAATATTTCTAGATATATGTTTTTTAATGTGACCCAAATGGGTGTGAAAAGAATCATTTTATAGTCTAATTATATTATAATCTTAAAGATTTTCATTTCATTCTCTTTCTCAGCACCTATGGCGATAAGCGATAATTGCAGGTGTGTTTTTGGACCTCACTTCCCAAGTTTCATCATCTGTAGTCATCGACCTTTTCTTTGTTTGTAGTAACCATTTACTCGCAACGCTAGCAGAGACTGGAAAAAATAGCACGCCGCTTCACACACAGGTGAGTTAAAAAAGTTGTTTCAGTGGAAAATGGCCACTAGATGGCCAAAAAATTGGTCAAAAATCATGTAAAGTAGAGAAGAAGAAAAAAAGGGGCGCGGCATGGTGCTACAGGCCACGACAAATAAACATTAGAAAGACTGAAATTTTCAGTGAATTGCCGAAATGTAGGGTCAATTGAAAGCCTGTTTCGGCATTTTCTCTTCATCCTGCCTCCTCGTAAGTATTCGAGATACATTAGCCCAAAGCAAAGGATGTAAATATTTAGCTAGTTTTATCAGATGAAAAGCAAAAGGCTACAACTCACAAAGTGAATTTCTATTTTCTGAATCTTTTGCAACAGCTTTTTGTATGTACGCCTGTGCCACAAAAAAACAACCACAGGGTCTATTTCGTTTTTATTTCAACATGGGTGACAAGTCATATCCGTGGCTAAAGGACTATTAAATTAGCTACAATTTACAAATTAAGTGCTTGTGAGATCACCGAATAGCATCAAACTCCCACCCCCCAAACACCTTTAGAAAGTTGTCATTGGGAGCCTGCGTTGACATTTTTTTGTAACTTTCGGAAACTGAAACTGCCAGGTTGGTTGAGTTTAAAAAGTATGCAGGATTTGAACTGCTCTCTTAAGCTCTCCTTTTTAATTCTTCACACAGTTATTTCTCTCACTTTTCACATGTACAACATCATGGATGCCTTTGATGAATGGCTGTCCAAAAGTATGTCCCCTTATCCCTTTTTGTACGATGCATTGCCTTCAAATGTGGTCATTTGGAACAGCTATAAACACTTTAGACATGGTTGGATAACAGGTTGTACAACCTAATTTGTTTCAAGCATACTCTGGCCTTTAGAATCTTCATAGCTGTATTTCAAGTGGTAATTTTTACGAGCTGTACTTGAAGGTAACATTTCTTTCTCTATGGGCCAGCCTGTGGTCTGTCATAGCCAGCCTAGGCCAGGCGGGAAAGCTTTTGGGCAAGTGGTGGGGCAGTCCACTGGGGAACATGCACTCCCACTTCCTTTTTCCCCTTTTCCACAAGAAGAGTAGGAGTTTGGTTGAATCACAATGCTCCCTTTCAGAGTGAGTGACTCGTAGGAATTTGTTAGGCAAAGGAAGACGCTGAAACGTGGCTCTGGTGGATCAGCTTTCCCGCTAAGAAGGCTGCTGGCTTTGTGACAAACCGAGGGAGACAGGCGGAGCTGAAAAACAGCTTCTGAATTTCTCACAATCCAGAATGACAAGTTGTTGTTGCATTCACTTGTGATGACTAATTAAAAGGCTCATTCACAATACGTTATCAGTTCCTCCAGCCTCTTTCCACTTGCGGGCCTCTTGAGAGAGACTGAGGTCATCTCTTTCACACATCGGTGCTGTCTGGTCTGTCTGCCTAGTGACACAGTCCAGGTCCTGGTCCAGGAACAGACTGATATTTCCCACATCTGTGTCCCGGCTGATTAGCACCCGTCAGCATGTCTGTAACCGGTTCATCCTTATCTCTGAGCTCACTGTTTTAAAAAAACTCAGTCAGGTGGAGACTCCACGGCCTCTGAAAGGCAGCAAAACTGTACACTTAGCAACATTTGGGCAATCCTGATGAGCAGCGGTGCCCGAGGAGATGTTTCCCAGCATTTCCTACCCGGTGTACAGTTTGAGTAGAGAGTCTTCCTGCCTCAGCGCTCACGGTGTCTGTTTCACAGAGGACATGAGTTCATTACCGTTCACCTCCAGTTGTTTGCTGTGGTTGCAGGTTTGTTGCCAGTTCTGCTGAGAGGAGAGGAGGTCAAATATACTACAGAGCGACACAAAGAGGAGGTAGGAGATTGAAACCGAAAGGCCAATGTTCTCTGAAATCCTCGGCTCACTGAATACATGTGATAAAGATGAAAGGAGGGGTACATTATTCCCACTGTCTGTAATATAAAACATTTAAGTGAGGCTGAAAAAGAGAATCAGCAAAACTTCCTTTGAAAAATAAAAAAAACGTTTCAAGATTTGGAGATATATGGAGCAAAAATGAAGGATAAGTGGGGGAACAGATGCCCTTGACAGGCCTGTTCTCAAAGGCAGTGATTTGACGCTTATGAGGAGTGGGTAATCCCGTGGAGACCGAAGTGGACATATCCAGGCCACTAGTTTTACTTTTAACTTGTTTCTGATCTGGTGCTTGGTTCAGACCCCAACTGTTTCTCCAGAGCATATCAAGCATCCAGCCCCTCGGGGGAAGGACAGGAATAGACAGAGAAGGGGGGTAGAGAGAAGGGTGAGGTGGTCCTAAGGGCTTAAAAGCATGTTAGTACTTTACTTTTGTAGAGTTACAATGGGGCAAAAAAGGGAAAAAGTACATAAAAATGTGACACATCCTAATGTTTTCTTTATCAAAAAGCTTAGAGGAGCACTCTGGAGGAGATGACGATGAGGGTTATCTTGGATTCAACAACATACATATACAATCATAAAAGACGCCGTTGAGATGTATTATGGGTATTGAATGATGTAGTGTTTTTGGAGCTTGACCCATTTGGACCCCTCTTTTATAAATCTGTCTCTCACGAGTCCCCCAACTTAATGGAAGTGCTAAACTAAGTCGCTTGAGTACCCCTTTAAATATTACACACTACAATACAGTACAATGTATTACAAATATTAAGTCTTACAAGGGAAAAGTGGTTCGTTCAAATCAAACATATTCAAATTTTCCTAATATAGAATAAATGTGGGCTACGTCATTCCTGCCATTTCAAGTATTTGAACACAATACTAATTTGAAAATTTACTGAAATGAAAACAGAATTACAGATTTTAAAATGCACTCAAAGAAGTTAAACTACATGAATAACCTCCTTAATTATAGTAATGACAAACTACCCGGAAACATGATTATCTACAGCAGTAAAATGCAACATACACATTAATGCAGCAGTGATATTAATCCAGAAACATCAGATATAACGTAAAACACTGACAGGGAACATTTTACTGCACAATGAGTACTTTTACTTTTGATACTTCAAGTACATTTTGCTGATAATACTCATACTTTTACTTAAGTAAGATTTTGAATGCAGGACTTTTACTTGTAATGGAGTATTTCTACAGTGTGGTATTAGTACTTTTACTTAAGTAAAGGATCTGAATACTTCTTCCACCATTGGAAACAAACTCCTAACCCTTGCGGTGTAAGTTCTCGACCCCTTGCCCAACACAGGACCACGAGACCCTGAGCCGTGACCAAACCAGCAGCCGAAGGGTGTTTATGAATTCCAGCTGCACACCTGTCCTTAACACTACTCACCCCAACACACATTATATAAGCCCTGTGCCCCAAGGCCAAACAGGTGCCAAAGCTGTCTCCAACCTCAGACAGTGAAACTCCAGTGTCTCTGCCTTCAATTCCTTCCCTTTTCCTTCCTGTTCATCCCACTCCCCCCTCAAACACACACACACAAACTCACACATTCATGCTCCACAGATGCAAATGCAGGCATAATCCACATGAGCCACGTGACAAGCCGTTTGCTCTGAGGAGCCCACAGAACGGCCAGCCTGGGCCCGGCCCAAGACCACAGCGGGCTGCTTCTTCACAAGCGCAAGAGAGAGGCAACCAGATGATTTAGGATCAGATTGAGGGGTTCCGAGGCCTCTATTTAAAGTGGACAAGCACATCATTTAAAAGACCTCAGACAGCTGTGGTTATTTCTGAAAATGTAAGAACACGGTGTTTGCATGGGCAACACGTGATCTGTCGGGCGAGCATGTGCGCGTCTTTGAGTAAG
The DNA here is from genome assembly GCA_003416845.1 of Oplegnathus fasciatus. Lineage (NCBI taxonomy): Eukaryota > Metazoa > Chordata > Actinopteri > Centrarchiformes > Oplegnathidae > Oplegnathus > Oplegnathus fasciatus. Next base: position 448,548 of record NTHP01000149.1, read on the forward strand.
ACAGAGAAAAAAGAGCCTTGAATTAATTATTGAAATGTTCCCACAGCACACACTCTAGAGTGGCGATTATTTTAGAAACAGTAGCCTATGTTTAGCTCTGCCAGGAGACAGGGGTAAGATTAAACATTCTCAGCAGATGATAAGCTATATGCTGGGTGACAGACAGACTCAAGTGAGATTTTAATGGACAGATACTCTATCTTTTGGATAAGACTGAGAGGACAACAGGGCTGGTTTTATCTTTCTCTGGGACTCAAAATTTGATGGACCATGTCTCCTTAAAGGATGCTGTCCTCTTGTTGAGCCATGATACCAACAAGTTAATAGAAAGTACACAAATAATATACTATATAATCAGTGTAAGTCACACAACCGTGAAAATAAGCTTGTAATTCTCCTACATTTTAAATAATAATCAAATATAAATCAACAGTCACTTGTGCTGTATTAAGTCATAATGCTTCAGTTGGTAGGCCTTCATCAAGTAAGATTCAGGTGTTAGACAGCACCGGCAGCATACACTACATATATACCTTTCCAGCTGTAAGTGCTTTCGATTACACAGGAAGAAGGCACATTTAAGCCCAAATTCAAATATATTCTGTTGCCAAAAACAACACAAATCAGGCATACATTGACAAAATTAGTAACATTACTGATAGGTCTAGGCATTGAAGTGATTATGAAAACATATGAAAAATATTTCTTCTTCTTAAGGGAAGAATTAATACTAATTAATAATTCGTCACGAAAGAGTTGGTCGTTTTAACCTCTTTAGGGGCCAGTGGAAAAAATGTGCTCTTTGGGCACTGTGTATGTAAACTATCGCCTCCAAATTCCCATTAAAGGATAGGTTCACATTTTTTCAAGCCTTAAAACTTCTTAAAACAATACTAACATGCCCATATGTACATAGAAAATAACAAAAATAAAAATATATAAAATATAAAAATGTTTTTTGGTCGCAGTAATACTGTAGTACAGCTATATGCTGGAATAGAACATAACTTTGGACTTTGTGTTAGTTTGTGGTAATTTCAGTAAATACAGTTTTATTTTGGAATATGCACCATGTAAACTCCTCTCCATAAGATAGGACCAAGATCAGGTAATAATGCAGGACCCATCTTAGTTAATATTGCACTTTAGTGGTGCAAGTCTCCCAACTTATTTTCAGTTAATCAAATTACCAAAACTGGCAGACATACAATGAACTTGTGGGTTTTGGGGACCCTTTTGGTCTGGGGCCCATTTTACCTGGCTGGTAATTCAGCCTTGATTAAGACTTCAAGGTGTGCTAGAGCTTCTCAAAATAATTAATTGAATAAAGTTTTCATAGGTTGTCTTGCAGCCACATCAGTTGGAGACTATTCATTATGAATAACACTTAGGAAGCTGCTTTGAAATGATTTACATCATTGATTTTCATCAACTATCTGACTAAATGGGTGCTCCTGTTTGTAACAGTCCCCCCTCAGGTCTACACATCACCTCCAAATCTTAGTCACAGTCCCAGTGACCTCTTTAACCCTGACCCATCACATGCACTCACTGGGACTTTAGACCCAGCCCTGGGGTGGCTTTTACAGACAAAACAACACTATGTTTGTGGCATCGTTTCAGTATTTCTAAGTGCAGATGGTGGAGTGCTCCTGTGTTTTCTTCAGTCGTGGACAGTCAATTTTGAAGTATTTTACTCCCACTGGGACTGTTAAGGGTTTAGATTCCACTGTATGCCATTTTTACTGATGTGGGTGTATTGTTTTAGTTGGCAACGTCTTCATTGGTCACTGTTGGTCGAGGTTCCACTGTATGCACTTTCACTGCTCCCTTGTCTAATCTAAAAGCCTATTTTTAGCCGGAGCATACTGTATATATTCAGTAAATCTGTCATTTCATTTTCCCTGTGTTTGTTTACAACATGAAGCGAGGGGCACATGTGCTGCTCTGTTCCAACGGCTGTAATGGAGGCGTGGCGCTCATGTTGGATCCCAATGAGGGCCCCTGTGGATGGAGGGTGTGGTGGAGGCAGCTGGCAGAAGTTTTTGGAGGTTTTGATCTCTCTATCTACTTGTCCTGTGATCCTCCCTCTCACGCAGAGCTCCCTATCATTTCCGAGGGAATCTCTCAAGTGACGCACATGGGAGTTTGACTTTAAACACAGACAACCTGCATGTCCTCATGAGTTTTTAATTAAAATATGATCATTAGGAAGATAATTAACAGATCAAATACCTACTTGAAGATGATTTCAAGGTGACTGAACCACTATTAATGAGCTATTTAAACCCATATTTAAGATACTGGTACATTTTGCTTTCTACATTTCTTTGTTTAATCACACTTAAGACCCTGGTGCAGTCAGTTGAATGTTTGACTAATCAAGGCTTTTCTGTCATTGAAGTGTAACTGATTAATGATCAATGCATCCTGAAGACTCCATCTTACTCAGCGGATGTACTGGTGGTGAATGTGCTGTGTGAGCTTCCTTCATCAAGCCTCAATCAGCAGAGGAGTCATTCAATACAGCCAATCATGTAGTTTGGATGTATAAAGTGTTAGAGTGTGATTAAAGGAACATTAAAGTTTGACATTTTGGGAATTACACTTAACTGCTTTCTTGCCGAGAGTTAGATGAGAAGAGTGATACCACTCTGTACGCTAAATATTAAGTTACAGCCAGCAGACAGTTAACTTAGATTAGCATGAAGATGGGACATTGGGAAGTAGGGGGAAACAGCTGGTTTGGTTCTGTCCAAGGTTAAAAACACAACTTTTCATCTATACATATCGATTTTCTTTAGCATTAGACAGAGCCATGTTAGCCATTTCCTCCTGCTTTCAGTCTTGGCAAAAGAATTGCACCTACTTATACAAAATAATTGTTTTGGCATCAACTTCTAGCATATTCTGGTAATTTTAAAGAATAAGATTTGTGGTAATGACAGCAATTTGAGGCTAATTTCCATCATTAGCCTTTTGACGTTATTGCAAAGTATCTGAAATGATGCTTGCTGGAAATCCCTGAGAGAAACTGTCTTTCACAAGTCCTCAAACTGACAGGCACTCCCTTGTTAAGTCTGCCCTCAAACAATATCAGTCACTGTGACAAGGTCTTGCCTGCTCGGCCCTCTCGAGCCCAAATTGCATAATAAAAAACTCTGGAACATTTTCTTTACCTCAGCGTTAAACAAAGCCTGTCTGTTTCTTCCACATGGGCAGGGCCACTTCAGATGTAGGAAGCTGCTTTGGTCCAAGTCAAACTAACTGGTCACATTCAGTACATGAAAAAAGTTTTGTTCCAGTTGATGTAAAGAAACATGCTGTGCACTCTGCGTTGAGCTCTTGTGGTGTATAATTAGACCTTTTGAACATGGGTGGTGCTGCGATGGAAAACAAAGCACACACTACCAGATCCCATCCTGTTTTAGGTGCTTTTAGGGGCCTTTAAGAGACATGTCTGCAGGATCAAAAAGATTGGAAAGACCTCTCTCTCTTTCTACAGACATCATAGCGTCTGCTGCATGTTGGATGAACACGATAAAGCATTAAATGATACTTGTATAATTTGATGAAATGATAACATTTTTAAATTGAGACAATGTAGTTGCATCTTGAATTATTAGTGATCTTATTCAGTGATGTATAAATGCGTGACTTTGTGCATGTGTGTATGTTTTGGGGGGTAAAATATGTCTCACAAGTTGCTGAATCTTTGTTCTTTAAGCGTCTTGACATCAGCTGGTGCAGCTCTGATGGTCTCCACCAATAAAATGACAAGCATTCTTGCTGGAAAGAAATTCAATACATGACTTTCTGATGCCATTTGCCATTCCAGTGATTCCTTTTTTATGTCTGAGTGTGGTGGGTTTTCCCCACGTGGCACAGTCCTCTCACCAACTGCCAGCGCCTCTCTCTCTCTCTGTCTCTGAAGATGGAGACACGCTTGGCGGTTCACCAGCTGTTTCACGAAAAAATGTGTTGCTCTCGTCTGGCGGCTCCTGGCATTTTGGCACACGATCTTGCGGTGGAGGGTGGACCCTTAGCAGCAGGATTCCCTTGCAAGGTGGGGCCTGGTCTTTTCTGGTGCCACATATTCAACTGTCTGCATCCACGTCTGACACAGTCTTTCTTCTCAGTGTCACAGTTATTCCCCTTTCATTCTGTGAAGGTCACAGTATCAATATCCCACGAGTGCAATATGGTTAATCCCTTTGGATTAGGGCCAAGGTTTTCTTGAGAGGCCTTCAAAGTATAGCTGAGTGTTTCCAGCCAAGCCATGTCCGCAGTAACAGAAAAGCAACACACATAACCCACACTGTAAACCAGCTTTCTAGCTCTCTGCCAGAGAGACAATAACAAGGACATAATGACAAAGGTTGATTTATGTTATACTTGAGGTCTACGGTCAACATTTTTGTGTGTCACCCTGACGCTGCTCGCTGGTGTCATCCCAGAATTCATGATAACTCATTCAAGTGTCATTTCCACTGTGAGGGATGGCTGCACCGCTGGCCTCTTTTTCCTCCCACCACATCAGTGCTTTGTTAGGGAGCAACTAAGGACAAAAGAAAAGGCTGTGTGAGTGGTGACCCCTAGTGGTGGACTGAGGTGAGTGCAACTTGGGGCATCTTGTTTTTCAGTTAGGCATCAGCACTAAGCAATTTTAATGGTTTCTTGATGGTCTTGGAGCTTAAATGTATGTTTTACATGAGCTAAAGATTATGGATAGCACTATATTCAACTATGCATGGCCTTAAAGCAGCTACCCCTTTGTATCAACTGCCCATTTTGTCAAAAGCAAGACAATAGCTCCCCCTGTAGTCTGATATTAATAAATACAAGCTGTATGTATTTGCAAGATTCCTTGGGAGGTATCTATTCAGTTACTGATATTTTTAGCTGTGAAATCTGTCTGACAGATCCCCCAAAGCAGAGATTCCCAATTGAAAAAGTCGGCACTGCCTCGTGCCGAAGCTTTCAGAGCAGTGAAAACACGGCTAGTCACTAATGACGTCTGCAACAGGGAACTGTCACATTCAGGACTTGTATGCAAGCAAAAAATAGACTTGTGTTACTTGATAGACTACACCTATTGTGAGTATTCTCTTTAAACTGCAATGCGGTGGAGATGCCTCTTCGGTTGGAGGTGCAGATTTGTGTACAGATTCAAGAATGTGGGGTCTCTCTGTTTGAATTGTTGTTGATACTGTAGCTAAGAGCATGAGCAAAGTTTATTTAACAGTCACTACGCCTTATACCTACAGCATGAGTCAGAGCAGGAGGTGTATGGCTTGTCGTTGCCAAACAAAGGCTGTGGGGCGGCTTGAAAGGTAACTGTCACTAACCCGGATAACAGTGACTCTGTGGGGTGTAGACACCACCCCTTTACAATGTTCACTGTCACGGGTATTGTTCCTTAATACAAATGATTGGATAATCTGAGTGTTTTTCCACAGTTTATACAGATATGCACCTATGCACCGTTATGTGTAGAGGAGAGAGTGCTCTAACAATAGTCCCTTTATTGCTGTACCTCCCATAGTGTCTCTGGATCCAAGCACAGCCCCCAGTGAGAGAACAAATGAGGAAGCACAATCAAAGATATGGAATAGTTTCTGCCAGGAAACGGGCCTAATTGATTTCCTCTGTGTCTTTGTCTCTCCTGCGTATTTATCTGTTACACAGAGGAAAGAAAGAGGGCGAGAGAAAGTAGGTGAAAGAAAGAGAGGCCATCAGAGGTCATCCTCCGGGACTGCGACCAAACCAAAGGAGAGTTTCTGCAGACGCTCTGTGTCTCGAGCCAATCCATCTCCACAGACCGAGCTTCATCAGGGAGAACACCTGCACCGCTCTGTGCTGTGTAGTGTTCTGCCTGCATGCTCGCCTGCCATGTCTCCCTGACTGCAGCAACATCTGGCAGAGGAGCAAGTGGATTCAAAAAGAACATCTGCACAGCAGCGAGAAGCCAAGTAAGCAAACACTCCTAATGAAAGTAGTCACAGTTCCCAAATACAAGGCTACGTTGTTAACCACCTATTTTCCTTTAATTAAGACCATATTAAGTATTGGCACAGATTTCTTCCCAGTTTATTGGGGGAACATTACAACAGCTTAAAAGACAGCTCACTTGTATCAGTTGCTGTATGATATATAACACAAACATTGTGCAAGGGTATGCTGTTATATACGGCAATACTGTACATGTTTATTGCTCCAAGGGAAGGTCAATTAAGAAGGTAAGCACATGAAATAAAGTGCAATACAGTGAGCAATGTTCTAAACAGCATGCAGCAATATTCAGTCAGATAATGGGTGTGGTTTATAGAGAAATATTGTACATTGCAGGGAGCAGCATACTATATACTGGGCAATAGATATATAATATGCAAATATAACCAGTGCATAATAATGTTCTTTCATTTCTTTACCACAACATTAGAGTCCAAATCAAAACACTTTTTAGTTTTGTGCCTACTATTCACATTGCCATTGAAAAACATTAAATTCACTATATGTTAACAACGGCTGTACACACCCATACATAAACACAAACACACACTCTCTCGTTCTTTTTCATAAAAGAGCCCCGGGACTCAATACAGGATCCCTCCAATGCAGCACAGCTCCAACATTGAGCCTGCACACTTGAGCAGGAGTGCGTACTGTAAGTGCACACGATTGGCTCACGGCGGTCATGTGACTGCAGACTGTAGTCCCCTGTGTTAGAAAACAGTAATTGAGGCTTCCATATGGTATAGATCAGATGTAGCCTTCACCACAGCATTCCTCCAGCACAGAGACTCCACGCTTGTATCCACAATGAAAACTGAACTAATCAAACAACTATCTCCTAAGGATGATGCTACATATTCTCTCTCTTACATCTCACTTATTAGACACCTTCCCCTGAACACTCTACTGAAAACTAAAGCTGTACTATTGTTTTTTTTAAGACGCATTTATGTTTTGATTGTGATATACTGCAATATAATCTTATAATATCCAAGGAGAATAGCTGTGTTTGTGCTGCTAGTCTTTGTTACAGTACAAAACATCCCATTTTTCTATGGCAGATCATGCCAAACAACAAAATCCTGCCCATTTTCTACGCATGCAGGTCCATACATTTAACTAAGTCGCTGTAATAAGCTTGACAGTCCCATACCTGCCTGTAATGCTGCCAGAATCCTGTGTATCCCATAATATCATATCACCAGTCTCTGTGCTGTCCTCATTGCATGCTGTGGACATATTTGCTTTCCAGAGCTAAAATATGTGTGAATACGACTCACTGTATTAATGAATAAACCTGCATTGCAGTATGCAAATTAGCTCCCCTGCTTGATTCATAATGATCTGATCGGAAACTTTAATAGCTACCGCACCATTGCATGTGGAACAAAGGTAATTATAAGGCAGGAAAATACATAAAATGAACAGCAGAATTTGATTTGACCTTATCACCAGAAAAAGTGCTAAATTTTAGAGTTATCGTACCATCGTATCATGTTACATTTATTGGACAAGAATATCCCACAATAAATCTTATCTAGAGAGCCTAAAAGCAAAAGACATAAGCCAGGTTACATACATTTAGAGGGCCCACCAACTACATAAACATTAACAGTTAGGCCAGGTACCCTACATTATCTGTAATCTTTATCATTTATGTAATTACTGTCACAGCGGTTAAACCTATGGGTTTAGTAACTATTCTTACATAAGGTTAAAGGTAAGCCTTTTCCTCTGCCAGTAACCCCCTTCCCTGGTGGTTCGTGGACCTCACTTGACACCACTGAGCTAAGGGATTTGGGATCACAGCAGCTTTGGTTTCAACGATGGGACAGGTTCAGTTCAAGTTCCATATATATATATATATATATATATATATATATATAAATATATAAACATTATAGTCCTGTCTCATCCACTGTGGGAGATGCAGGAGTTGGGGCTGTCCAAAATGGGACCAGGTCTTGGTGGTTCTAATCAAAGTGTTTTATTAGAAATCTCACCTTGAAATATCGCGATAGTTGTATTCGAACGAGGGTAATGACACTACTTTATGATACTTGCTTCAGCTTTTAAGCTAGTTTCTGTGTTAAATCAAGTCAGCTCAGTAAATCCGGGCCTATTTATGCACGAAAACAGGTTTTAATCCCTTCAATCATCATCTAAACTAGCAATTACATGAGAAACCAACTAATTAACTACGCAGGTAACGTTACTTTAAGTAACTACATTAATGGGATAACGGTTGGTTTTGGATGAGACAGTGACGTCACTTAGATGTTACAGCAAACCCTGTGGCGTAGCTATATTTCGAAACTGCTAACAGCTAACGGCAACACATTTAAACTAGTGATTAATCAGTACTTTGTTACACTACTTGTCCCCAAAATACCGCCGCCAAACTTCGGCTTTGGAAATAAAGCGCACTGTCTCTTTAAGGTCTCTCAGCTAGTCCGTTTCGTATTGATCAATCCACCATTTTCCAACACACAGCGGCGGCAGTGCTAACACAGCTCCGGCAGCGCGAGAGAGAAGAGAGCCACCCCTCTACCTGGAGAGGAAGCCAGGGACCGGGGGCAGTCATGGCAGCAAACATGTACCGGGTTGGAGGTAAGGTAGCGGGGAGAACATTTCAGAACCTCCCCGTAATGTTTTTTATGGCGGACTCGCCATGATTCGCCGCGGGTCTCTTATGTATTTACAGAGCGTGGTCCGTCTTTCCTTCCCTTCTATTATTTCCCTAAAGCTAAAGAGCCGTGTGCTTCACAGATGATGATGGTGACTGTGTGAAGAGGAGGATGGTGATGAAGAGTAGTGGTTCGCTTACTGAACCGCTGCGTTTCTTTTGTGCTTGTTGTAACTTACGATGATCCCAAACAACTACTTCAAAATGCCGATGCACCTAAAGTAGCATGCATTGTTTTTCCATGTATTTAAGGTAACATATTCTAAAAGTTTTGCTTGCCATTCAACTATTGCCCGGCTACTCTTTTGTAATGATAACTAACATTAATTATTCACTGACCTGCAGAAGCCCCTTAAGACTTGCAGGGAAGCAGCAAGTAGATGGTTTTTTTTTTTTTACAGAGAAAGGAACTAGAATAGAAAAAGTTACCTCTTAACTACAAGAGGTGTGATGGGAAAATTGCAATAAAAATCTAATTGCATGCTTACACATGTATTTTCACATCTTTAACTAGGTTTTTTTTTTTTCTTATTTTGTACAGGCAACTCCAGTTAATACCTAATTAAGATTCCTGTTTTCCCCTCCCACTCATTTTCTGCTTATGTTGCTCTGATTCACGTCCTGTAGGTACTGTGCAAAAATAGGCACATGCAAGTACTGCAGCTGTGCCATAGTTTAGATAAGGCAGTGGTTGTGTTTTTTCTGGGGGTCTTGGTACCCTGGATCACTGAATATGAAAAGGGACGGAACAGTACAACAGGAAAGAAAGGACAGGATAGGACAACATTCAGATGCTCTACACACAAAAAATATAATTATTGCGGAATTTTGACTCAACGTGACATTTTATTAGGTTGCTGGTAAAATATTAACTGTCAAAAAGTGTCAGAAAAACCACATTAAGGTGTGGTGGGTTCACTGTAGATGGCAGGTTAAACTATTCAGAGGACAGTTTCCTTATCCGTTTCCATCAAGCAGATGTTTTCATTCATGTTTTTGATTTTAGTCCGATGTTCTCCCTGTTATGGTTGGGTAACCAAATTGCGTACTTCTGTTCAACTGTGCGTGAGGGGAAATGAGAGTGACCGATTACATTTTGAAGATATAGCCTATTTACACGTGCTCACTGAATTGACCAGTGAAACAGGAACGCTGTGATTCTCTGTGGCATGGTACCTGCATCAAAAATAGCCTGTAGTGAACGTCATAGCCCTCTTATTTAGTCAAATGAAACAAGGCCTACCTGAGTGAGAACAGGATTATGTCCAGAGCAGGGCAGAAAGTTAACACTTCACCAGCCAAATGTTGCTGAATTTAGTACATCTCTTCACCCTGTCAGCCTCTTAAGCTGAGATCTAACCAGTTTACACTATTTCCCTGCCTGTACGCCAACCTTGTAGATTTAGGATGGTGTATTTTGGTCCCCAAACCACAGCACTATGCAGTTTAAATTGAAATGAAATTAATCAAAATGAATTAAACTATTCAAATGAATACCTAAACAACTATCAACGTATATCCAAGACTGTCCTGTGTGTCCAAAATCCTAGAATCACTCGTCAACTCACAGCTGGTTCAGGTCCATAGCACAATAACTGCTACAACTGCTGTTATGGATTAACTCACTTGATAAAAAGCAACACTGGGCTGTAGAAGACTTTTGATACTGTTGATCACAACATTTTATTAAGTAAGCTCCTTTCTGTGGGTTTTGATGTTTCTGCTTACAGCTGGTTCAAATCATATCTCTCTGATAGAGTTGATTTCAAATCAAGTTCCCTAATGCTTGATAAAGGTGTCCCTCAGGGATCAATATTAGGCCCACTGTTATTTGGTCTGTACATAAATAATAATAATTATTTTTCAACTCAGCACTGTAATGTCCATTTTTATGGGCACCGCACTACTGGAATGAGCTGCAACACAGACTGAAGATAGAGACAGTCGTTCCTCTGAGAGACTTTAAAGCTTTACTCGCTTCTATTCCTAATAATATTTGTGATTGTTTTAATTAGTATTGTGTGTGTGTGATGGTTGTGAGTGAATGAATTATCTTGTTGTGACCTTATATGTAATTTGTTCTCAGGTCTCTCTTGCTAAAGGGATCTCGATCTCAGTGAGATTTCCTGAATAAATAAATTAACTTACCTAACTAATTAAAACCACCTTTTCAGTCATATTCAACATCGCATTCATTCGCCCTTGGTAGGCAAAATTGAAGCATTACAAGTAGACCTAATTGTGTAATAACCTAAACTAATCTGAAACCACAAAGCAGAAAAATCACATTACTGAATAAACATACCATTAAATTGTTTTTCCACAGTCACAATAATAATTTATATCAAAAACAAGAACAATTCAGGCCAAAAATAAGCCTAATAATTGACTGGAGCTTCTCCTGAGACTACTTCAACCCAACATCAGAACAAAGCAGAACCCTTCGAAAGATGGCCGCTACTTTGCAAAACAATGTAGGATCGTCTTAGAAAAGCAATGACTTCCTTGTGAATGAACCGTGGACAAAAGCTGGCTGCATAGGCCCTGATGTCTTTGTTTTTACCATGCAGGCCACACGCCACTCTTCCTGCGCCTGCAGCGCCTCTTCCTACTGCTTTTCCCCCATACACAGGAAAGTGTTGGTGACTAAGTATAGGCTATATCATAAGTCTTATCATCTTAATGGTGGGAAGTGAAGAGAAGCGAGCTCAGAGTTTTTTTGCGCTGGCCACAGAAGTTTAAAAGTCTTAACCTCCAAACAAGAGTCAAGACTTGCTGCGGACTTATTGCTCAAACAAAAATGACTCTCATGAGACAGTGAGAACAGAAATAGTTTTGTTGAGATCTTGATTTGAATTCTTTAAAGGAAAGATTCACAATTTTTCAAGTCTTAACACAATAATAAGGTGCCCATGTGAACACTGAAAGTGGTTTTCATTTGCTGTAATCATTCCTCCTGTTCATATTGGCCATTTAAAGATCCTTTCCGCGTGCACTCCCAATGTAAGTGATGGGGGACAAAATCCACGGACGTCTTTCTGTGCAAAAATGTATTCCTAAATTTATCTGACGCATTAGCAGTCTTGGCGGGCTTTCAGACGAAATCAGCCCTGTGTTAAAACAATGCGTTGGTGGGGGCGTGTTGCTTAAGGGACATGAAATACTATCCAGGAAGTCCAGTTTGATTAACAAATCTGTGAATTTTAAGGCTTCTCAGATGCCAAAACACTGCACAGAGATTTATAGTACGCTAGGACTGGAAAGTTATCACGGTGGCAAATTATGTAAGGCAAAAAACACAAAGTAGTTTACCAGGAAGGTGTGCTCGCATGTGTTTTATTGGCCTGACGATGTGCTGCAGCAAAAGGACTGACCCCATTCAAATGAATGAGGGGGCTGCGTTTTTTTACGCAGAGCTTAAGCTGGTCTGAATGTGGACACATCAAGTGGGGTATCTTCCAAAGTTACTGACTTTTTAGTACAAAATTTTCACGGTTTCTGTGCTGAGCTGCAGTGGAGGAACAGTAACACAAAGAGGGAATTTTGTACTAAAAAGATGGTAACATTGGAAGATTCACACTTGATTTGTATAACTAAGACTGCTAAAGCCTGAAATTAGCTTCAGATAAACTTTCTACTGTATTTTTGCACAGAACCAGGACTCTGGATTTCGCTCCCCATCACTTGCATTGGAAGCACAAGCAAGCAAAACCTGTTTCAGTCTTCAAACGGGCACCTGAGTATTGTTTTAAGACAGACTTAAAAATTTGTGAAGCTATCCTTTAAATAAATACGTGCACTGAGGCTGTTGGAGTGTGACAACTCTTGTACAGAATGTGCTAAATGTGTTGTAGTGTTTACTAACTTAAAAAGTGACAAACTTTGTTGTCAATGCCCACATTTCTTTTGGCTGATGAGGATTTACTCCATGCTGCCAGTTATGATTCAGAACCTGCTTAAAGGTGTTGTAGTGTTTACTAATTTACAAACTGACTAACTTTGACAGTGCCCACACTTTGTTTGGCTGGTGGCTGGTGTTAATTTCCCACGCTGGCAGTTGCCTCTCTCGCAGGTCTGGTGGGTGTACTCGGAGAGTGAAGTTCTAAGGTTTGCTCGCTGCCATCCTTCCAAATTCAGGACGGTCAGTTGGAGAGATGCATGACAGCTATTAGATTCATTCAACAAAGTGTCCCCATCATCACATTTCTTTAGAGGCCATACATCCATCACAGTAAACAGTATTTGCTGCAGGCTATCTGCCTCTGCAGCACCTCAGCTGTTTGGAATTTAAGATCTGGTCGTCTAAACTGCCCTAAAATAGTTGTTTTGAGAGAAAAGTTGCATGTAAAATCTCCACACGTTTGCTGATAAATCACATTCGAATAAGAACAAGCTGCAGTGGTGGCTGCGACACAAGTGCAAAACAGATGCGTGGTGGTAGTTACTGCCACTGTTTATGAGATCAAAATCCCCCTTTGCTTATACATCACTAAACAGATTAACTCTGACATTTATCGAAAAGGGCATATTTTACATTTTGTTCAAAGTAGATTATCTCCAAGGTCAGAAGAGAGTTGCAGAGCATTACGTAGAAGACATTTATCTATTGTTTGAAAGTAGATGTTCACCTTCTTCAGCCAGGAATGACAAGAGGACCTGGTAGGTTAGTTAGATAGATGGATGGATAGACAGATGTGTGCAGCTGTTTCTAGGTTGATTATGACAGAGTGAAAATGAGTGATATCCAAGTGTGAAAACGAGGTGTGAGATTGATTCAGAAGATTAAATTACCTGCCATTACCATAGAAACCTCCATCCATACTATGACAGCCTGAGAGCCGTAATCTCTTCCACGGTTGCTGCTCACGACGTCAGACACACCTCTCAGTGTGAGTGTGTGAGTAAGCATTGGATGGGGTGTGGGGGTATGTGTGCGCGTGGACAAGCGTGGGTGGATGTTCACGTTCTCCATTTACTCCCTCTCCATCTCCCTTCCTAGCTCCAGCCCTTTTCATTACTGTCATATGTAGTATGCTGTACTGTACATAGACACTACTGCTGTATTTTCTGTGGCTGCGTATGGAGACGCAGTACTTTGATGAATCGCGTCCGTGCATCAAGTATTTGTCAAGCACAAGAAGTTGGCACTAGATGCTTGATGTTGTACTTTCTTTCTTTGCTCACATTTAGCTGAATTTTGTAGTTTAATACAATATTTCTTCAAGGCAAAGTTCCTGTACAGCTGATTGTATCAGTTTAAACATGTCACTAACATAAGCCATCCCAGTGTTTTTGTATTAGTAACGAACATTTTTCCAGTTTGTGTCTATGCCTGCTGGGACTGGGTGCGCTCCCTTTAGGCTTCGCTGCTGGCATGCTGTATATGGCGTGGCAGCAAGGGCGGGGAAAACCGCTTAAATGGAGCGCCAGGGCAGGAACCATCTTGATTCTCTTATCAGGTGATCATCAAATGTTGGCAGAACGATGCTTGATGCTGTGGCCGAGCTGCATCTTAAGGATATACAAGATATAATACACTAAAGTACCTTTTTGGCTTGTAAACCTTTTATAGCCAAGCAATGCATTCTCACAGCCCGTCATCACAGATTGTAAATGTCTGCAGTTGAAGGAAAGAGTGGTCTTACCTTCTCAAATAGTTTCAAATTAATAGTTTTTAGATTCCTGAAGAGATGAAACAAATTTTGTTTTTAGAAATGTAAGAAATAGATTAACATACTTTTTCGTTAATCATCTTGTGAACCCTCAGTTTTATCTTAGGGGGTTTCCTAACCATTGCACTAAGGTGTAGTAGAAAAATGAAAATATATAGGTTATGACAACCTTTTTAAACTTATTAAACAACCATCTAACCATCTGTTTGTAACAATCAAACTTTAAATTCATCTTTAGACAACTTGCAAGTATTGGCATGGACGTTATAATACTTCCTCCATTCAGAAGATATGTGTTTTTACGGCCTCAACTGTCTGTCTTGCATTTTGTACGTGTGGGTCTTTGTTTTTTCAAGTGGGCACAGGTGGTGGCAGACTGGAATTATGCTGGTCAGGTTTTTGAAGGCACCCTCTGTAACGTTAATAATCCTCATCTCCATTTTATGGACTGTTTACAACTCGGATTATCCAAAATTAACAAGTCAGATAACATCACGACAAACTAACAAATATAGACACTGGATCAGTTTTGTCAATAGGATGTAAGTGTGTAGTTTGGATGGTAGGATAAAAGTGTGTACCATGCAAAAGTATGGTATGTTTTTCCAATTATTCCTCCACCTCAGTGTCAATTAATACCCTTTTCACTGTCTCTCATGTCAGATTTTAGCTCCTATTTTCTCACTACCTCACTTAACATTTCTGCTGCGCTGTGTACTTTTGCCTGTCTGATAGTCTCCGACCTCTCTTTCTGTCCATGTATCTCCCTCCATCAGTTATCTCATGTTTTCCCTCTCTCATCATTGCGTCTCTCTCTGGCCTGGTTTGAATCAGCCCAGCAGACTTCTCTCTTTTGGGGCTCGGTAACATGCCTTGATTGGCTCACACAAAATTCGACTGCACTGTGACATCACCGGCGCCGGAGCCTACTGATTGGCTGATACCAGGAGCGGGGGATGGAGAGTGAAAGAGGTGGGGGGGTTATACGCGGATTGAGGCGGCGGGAGGGCTGATGGGAAAACGGAGAGACTGAGTGACGCTGCTCAGTGCCTACAGGCCCTCTCTCTCTCTCTCTCTCTCACTGTTGCTCTCATTTTGAGTTCCTCTCCAGCTCACTCTCTACCAGGCTTCAGCTCCTCACATGGTGGAAACTCCAACACTCAAACAAGCCACTCTTAACCGTTTTCCTCCCGTATTTGCTTTGTCTTGCTGGAGGCGGCAGGAGGGGACACGGGGTTGAACTTAAAAGTGATTCCATTCCTGGTAAGTTCCCGAGCCAGGAAAAACGGAAGATGGCGAGCTGTGTCCAATATCCCACCTTCACAGTGGCTCTAAATGTCCTGGGAGAAATGTGTCGTCACCATCCCATTTACAAAAAAAAGTGTCTCGCTGTGTGGCGGCGAATCACACCCAACCCCACACCAAAAGTGAATGTCTGACATGTGGCTCTGCTTCAGTTTGAAATGGTCATGACGCATTTTGGCTCTCCATTAATGGGTCCCTCAGAGCTGGCGGGCGTTGAAGGCCGCAATTAAACGTCAACATTTCTCCCCGCGGTTTGTCAAGAGACCCGTCCCTGTTTTTGAGCGTGAAACTACTGTTTGATCAAGGTTCTTTTGAACATTGACAGTTTTACTTACCTTTTATGTGTCCAGGGAATGTTTCCTCTTTTAGGCATACTCTAATTTTTTAACAGTGTGTCCAGTTACAGTATGTACATTCATATTGGTGCTGCAACGGTGAGGCGATTCTTGATTGACAGAGAATTAATCATCAACAGTTTTGATTATTTGATTGGTCATTTAAGTAATTTATCAAGCAAAAATGCCAAACGCACTGGTACCAGCTTCTCAAATGTGATGATTTGCTGCTTTTTTCTGTTTCATATCTTTGTAAATTGAAAGTGTTTCAGTTTTGGACTGTTTGTTGGACAAAATAAGCAACTTTTCACAAGCATTTTTCACATTTTATAGACTAAACAACACTAAAAGTTGAAGACATCACCTCAAACTCAGGGAAATTGTGTTTTCTTTTGATTTGAGATTTCCAAACATCTACACAGATTAAACAGTTAATCTAAAAATAATCTAATCTAACTATAAATGGAAGGAGTCTCTGTCTGTCTGATTATCTCCGCAACTGTTCATCCGATCGATTTCACACTTGGTGGGTATATTGCTGAGGACCAAAGGAAGTGCAGTGTCGAGTGTGAAGTTGTTTGGATGAGCGGTTCTTGAGAAAGCTGCAAGCAGCAATACCGGAGGCCACACAATTGGCCCGTTCCGAACAGGCATGTCTTGAATAGGCACTGCACTAGTCTACAGATTAATTGATAATGGAAATGATCGTTAGCTGCAGCCCTAATTTACATATAGGAGAGCAGTACAGTATCTTTCACTGTTAGTCAGTGGGAATTAAGTCCAGGGCTTCTTGATTTTTATCTACAGATTAGTTTCTCGATTACTTGATTCATCTTTGATCTATAAAAAAAGAAGAAACTAGTGAAAAATGCGCCTTGGAAAATAAGGTGATGTATTCAAGCCCAACGTGACGTCTACAAATTGTCATTTTTGCCAGACCAACAGTCCAAAACCCAAAGATTTAAGACGAGGAAAAGCAGCAGATCCTCACATCTGAGGAGCTGAAAGCATCATTTGTTTGGCATTTTGCTTGAAAATAAATGATTGATTATCAACATAGTAACCAATTAATTTTCTTGTGATAGACTAATCGATTAATCAACAATCATCAATAGTTTTAGCTCGGCTGTTGTTCTTCACTAATGGGGGAGTCTCGCTCACTTTTTCACAGCCAAGTCTGGTGATCAGAACTAGTCACAAGCCAGTTTCTCTGACCTCTGACCTCCAGCCTGCTACCTCCCCCGTGTGTTCTGGAAAAAGTCAGATATCTTCTCTTCATCTTCTGTCTGGGTGCCGCTCAATTTCAAGCTGGCCTATTTGATATTCAGCAGCAGGACGAAGATGTCACAGTGGCAGTGGAGTCTAGTAACAAGCTGTTACAGGGTGAAGTAGACAGGCATGATGTGACGATCTCTCCCCGTCTCGTAGCGATGTGGAGTACTGAATATTTTGTCTGTGGTTACCAGAAGAAGCTGTTATAGAAATTACACTCTACATGCTTTCTGAACTGCTGCTGCTGCTTTGGCTAACCCACAAGAGGAAGTGTTAAGTCCTTACAGCTTTATACAGATGATCATTCAGTGGTGGTCAGTGCATATAAAATATTAGGAATTATTTAATTGAATTTACTTTATACTGTACCTACTTACTGTCCCCTGCGCCTTACTCAGATGCAGCTTTACTGAAGATAAGTGGGTGAAGAGATTTTCTGCTTCTTCTGTCTATGAGATACTAGATTTCTTATTGTTTGACAGATGAACTTAGGTGCAAAATAATGAGTTTTTCTTTTTTGGATTAATTGTTTAGTCTATAAATTGTCAGGAAATAGAAAAAAAACGCCCATCGCAGTTTCCCAGTGTCTTCAAATAGAAAACAGTCCAAAACCAGAGCTGTAGTCAAAATTTTGTCCACACCAGGTTCATACTGCTGTCTGACTGAGTCAGCTGTATATAATCTGGTATTAGAATAGTTTGAAATGTGATAGGAGCAGGAAACAACGTAAACTTTCCTTTATGCTTCATTATTTGCTAAAATTGTCATTACACCTCGGAGAAAAAAAAATTAGAAATGAAATGAAACATTTTGGCACAGTGTTATAAGCTGAAAGGATATCTTTCTATACATTTGTGCATAAAAAAAAACAGGAGGTCTAGTCTTGAAACTGGAGCTGAAACAATTAGTCGATTAATCAATTAGTCTATCAGCAGAAAATTAACACTGTTAATAATCAATTAATTGTTTCTGTCGGTTTTCAAGGATGATACCAACCATTCTCTGGGTCCAACTTCTCTAATGTGAGGATTCGTTGTATATTTGGGTTTTGGACTGTTGGTCAAAATAAAAAGAAAGACATTTGAGGATGTCGTCACCTTGGGCTCTGGGAATTATTTTTTACTATTTTCTGAAATTTTACAGTCAGAACAATTAGTTGATTAACCAAGAAAATAATCAGCAGATTATTTGATAATGGAAATAATCGTTAGTCTCCACCCTACTCGAGATTGATACAAGATTTGAGTACTACAGCCATGTCCAAAAGCCAAAGATAATCAATTTATGATCATGTTAAACAAGAAAATCAGTAAATTCTTACATTTGAGAAGCTGGAAACAGGGAATGTTTGGGGTTTTTGCTTCACAACTTCAGAACTATCAAAATAGCTGTTGATTCATTTTCAGTCAGTACATGAATTGGTCAATTTTAGCACTATATTCTTATTCAAGCATGTTACAATATCTATATTCTGGAGCTATATACTGTATGTCAAAAAGACAGCAAAGTGGTCCAAAAATACAAGATACATGACAGACAGTTGCTCTAACAGTGTTCAAGTGTTGTGTTGGTGGATTTTTCCTTTAACTCTGGCAGTCATAGTAATACAAGATAGATTTGGATGTCAGTGCAGATTCTGGGTGTGCGAGCGTGATGACTGCATGCCTAAACCAGTTAGTGTTGGGACACAGGAGGTGCAGCAAATAAAAGCAGGAGTCAGTGCATATCGTGGTTCTGCTGGTGGAATCTCGGGTGATCTCTGGCCTAGTCGGTCAAGAAGATGGGAGGCCTGGGGGGGTGGGGGGATGAGGGTGGGAGGTTCAGGGTGAAGGGAGGATAGCTCCACCTCCAGGCAGCCTTCCAAGTGTGGGGTATAATCTGACAGCACTCAGCCAAGACACATGCAGGGCTAAGACCAGGCACCCTACCAAGACTGGGGCCTGTGGGGACATCCTGGTGAGAGCTAAGCCTCCAATGGGCCTGGAGCGGTGCCAGGAACCCCACACACACACTTGAATGCATAGTAAAGTCACACATGCGTGGTAAAGCTTGTGCAGTCTCTCATACACACTCACACGAATGCAGACGCACCGTGCATGCAAACAACAACAACAACAACACACATGGGGGGGGGGGAATGAACAGAGCAATAAGACAAAGAAAGCATGAGGAAATACAAGCCAGATTTGTTGTGTGTGAGAGTGTGTTGGTGCGTCTCCTTCAGTCACACCTCCCAACTACAACTGGATCTCCTGTGTATGAAATTAACCTAAGCGAGTTAAACCAACATTTGGTGGATGTCTGTGTTGCACTTTCTTGTCGACTAATTAAGCTGTCATAGCGCGGTCCAACTGGAAATCACCCTAAACGTTTGGATGACATTGCAAACGCTGACTGAAGTTTCTCTTCGCTCTTCTCTTTTCCTTTCTGTTTCCATTCTCCCTCTTTCTCTTCCTCTTCCTCCTTCTTCTGCAGATTATGTTTATTTCGAGAACTCGTCCAGTAACCCACTGCTGATCAGGAGGATAGAGGAGCTGAACAAGGTGAGTGTGTCTGACGTTGAATGCAGCACAGATCTGACAGCTGTACATCAGATTTCATGCCTCTGTCCAAACTTTATACCTTTCAGTGTGATTTGTTAGAGATTGAGTGAGTTTTATTAGTGACCTTAACTACCTTTGTGTGTTCTTGACTGCGTCCCTAAAGCATAAAATAAATCTAAATTAGGCTTGTAGTGTAAAATAAATCTTTACTTTTCTGTAGAATGCCTTTAATTAACCTTTTGGGTTCTCATAAAGCTGAATTTTTGAGGCTACTTTATACTTCACACTCTGGACTGTTAAAATAATAAAAAGGTCACTTTTTATTAGGGGATAAGGGAAAATATAAATTCTGTATAATGCTTTTCCAGTTGTTTTATCTCTATTATGATGTTCAGGATCAGCAGTTTATAAGGCATTTAGATGAAAGTATTGTTAAAATTCTCATCATAAGAATGGAAGTTTTCTGGTTTGTGAATGTTCAAAAGATACCAAATTTAGTCCATTATAGACCTGAAATGATGAGTCGATTAATTAATTTGTTGAGCGTCAGAAATGTTACTGGTAAATATTAGTAATTAGCAAAAATTTAGTCATTTTTCAAGCAAAAATACCAAATATTGTCATGTTCCAGCCTCTGCAATGTGAGGATTTGAAGATTTTCTTTGTCGTATCTGAAAGCAAACAGGGTTTTAGACTGTTGGTCTGAGGAAACAAACAATATGAAGATGTCATCTTGGTCCTTACAAAATTGTAAGGCTTATTTTCTTTACTATTTTCTGACTTTTTATAGACCAAATGGTTAATCGATGAATGAAGAAAATAATCAGCAGATTAACCGATAAATAAAATAGTCGGTTGTTGCAGTTCTAGTCCTGTAACAGGTTTTTAATTTATGGTTAAAATGAAAATTCTCTCTGTCATATGAACATTGGATATTTTGTGGGACACTGACATGATTACTCACAACGTCAACATTATTATTTGCTTAAACAAAATTATTTAAACTGGTTTTCTGCATCTTGTGCAAACATTTTGTGAGATAGCAAGCATTGATAATTGTTGATATTCTAATGACATAATAGTCATTATTGTGGAAAATAAAACATCAATATATCATTTTAAATACAGGAAACCTGTGGTTCAAATAGTTTATATCTTTATTGCACTGAAAGCAGTAAACCGTATTGTATTAATATGTCACCAGTTGTTGCTCTGGGTGACGTCTGGTAAATCGCAGCCTGCCATCTCGTGCATTGTTCAGTGAAAGAAGCAGAAAAAGAGGCCTGTCTCTGTGGACTAGTTACAGGTGCCCGCTGTCTGTCCCCTGTCCCAGGCCAGCGCTGGATAATATGGAGGCTGTTTAATGTGATTGACACAGAGCTCACAGTGAGGCCTCTATTCTGCCTGTCATTGTCAGTCTCTCTGCTCCTCAGGGATCTTTTGGTTTCTCCTCCATAAGGTTTGAGAAAGTATAGAACAATGTAGGAAAAAAATCTTGACAACCACCAGCTGCTCAAAACTACTGAAAAAGAGAGAGAAGAAATTAAGAATTCAGCTGAACTGATTGACCTGAAAGCCTTTGCACATAATGTACAAATCAATGTCTTTTACTTAGTGCCACAAATTTAAGATTTTTTAAAAATGAAAATATGCACAAATTATTTTATTTAAAGGTTAAAAGCACTCTATGGAGTTTTTAAGTGGTTATGAAACAGTCTCAATTTAATACCGATGCCTCTATATGACCTACATAAGCAAACGAGACCAACACCGAGAAGATTGGCTATTTCTATTAGTTTCTAATGGTTATTCTTAATGCCTGCCACCGGGTCGGATTTTTCCG
>NTHP01000149.1:481485-504615 GCA_003416845.1 Oplegnathus fasciatus
CATGCTGGTAATTTTAGTACTTAATCTATAAAATATTAACTGGGGAAAAATGGCTCAGCTTTCATCAGTTGTGATCGCTGCAGTCTTATAAGTATCGGCGTTAGCTGGCATATAAATCTATCATAAATCAGCGAAAGTCAGAAAACCTAACTGGACAGAGGAACACTATTAGTTCAATCAGTTGACGAGCGTAAAACCATTTTAAGAGGGAAATATGGCCCCGGTGTTACAGTGCAAGTCAAGAGGCAGGTGTGGGAGAATAGCGCAGCGGATTAACGCCTCATTCCCTCTGACTGTGCGCACCAGTGAGGAGTGCGTAAAGCGGTGGTGTGTGTTGAAGTCTAAAGCGAGAGGGGAGATTGCAGCACACAAACGGGATGGTTGCCAAATATCAAAATAAATTTGTGCTGTGACCACTTTCATTTCTGGCGTTATAGCGTTATTGCGTTGGGTGGGAGATGTGAGCGCATCTCGAATGAGATCGACCACAAACATTATTCCTGCACAATCTAATCTGTAGCTTTTCATTAACTCACTGTCATTCAGCGTTTGGAGAATATTACTCCTGCATCTTTGTCTTTCCTCACAGTCTAAAACTTAAATCGGTTCTCATAGTCATAAAGATCCAAGCAGCCCCCCACATCCAGATTATTTTGAAGAGACCTAAAATTTCTGTAAAGAAATCTGCTCATGTGTTTATTTTTCCAGTTTTAATCAATTCAGCTGTTCTAATTTGCCCCAAGGTAGTTCATACAATTAAGAGTATTAATGCTGATCTCTGTGGGTTTTCTATTCTCCACCGGGAATAAATTCTGGTGGGGAAAATTGTTAAATTGTTGTATTTCTTCAAATTTCAAGACACAAAGTCTAAACAAATATTGGTATCCACCTCTGAAAAAAACACAGCTATGTGTAACTTTAAATTATAAAAAAAATAAACTGCATTTCAGGTCCTCAATTCCCCCCCCAAAAAATACTGAAGTCATGATGTCTCTTCTCAGTGGAAGCTACAGAATTGCCTACAGTGTGTCTTTTTGCTGTTCTTTATGGATAACATAGACGAAGATTGGTGTTTTTTTTTAACATCCCATTCAGGTTCTTTTAGTAGTTTCCACGCTTGAAACACAGGAGATTACCCAAATAATAGTATATTGAAAACACATTAAAATGATGGAGAATCCTGAGGGGACAAGAGGAGGGTGAAACACTGTGATATTCATGGCGTCGTGTAATAAGGGTAGAGATGCAGAATTGAGAAGAGTAAACTGTAGCTCGATGTTGTTTGTTGATGTTTGGTCTCATGTAGACATAAGTAGTGAGATTTTATGTAAAATACCTGAGTATGTATACAATAGTCTCCTTCTCTCTGGGGACTTCATTGTTCCGGCTCATCAAGTGTGCATCCTTTATATCCGCTTGTTGTGCGCCTGAGACCGTTTGTGGCTGCAGCCGATACATTTGCATCGCCCCCCTTTGTTTTCCCTGCGGACGTCATTGTTCCACCTCATCCGATGTGTGTATGTTTGACCTTTGCCCTCTTTTCCCCACTCAGGGGAGCTGGAGGAGGAGATGGAGAATCCAGAGATGGCGGACCTCCCCGAGAAACAGAAACACCAGCTCAGACACCGAGAGCTCTTCCTGTCCCGTCAACTGGAGTCTTTACCTGCCACACACATCAGGTACACTGCTGTGCTGGTATTATACCACTAAATGATATGTTTTAGTTTGTCGGTCTTTCTTTTTATTTCAGTTTTTCTAACTCTCTCTCTTTCCCCCAAGAATTTTGGACTCACACAGTGCACTATTTTGATAGCAAATACCTATCCCACGCTGTGAATAAAGCCTCCATACATTTTGAGCTACTGTTGAGTCCAGCAATGCCAATTTTCTCCAAACAAAGAAAACTTCCCATAGAAGTGTGTTAAGAAAAATATCTTGCTTCTTTGTTAGATTTTTTTCCACTTGCTTTAAAAATAAGTAATCATTTTGACTGTTAAGATGAAATTTAAAGTTGTAAAGTCGTTAGATTTCAGTCCTGGGTTATTTGGCAACACATGTGGTTACCGTGGTAACACCAAGTGTGGTTTAATACTACAGCAAACACTCTCTGAGCAGCTACTTTGTCAGGAATACAACAGACTGGTGTGTCTGTTTACAGTGCAGCCAAACAAACTCACGCTGCTTTAATAAAGAAGTCACAGACACATTTTTGATGAACGATTGCGGCCAGTGCTAACTGAGCTTCCTGTGGCTGCTTCACAATTAAGGCCAACCCATGTTTTGCTAGTTGAATGCCTTTAATGTGAAGAAGCGACGGTAGGAAATGTTTGTTGCATTAGCTGTAACTTAATACAACAAAACTGATACTGTGTAAAGAGAGTGAACA
Source organism: Oplegnathus fasciatus (assembly GCA_003416845.1). Taxonomy (NCBI): domain Eukaryota; kingdom Metazoa; phylum Chordata; class Actinopteri; order Centrarchiformes; family Oplegnathidae; genus Oplegnathus; species Oplegnathus fasciatus. Next base: position 483,872 of record NTHP01000149.1, read on the forward strand.
GTAAACAGTCAGGCTGATAAATGAGATAAAATTGTGCTGGATTACGTGCTGCATCGTTTCCTGTGAATCACTTGTACCTGCTTTAGGTCAGCAAACTGAAACCAGCGTGGGAATTCTGCCAGTAGAAATAAAAACTACTATATAGAGAGATAATTACTAAATGTAAATACATTGAATTGCTATTGCAATAATATAGAACATAAATATTATCAAAGATGGGGTTTGATTTCATGAAAATCGGAAGGATTAGGGCTGCAACTAACTATTATTTTCATTATTGATTAATCTTATTGAAATATTTACTCGATTAATCGATTGGTCTGCTAAAAAAAACAAAAAAAACAAACAGAAAAAAGTGAGAAATGCTTATCACAATATCCTGCCTGTTTTGTCCAACCAACAATCCAAAACCCAAAACTACTACTACAAAGTAAGATCACATTCTCACAGCACATTCTCACATTTGAGAACTTGTAACCATCAAATGTTTGGCATTTTTGCTTGAAAAATAACTGAAACAATTATTTGATTATCAAAGTATTTGCCATTTAATTTTCTTTTGGATTAATTGACTAATCCTTGCAGCTCTATTAGGATAGGTATTCAAGGTAGCATAAATTATTTAATAGCAGCAAATGCTCCAAAATGATAGCATTTCATCTCTCACACTGATCATACTGGTTTTTTAATGAACTTGGAGATTTAATTAAACAGTCTGACTACTTATCACATTATTTCTGTTTCTGTTTTCATGCTGCTGCTCTTTACCTTCCATATTACATTGTAAAAACTGCTTTATCCTTTTGACCTAAAGCAAATGTTTACCCTTTGGATTCTGTGCCTGTGGCTGTAAAATCTGCAGTCCCCTGACTCATTTGGAGGAGGATGATGATGTGATCATTTATTGATTCTTTCACTCACGTTATCTGCCACACGTTCGACTGAAAGCTTTCGGTTGGGTCTAACAAACTCGAAATAATCTACTCATATGCAGCGTGCACGTTGAGCACTAAATGTCAACAGAAAGCTGTTTCTACATATAGAACTGCCTTTGCTCATCGGTAATCTCCGGGCAAACCCACCTAATCATTACCACATTATTACTTGACATTTCTAAAGAGAGGCAGGAAGAGCAAACTGACGTCTGCTCGAATAAAAATTCTCTGATGAGCCGTTTGTTTAGCGAGGATTCAAACTTGATTAAGATTTCTAACTTAACACCAGCTTGCAGCGAGGTCACGCTAGGTGTTTTGAGTTTATCACCCTGCCAAATCGTATTTGCTTCAGGCTAGAGAGAGGTATGACTAATTAGCTGGTAAATAATTTGAATTCAGACGGTAGCAGTTAAGGGACAGAGATGAGTGCTGTCAGTGTTGACACACTGGACCGTGATTCGTCAAATAACAGGCTGTGCCAGCTGGAACCAAATCAATATTATAGTTGCGGATTGTGAGATGCATCAAACACCAAAGTATCCTCTTGGACCGTTGCAGAGGAGAGTTTAGACCAGGGTAGCAGCCTTCATCTGGCACTTATGTAACATATTATTCCCTGGACTTTAAGTTGTGTCTGTTCACATGTTGACTATTCACTCTTTCTTCCCTCCTCCATGTCGTCTCCCTTCTGTCTTTATCTTCTTATTACCAATCGTTTGTCCTTCTTTCCTTCTTGTTTCCGGCTCCTTCCTCACTTCCTTTCCTTACATCCTTGCTGGATTCCAGGGGGAAGTGCTGCGTGACGCTGCTGAACGAGACAGAAGCCTTGAAGTCGTACCTGGACAGAGAGGTATGTACGCCAGCTCTTCATGCCAAATAATACGATGAGGTCTTTCTAAACTGTGATTAGGTGTTAGATTTCAGGATTATCTAAGAGAGAGAGTGTGTGTGAGACTTTATGAGTTAAGAGATTCTTGTTTCCAGATGAATAATTCAACGTGTTGACCCAGAATGTTCTTTTCACATACAGTAATGAGGAGACGAGAGACTAGCAGAGGGGAAAGTACACACACACACACTCACACACATGCTGAGACAGATACACTCCTCTCTTTCGCCTCTCCGTTTGCCCGTCTCGCTTCCCGTTCCTTTCATTCCATCCTCACGCCTTCCTGCCATCTGTATTTCCCAGGATGCCTTCTTCTACTCGCTGGTGTATGACCCTCAGCAAAAGACTCTGCTGGCTGATAAGGGGGAGATCCGTGTTGGGAACAAGTTCCAGGCCGACATCACCGACCTCCTCAAAGAAGGTACATCGTACTTAAAACTTGGGCATTTTAATTGACACAGTTTTCCAGAGCTTATTCACTTTTTCCTGCAGGGGTCTTTTTTTCTTTTCTCTTTCAGCATTTTTTCAGCAGTCTGAGCCATAATAAACTATTCAACTTTTCATGTTTTTGTAATTGCTCAATTCTCAGGAACATTTCAAGAACTTTACGCGGCCTTTTCTGCCCCAAGCCACCGTTTACTTGTGTTTTCTGGTGCGAGTAAAGTTATAATAAAACAACTAACCTTGGTTTCCATGGCAATCACAGTGTGGCAGCATGATTATACATAATCAAAGCATTTAAAAGTAACAGATTATTGCCTATGTGCTGCATAAGTGATGATTTTACAGTCACCAGGAGGGTATGGAAAGGATGGGGTGTGTGAGACAACTTTTAACGTTACTAAACAACTGCTTCATTGGTGACGGCAACAAAGCTCCCTGTTTCTTGACAATAGAAGCTCCCTTTTCCTCCTAATACGAGATACACTTCCATACAGGCAGTAATTTGAACAACTGAATATAATGCGACCTGTACAAAAATATTGTTAGCATACGCATATATGAATGCACATTAATACCTGGAACTTAACACATCACAGTTGTCTAGTTTTGGCCAAAGTATAAAAGTACTTCCAGACTTCAGGGAACTCGGATACAGTAAAATCAGCACCTGTATTGTTTCCTTTGCCATAGTGTCTGTGGTTGCCATGGTCACAGGCCTCGGCGCACGTCTGTTTACATTGAAAACAATGGAGGTGGTGGTGGCGGCGACGGCGGCGGCGTCAACCGCGCGCTGTCTGAAAGCACCTTAAAGCTGCAACTGTTCATACTTTGTTTCGCATCCAAAGCTGATTAGAAATGTGGCTTATTTTTAATTCTGTTAATGTCAGTTTAGACGTTATACCTTTCACAACGAGTTTTTTTCGACTTTGCCCCTTGTCCATAATATTATAATCTGTAATTCTTTTTCATTCAAGCAGTCTGAAAGATATTTCCCGACACTTTGTGCCAATATTTTGTGCAGATTTTCAGTATTTTCTAATGTGACTATTTTTCTGCCACATTTAGCGTTCAGTGTTTTTTGCCAGAATTTTATTCTTAGCAGGTGGGAAAACCTCTGAAATTGCAATTAGGGCACCATGAGACACTAAGCTCTCTAATTAAACCCATGTTAATGAAATTCTGATACATGTGTTAGAAGCTCAGGCAGGTTGGCTGGTTTGTTGCAGGCTGGCAGCTTGACAGACCCCACCTATTCAACTCTGGGATTCATTAAAGCTTCACACGAGGCAGTCATTTTAAAAAAGGAAAAACTAGGAAGAAAATCACATTTGATTGTGGATTTTACAAACTCTTGTTGTCCATATGTGGTCAAGAAGGAACCGTAGTGCTTTTGAACAGCCTAGGAGAATTAACTCTGTTTGTATCTGTATGTCTTCTGGGTCCATCTAGACGAGGATGATGGCAGAGACTTGGAGAAACTCGAGGAGAAGGTCTGGGACCCCAACAGCTCACTGACGGAGAAACAGATTGACCAGTTCTTAGTAGTAGCTCGGTAAGTGTACACAGAAGCATACAAATAATAAAAAAGAAAAAAATATACATTAATGGAATAGTTGCTTATTTGCTTCCTTGCTGTGAGTTAAGCCGCGTCTCCACCAAACACTTTCACCTTTGGTATAGCATATAGTAGTACCCTTACCCTGAAGTACCTAAACCCTAGATCTGTTTTGGGTTTCCACCACAGACAGTACTCTTAAATGTAGGCAGGGTTGTTACCAGATGTGAAAATGTCATCAACCATGTAAGCAGATGATTTAATTTACTTAATTAATGCCGAGCAAATGAAACCGCATTCAAAACATCCATTCTGAGGAAAAGTTGCAAAAGGATGTTTTGCTGCCTTTTCATCTTTACTAGTTAACGTTAGCTCGCTGTAGACTGGAGAAAAAATTATTTAATTCAATGTGCCGATCAAAGGCTACACCGGCAGTTACCGGCAACTTTTAAGGTGGAATGTTGTCTTGCATGTTACTCCATGCATGAGCTGACGTCATGAATCAATCAACACACCTTAAATGTCAATATGACAACTTTGACCATTCCCTTTGTTTTTAGTGGCTCTCTTTCATAACATATGCTTTAGTGATGCTTGGATCTTCAAGTGCTGAAAAATGTTTATGAATTTCAACCGGATTATGCGAACTGGGAATATTCTGTTTCCTCACTTGGAGGAAAAATGTGGCTGCGCTCCGGCAGCACTACACCTATGCATGTAAGTAGCGTGACGATTCTGTTGGCCAATCAACGGACTGCAGTGTTTCTAGCTCCACCTGGGTCAGTGTGCTAAGTGCCTCAACCTAAACCTCAAAATGTCATTTTTACACTTTGGTTTTTGTACACAATAAACATAGAGATATAACATGTTAATCGGTGAGCTTTAGAGGTGCTGATAGGCAGATTTTGTTACCTTTGGACAGAGCCAGGCTAGCTGTTTCCCCCTGCTTCCAGTCTTTATGCTAAGCTAAGCTAAACTAACTGTCTCCTGCTTCATATTCAAGTTATAAGAACAATATCGATCTTCTTAACTAACCCCCTGCATTAAAGCAAATAAGCATATTCCCCAAAATGTCGAACTAGTCCTTTAAACTACCTCAAACTTTTGATGACCCTTATTTGTCTTTCAGAGCTGCTAAGCAACCATCAGCACTTTCAGCCCATTCAATGCTAATTGGCTAGAGTTGTATCATTTGCTCTGCACAACGACATAACTGAATATTTTATCAGGAAACACTGGATTGACAACAACTGATTCGTCTTGCAACTTTTTTTGTGCATAAATAGTTCAAAAGAAGGCAGCCAGATGAAAAGTTTATTTCCTGTCTCTTCATATGTATTTATTTTCTATCTTTTGCATCATGTCTGTGTCTCATAGGTCAGTAGGTACATTCGCCAGAGCCTTGGACTGCAGCAGCTCTGTCCGGCAGCCCAGCCTTCACATGAGTGCTGCTGCAGCCTCCAGAGACATCACCTTGGTGAGATACACATACAAAGCGGCCTTGGGTTAAATCAGCATCACACCATAGTTGAAAAGTGTAGGAGGGAAGCAGTAGTGTTAATCACAGAAAAAACTCGAAGTGCACGTGTGTATTTATGTATGTATATATATATGTGTGTGTGTCTGTGTGTCTGTTAGTGATCGCTGAGGTCTGTGTCTGGTTATCCTTAACAAGCACTTGGCCCCAGAAGCCTGGTGCGGGTCTATGCTGCCCTAGATCTTATCCTCATATATAAAACATAGATGAGAGGCCTTCAAGCTACACACACACACACTCACACACACACACTCACACACACACACACACTCTCACACAACAAGGAGCTGTATATAAACTCCATGGACTAAACAAATAAAGATTAGTCATTCTCCTCCCAACAAGTCAGCAGAGTCTTGCAGAAATTCACTGCATAAGTGGTTCAAACAACATTAAAACAACAATAACAAGTCTTGAGACTAACTATGTTTTTTCTATCTGTGTGTTCAGTTTCACGCTATGGACACCCTCCATGCCACGGGCTATGACATGACTCGAGCCATCGCAGCACTGGTGCCTCAGGGTGGGCCCGTCCTCTGCAGGGATGAAATGGAAGAGTGGAGCGCCTCGGAGGCCAACCTGTTTGAGGAGGCTCTGGAGAAATACGGCAAAGACTTCACCGATATCCAACAGGATTTCGTGAGTAGCAAACCAATAAAAAAAGCATATTTAAAGGAGTAGTTTGATATTTTGGGAAATATTCTAATAAGTTAGATGAGAAGATCAATACCACTCTCATATCTGTCCGTAAAATATGAAACCGCAGCCAGAGGACAGTTAGCTTAGCTTAGCATAAAGACTGGAAACGGGGGAAAACAGCTAGCCTTCTTAAAGGTAAAAGAATACGAGCTCTTCTGGTTGCCTGGTAACCTCACAGCATCGACAAGAGTCCAGGAAAGTTGCTGAAAAATTAGAAGTGAGACACATAACCCCCTGTATGACCACAACGTGTCGTTTGTACTGTTTGCTTTTGTACGAAACAAGATAAGAACAGAAGGCGTTAAAAATCTAATTTCAATACCGCCCATTGATCAGTTAGTTGCTAGATAAGATGAGTATGATTATCAGGATAAATGTTTTGAGGAAAATCTGGGGATAAAAGTATTTAAATGCAATTTATTTTACATCTTACATTGTGCCTATTTTAAACTACAACAGACATTTTAACTTAAACGTTTTTAGAAAACTAATTGTGGAAAATGGATGAGCATATTTTCCAAACTCAGAACCATTCCTTTAGCTGTGGAGAGGTGTCACAGCTAGCCTATATTTTATACATCATATCTGTGTGGTTGGGGTCTTTTTTCAAGAGTGTTTAAAAAGCATTTCTGCTTAATTAAATATATAGAGGAGATTTGTGAAGGAGACATATTGAACAGTGAACACAGCCTAACCATAGAAAAGGGTCACCATAGACAGAGCTGGCTGCCAGAGGAGGAGAGACTCTGCTTCCAGTGTGACAGGACAGGTAGAGACAAAGCTACACTTTCTCACCTCATGTCCAAAGCACCAAACTTTAAGGGAGAAATATTTCTCAAATATAACCAAAATATATCCTGAACTTGAATCCAAAACAGACGTGCAGAAACTCCCCTATTTACTGGGAGAAATCCCCAAATGTGAAATGATAGCAGCAAAATGTATCTCCTCGTGCCATGACCTGAGAACAACCAGTGGAAACTCAGATGAAAATAGAAAATGAACAATGATCTTTGTAGTTGTTGTGGTTTGTTTGTTTACGGCTTACATACACACACACATACAAAATCACACACACAAATACATACACATAAACACAACAATATTATGTGAACACACACACACACACACACACATACACAGAGTATGTTTTAACAAAACTGTGCTACTCTCTTCCTGCTTTACTTTATGAAATGTATTTATTTGTTTCATTGATTATGATGCTTTGGCAGTATTGTTGTTGTGACATTCATGCCAATAAAGCAAATCTGAATTGAAAAATTGAACACTTGGTATGCTGCTCATCGGCCTGTATGTGGGATGCCCTTCGTCTCATTTAGAGATGTGTACAGTGGAGATTCAGTGCACCCATAATTGCTGCCTCTGAGTGCAGAAACCACAGAATTAGAGTTCTGTAGCAGACATTTGGACTTCATTTAGGCTGATGTTATACAGAACAACTTTCAAGCACAATCGTAGTCTTGTAAGCTCAGATTGCAGCCAGCACAGAGTGAAAATGTAAAAGTTGAGCACAATGACCATTTATCCAGAGAAGCATCCCCCCAGAAACACCTTTGTGAAGCTGCCTCTCTGCTGTGGCTCTTCGCAGTCCTCTGCCCTCTTTCTGCCTGAGAAGAACGGTGCTGCCGTTTGTGGACTTTACTACTTCACATCGTGCTAAGCTCTCACTGTGTGCATCACTCCACCACCTGGTGGCTGGCTGCTGTCAGTGCTGCTCACTCGGGTTTCCACCCAGGCCTTCTCTCAAACAACAGGACTACACCACCATTATGGGTGGGGCCTCTACTTGACAGCTCGTTTTCCTTTCGAACTTCTTAGAGGGAACTTTACAGTGCAACTTCAGCAGGGCCAAACTGATTTTGTAGCCAGCTGAGTTGTTTTTGGTCATTTATATAAAGAATCTCTTCGTATTTTTGTGACAGATGAGGGAAATGCAGTTGGCTAAAGACATTTGTCCTAAATTCACTTTTGCTATGAAAGAGGAGACCTGAGGTTTTTTTTCGGTGCTTCACTGAAAACAGAGAAATGTAGCTCATTGCTGAAAGACGTCTCAACAGTCAAGTGTGTGTAGAAAATATTACACTCGCTTCTTCGTTGGCCTGGAGATTGAAACTCTGGCAACCTGTCAGTCACGCTCTCACCACTTTAATAACCTCTACACTGAAATAATGATTTATTTTGTCTCTCTCCTTCTCCAGTTGCCCTGGAAGTCCCTGACGAGTATTATTGAGTATTACTACATGTGGAAGACCACAGACAGATATGTACAGCAGGTAAAAATACGTTTTGGGGCTATCTTAAAGAGCATTTTGTCATTTATATATTTTTTTCATGATCATTTTCTTTCTTTATAGCCAAATAACTTACACATTGCTCTTTTTGTTTGCATCTGATTTACACCCCAAGTGAAGAAAGGAATCTCGTTTTAACTACATTAATGCTTGACTTTAGTGTCTTTCATTGTTTTCCGGCCAATGACTGCCGTTTCAGGCCCAAAAATGATCCCGTCCCCAGGTTTTTGTTTTCTTTTTATTCTCCTTTTTTCACAATTTGGCCAATGTCAGTTTGAGGATGTGTTTTGGCATACATCTGTATTCTGTCATCAGGGTAGCTCCAAGTTAATTAAATACATTTTTCTTATTAAAAATGAGTGAAATGACAGTTTCATTCATAAATATTCAGTGCACTGTCTTAAAATCAATAAAATCCATATGAGGTTCTGAACCCAAGGATGTCAAATTTGCCCTTAAATGCTTATTTTTTTACACTGTTTTGGGAGCTAACATCTCTAATCTCACTCTTCTTTCTCTTCTTTCTCCTCAACCTCCGTCTCTGCTCCAGAAACGATTAAAAGCAGCCGAGGCAGAAAGCAAGTTGAAGCAGGTCTACATCCCCAACTAGTGAGTACCTCAGTGCAACTTTCTGTGTGAAATATCGAGTTTAAATACATACATCAGAGATCATTTCTGCAACAGTCTTTCATCTGAATGCATCTGATATTGGTAAAACTTTAGAGTTGTTCTGACCCTCTCAGCAACATCTGCTGCTGTTGTTCGAGCACAAACCCTCCTTTCAGTTTATTAGTATTCATGGCAGCTCTCAGTACAGCATCAGTATAACTGCTGTATGTGGCAGCAGACTGATGAATGTTATCTATTCTGTTTGGCCTGTATTATCTTTGCTGGTCTGACCCTGTCCCTGTTCCTGTTCCTGTGCCCCTCCAGTAACAAGCCAAACCCCAACCAGCTGAGTAACAATGTGAAACCAGCTCTGGTGAATGGAGCGGCGGGCGCAGTGGTCCCAGGACCTCCTGGCTCAGGGCAGACCCCCGGCCTCGGCAGAGCCTGTGAAAGCTGCTACAGTAAGTCATTCACATGTGTAACACTGCTGTCACGTAGCTGCAATAGCTGCTGTTTCTCTCTTGCTATAAAAACTCACAATGTAATGTCCTGATTTCTTAAGAAGTCTTGCTAAATTTGTATATGATGGACTTTTATTAATAATTGCTTTGGCATTCACAGGTGCAATCATATTTAAAAGAGGCTCTTACATGTTTAATATGCTATCAACTTAAATGAAAGACTCAATTTACAGATAAATGTATTAATTCACAAGCTTTTTCTTCGCTCAAAGGCGCAATCTATGATCTAAGACAAGTCCTTTAAATGCAATAGACGAAACAACTAACAACATAAATACAGGTTAATGACAGTAGTTGTGCTGTATGATCGGCTGTATCCACATTTAAAATGTCAGAGAAAGTTAGAGGTTGTCCTCTTAAATGTACTAGAACACCAAGCCAGCGTTTTAAAATGTATCTGCTCTGGAAACCGTTTTGGAAAATTTAGATGGATTTTGATGAGAAAATTGCCAGTTTAGTGTGCATGCAGGGCCAAAACAAAGAGGAAAAATATGCGTTTCTGAATGTAATCAGCTTAAAGTGGACAAACTATGTCTCACGATGATCTGGTGCTGTTAAGAGCTTGTTTACATCTTTATTTGTAAACACAAGACAGACTTGTATCTTCAATATGATGTGTTTTTGTGATTTGCATTTGGTTTTGCATCTCTACACTTCTATTTTGTTTATATTGAAACTCTTTCCTACTTTGTACTGCAACTGCNNTATTTTTTCATTGTAAGGTCCAACAGAACCAAATCCAAAAACCAAGACTGAACTGATCATCCAGCTCGTGTTTTCCAGAAAATCTTAAAAACTGAATCTCCCTCTTCTGTGTTTTCATTAACACACTAATAGTCCACTAACTTACACCTAAGCATTAATTTACAGGGGGCGCATTTTCATTTTAAAACAGATAATTTAAAGAGCACGAATCGACACTGTACTCTCTGTATGTGGCACACATTTGAGAGAGAATATCATTACGTGCCCTGCAGTATTGTTGGAGTTATTTTAGTGGTTGTAGTTAATTCAGTGATGAATGATTAAAGGTTGTGCTTTCGCTCGCATGCACACGAGCACGTGTTCATGATTATGTGTGGATTATGGGCCATATTGGGCACGTTTTATATATTTGTGTGTGTGTGTAGCCAGCAGCTCCTACCAGTGGTACTCGTGGGGACCTCCCAACATGCAGTGTCGCCTGTGCGCTTCATGCTGGACCTACTGGAAGAAGTATGGAGGGCTGAAGATGCCCACAAGACTGGATGGAGAGAGGCCTGGACCCAACCGCAACAACATGGTACACACACACACACACACACACACACACACACACGCTTCACTGGACATTTAGTTTACTTATTCTGCAAACAACAGCCTTTCTGTTTGCCTAAAGCCTTACCCTACCCTTAAAAGAATAGTTCATCCTCCAGAGAAAATCTTTTTCTACTTTAATACACAGATTATTTTCTCAATGAATCAATTCATCGTTTTTGGCTTTAAAGTTTAAAGTTGCTTTTTATTTTAAATCCAACCCAAACCCTCAGATATTCAATCATATATAACAAAGAAAAGCATCAAATCCTCACATGTGAGAAGCTGAAGCCAGCAAATGTTATTTTGTGTTGGAAAAATAACAAAAGTGGTGAAATATTAATTTTCTGTTGACCCATTAATCAATGTCAAACTATTCGTTTCAGCTCTGTACATATCACAAACAGCTAGTTCGCTGGATTCGTTTTAGCGTTCTTCAAAACAACATGACAATTTGTTTTTGCTATAGTTTAAAAAGAAAAAGTAAAAAATGACCATAATACTCTTGATTCAAACACCTTAAACAGACAAACACTCGTTCTTTAGGTCCATAAATACAGTATCTGATGGAGGTTAACACTGGATTCACTCCATAGCTCTTGACTGTTTGAAAAGTCTTTTTGTGCTTTACCTTAAATTTGTTTCTAAATTTAACAGTTCATACAGACTCAGATCACAACGTTGGCAAACAGTCCTCACTAGTAACCATACAGCATGTTAACGTGTAAATACTGTAAATGTATTTGTACCTATTTGTGTGTACTATGTCAGTAAGCCAGATACGCTGTAAGCATTTGCCAATCTGATGAAGGGTTTATATTCAGCAGGGAACTTCAGTAAATTATAAGCTACCAAATGATTTTGGTAGTCTGCACTAGCCGGGCCAGTCTGCTAAATGAATGATGCATTTTGGGAAGCATTCCAGTCAGCTCCATTTTACCAACCAGTATCAATAAATCCAAGTAATTAAATCCATTTCAGATAACGATTTACTCCAAATGTTTTCTTTGCCATCAGGTGATAATTTGACCCATCTTTAGTCCATCAGTGTTCATTAGCTCAAGTTAATGCACATTACTGGATATTTTTGGTGTCTAACTGTTGTTAATCTGTTCGTACCTCCAGAGCCCCCACGGCCTGCCCCTGCGGCACAGCGGCAGCCCCAAGTTCGCAGTGAAGACGCGACAGGCTTTCTATCTGCAGACCACCGGCCTGACGCGGATGGCACGTCGCCTCTGCCAGGACATCATCAGACCGCGATACCTGGCCAGGCACCCCTACCTCCCTGTCAACACAGCAGCCATCAAGGCAGAATGTAAGCACCTGAAATGGACTGTTTCATTATTGTTTGTTAAAGAGACCAGCTTTTTTCTTTGTCCTTACGGATGTAAACTTACTGTATTTTTGAAATGAATTTCTACAGGTGCCCTGCGGTTGCCAGATGGCCCAAAAAAGCCTTTGCCACTGAAACCTGTGGAACGTAAACCTCTGGAGTCTGTGGTTCGGTATTTAGGTGAGAAGAAGCCGGTCGCCCACAGCATCTCTTACGCTTGAGTTTCTGTTTTCAGTCAGTTTTAACTGTGGTGTTTTTAAATGGATAGATGGTTGCTGATTTAAATATCTCTACAATGATTTAATGGATCACCATGAAATCTTGTACAGACGTTCATGGTCCCCAGAGGATGAATCCTACTGACTTTGGTGACCCCCTGACTTTTCCTCTAGTGCCACCGTGAGGTTGACATTTGTGTTTTTTAGTGAATTGTCTCAACAACTATTGGATGGATACCAATTGGATTTGAAATATGGTACACATATTCATGTTCCCCTCAGGATCAATTGTAATGACTTTGGTGATCCCTTATTGTTTCCTCTATCGCCACCATCAGGTCAACATTGTAATTTGTCCAGTACTTTTGTTAATGACCAAATACCTGCAAAACTAACAACATTCACATCAGCGTCAGCTGTGCTTTGTGTTTAATGCTAATTACCATTGTTATTTTTACAACGTTAGCATGCGAACGTTAGTATTTAGTTGCCGGCACGGCTGTAGACTCTTAGTCTTGTTTAAGTTTGCTTTGATATTGTTAACACTTTCTTCCTGAATGACCACACGTTGAGAAGAGCAAAATTATACTCTTTTCTCAAAGTCAAAGGATTAAAGCCATGGTTTGCCTTACTGTATTTTCCGAAAGTACATCCGTAAAAATGCATGAAAGTGTAAATATCGTGTGTTGTTTGGATAATTGTGAGTATTTTTTGATACCTCAAAATTAATACCAACGACCAGCATGTTGGCAGCCTGTATTCCACATCTTGTTCCAGTTTAACTGTTTGAAAATATTCTGTCACTTATGATTACTTAATTCCTCCTTGTTGTCACTCTGCTTCTCTAAAACAACCTGCTTCCTGTCCTCTTTTCTCCCTCTCTCTGTTTTTTATTTTCCCTTGTCTCCTTCCACCTCGCTTCATATTTCTTCCTCTCTCCCTTTCTCTCCTCTCTTTCACCCACAGAAGCACATCCCCGTCCAGCCAAACCCGACCCCCCGACTCGTGGAGGGTCCATCTCTACGGGCAGCCTGACGCCCATAAAGTCCTCTCCCATCCTCAACAATGGCTCACCCACCATCCTGGGCAAACGCACCTACGAGCAGCACAACGGACTGGATGGTGAGTGAGAGGACAGAGCTCTGGTTTCCACAATTAGTTATTATAGAATATTAGCGCTCTTTAAAACATCTAATTTGATTCAAACCCCTGCTGTAGTTGAAAATATGTAAAAAAAAAAAAACAACACCACATTTTCCCCTCAAATCTGCTAATCATGATCACCTAATCTAAAACACTAATTACGTGGTAGTTTTAATATGAGACTTTTAATGAGATATGATATTTTATGAAGGAATATACTTGAATTAGCCCCAGCTGCTGTTTTTTATGTTGGCTTATGTTCACATTTGACTCTAAAAGCAGTTGTTCTTCCGTATGAGTAATGCAGTCATCATTAGCTTTTAGACTAATTTTAATGTGTTTTTAATGGCTTTTGTTTATCATAATTTTAATTATTTTAACTGTATTAACACAAAGCTTTAATATTTTTGTGTAATTTAACACATTTTAGTTTAATATCTTTGCCAAACATTGATTATTTGAATATTTAAGGAGGATGTAAAGACACATCTGAGCTCCACGGCTACAACACACAGTTAAGATCCACTGCTGAAGGGTTAAGAGTTTGTGTGGGGCTTTTATTTTTTTGGGTTATGTCCCACTTTCCCCTCTCCCCTGCGAAATGAGAGAGGGGAAGAGACAGACTGGGAGATCAAGAGAGTGAGAGCATGCCAGAGAAAAAGACAGAGAGGAAGAGGGAAAGGGAGAGATTGAGAGACGATCGGATCGGCCTTGCTGCTTTAGCTGGAGGCTACAGTCTGCGTTGTCATGGTAACAGCGGAGAGGGAGAGGGAGAGGGAGGAGGAGGGCTCGGTAAGTGTATCCTGAGGGAGAGCATCTCCACTGGTCTGTGAGCCCACCTCAGGCCCCGGCTGGGATAACACACCAGGAGGGGATTTGGGTTGGAAAGCAGCCAAGTATCAGGGATGAGTTTTTATTTGTTATTTTACCACCAATTTATCAACTTAGTCTCTCGTATCGAGGTGATTTGTCAGAAGGCCGGAATGGTTTCCACAAGCATCTTTATATTATTTTTTTAACTGGTAATTATAACTGTCGTTGCTTTATTTCTGTTTAATCATTTAATCAGGAGATGTTACATTGCTGTCCTCATAAGATGTGTATGTTTTTATTAATTCAGAATTTGAATTCTGGGGATGAAACTTGAATATTTCAACATTTTGGGAAGTCTGATTATTCGCTTTCTTGCTGAGAGAAGGGGGAGACGACTCTCATGTTTGTGTTTTAAGTAGGCGATTAGCTTAGCTTAGCATAAAGACTAGAAGTAGGGGGAAACAGCTAGCCTGGCTCTCTCTAAAGCTCAGAAATCCACCTACTAGTAACTCTAAAGTTTACTAATTAGCACTCTGGATCTCGTTTGTTTTTTCTGCACACAAACATAAATGTAAAAACAATATGTGGCTGAAATGACTGCATTTCTTCTCTAAATGATCAACTTTGGTTTTCATCTGTAAAATAATGAGAAATGCTACATAAAGTACAGCGGTTGTTGTCTAACAAGCTGTGTGTTTGAATGCCAAATTATTAAAAATGTGGCTTTGTCAGAGTCAAATTGTCAACAATATGATAATGAATGTTTATAAAGATAATTTGCTGTAAGAAAGATGAAACTTGACAAACAGTTTGAAATTGATACGATTGTGTAAAATAATAAGAAATATTACCTCTGACGTGTTATAAATAATTTTTACAGTTTAATCGGGAATCATATTTCATTGGATCTGTGATTATTAAACAATATTATGTTATGAAATGTATTCTCATAAATCACATGGTGAGCAGTAGGACAAATTATGGTTAAACAGATGGAGATAGGAGTGCATAGTTCTATATAGTGTTATCACATGTTAATTGTGCAGTTGTCAGTGAGATAATGGCCCTGGGTCAATCGGTGCTTTTTGCATATCCGTGTCCCCCTCCGCCTCCGTCACTACCCCACTCAGGAGGGATTCTCCAATTATTGCAGCAAGTCGCTCATCAAGGGGTGAGCTCCGGTGTCCCTTTGCCCCCGCCCCTGGCACAAAAGCTCTGTCTGTGAACAGCTATGTGCCTTTTGGCTTTGACTTTTATGTCGGACCACTTCTTTTTTTATTTCGGAGAGGGTCNAGTACAGCGGTTGTTGTCTAACAAGCTGTGTGTTTGAATGCCAAATTATTAAAAATGTGGCTTTGTCAGAGTCAAATTGTCAACAATATGATAATGAATGTTTATAAAGATAATTTGCTGAATGTTTTATTGTTAACTGAAATTTGGCTCTTTTGTTTCTGTGCCAAGCAAGCGAAGAGGAGAGTCTATTTACTGTTTCATCTGTTTTGAGGGAATTGGGTGAAAGATTCAAAACTAACCTTTACGTTATCTAACTGTTAACTCATTGCTGTTAATTAGATATTGCTCAATAAAAAAAGAAAGACCAGGGGCCTCATTTATAAACGTTGCACAGGCACAAAAGAAGGCACTTTCTAAGGAAACTTTGGGATTTATAAAAAACAAACTTGACAGGAGAATGTGTCTACCTCCACGCTAACTCTGACCCATGCGCACGCACATAAACTGGAGAAATGAGAAACTGCGACTCCGATGGAAGAAAGATGAAACTCGACAAACAGTTTGAAATTGATACGATTGTGTAAAATAATAAGAAATATTACCTCTGACGTGTTATAAATAATTTTTACAGTTTAATCGGGAATCATATTTCATTGGATCTGTGATTATTAAACAATATTATGTTATGAAATGTATTCTCATAAATCACATGGTGAGCAGTAGGACAAATTACGGTTAAACAGATGCAGATAGGAGTGCATAGTTCTATATAGTGTTATCACATGTTAATTGTGCAGTTGTCAGTGAGATAATGGCCCTGGGTCATTCGGTGCTTTTTGCATATCCGTGTCCCCCTCCGCCTCCGTCACTACCCCATTCAGGAGGGATTCTCCAATTATTGCAGCAAGTCGCTCATCAAGGAGTGAGCTCCGGTGTCCCTTTGCCCCCGCCCCTGGCACAAAAGCTCTGTCTGTGAACAGCTATGTGCCTTTTGGCTTTGACTTTTATGTCGGACCACTTCTTTTTTTATTTCGGAGAGGGTCTGACCTTCTGACCTGGCAGCATTCACTGCCTCTGTCACAGGCTGCCACTTAATAGCATTTTTGGCATTTGTAAAGCCCACACTGTGTCCACCAAATTATATAGTCTTCCTCGCCTCTACCTCCCCAACAAGCACTTCAATCTCACACGGGGTGAAGTTTCTTTTTCTCTGAATTCAGTATGTAGTCAGTATCGATTAATATTATTTAGAGGCGTTTCTCTGACTATTTATAGGCAACTATGGCCGTTAAAAGCAAGAAGCTCGCTCACATACGCCAAATTTTAAGTTGATTGGGATTTATAAAGGGAAATCGGCTTGGGCCGTGCATACGCACTGTTGTAAATCAGAATATTTTGGGGCGTAAGCAACCTGTTGACGTGAACACAGTTTTATAAATGAGGCTCCTAATGAGTGGAAATCGATTACCTCGAGTGCTGTAAACATTGATGAGCTCTGATGGAGGAAGCGAAATATGGAAACCTGACGTCAGTTGTGCTGCAGGAAGATTTTATGGATGTATTTTTTACAAACATGATAGGGTCAGAGTAATGAAAGAAAAAGGCAAATGATTAATGAGGTACAGTATATTCATGTTCTGTAGATGTACTGAGAAATTAGAAATTAGTACTTTATGGAGCCACCAGGGGGCAGAAGATTTTAGTATATGTAGTAGTGTCAGTGGACTGACCAGCTTCTCTTGTCCTCTTCCTCCTCTGCAGGCACTAAATCCAAAGGCCTGACTCCACAGTGGGACATCATGGCTAAACGGCTGAGCGAAGCGGGGCGGCCCTCGGTCTCCCTGCAGGACGAGGTACACGAACTGGACTGAAGGCTCTCTGGGGACGACCTCTACTACAAACCCCCAGTGAGGTGAGACACGCTGCTGCAGTTCTCTGAAGATTTAGTTCTGTAGGTGTTGTTTTGTTTATGCAATGATGGGGTTTTCTTACACTCTTGTCTCAAGGTTTATTTAAAGTTGACAATGAGGTGTATAAAAATATTGGTATGGGATTTAGATTTCGTGATTTATGGCGCTTTCACACTGGTAGTTCAGTTCAACATTAACATTATTGCCTTTTAGTTCTGGTTCGGTTCATGTTCATACTGATCTTTTTCAACATGGGGAAATCTAATACTGGCGACGGACAGCAAGTCATGCTGCAATTTATTTATCTTCTCTGGTGTGACACAAAGAAATGATTGATTATAGTCATTATTAGTCAAGACCTTGTATATCATAAATAGTGAGATAGAAACAGGACAAACAGGAGGCTTTTTGTATCATAATATTACTGTCTGGTAGCTACTTCTCACCTGTTTAACTTACTTTTTTCGGGGGCAACCTCTGAAAAAATCATCAAAACACACCATTGCACTAATTTCCATTGTGGAAGTGTGCTGTAGTTTCGCTGTTGGGGAAATGCTAAAAAATGGTGGACACACCCTCTAGTTCTTTTCACTTTCTGATCAGGGAGATTCAAAAAACAAATATAGATTACACATCGCTTAAACAGATCAGGAGAAGACTTTTGAATTAATACAAAAATCACACATCTACTGTAACAACATCACCAGAGTCCGCTGGAAGTAGAGATCTGCCAGTACACTGGTATTACTATATATGCAGTGGTGGAAAGTAACATTTACTTAAGTACAATTTTGAGATACTTGTACTTTACTTGAGTATTTCCATTTCATACTACTTTTTACTTCTACTCCTCCACATATAAATATATGGCAAATATTGTACTTTTCACTGCACTACATTTATCTCACAGCTTTAGTCACTTTACACATTAAGATTCTTGCACACAAAACATATGAAGAGTTTATAAAATATGTTTTGTTATAAATTAAACTACCCAACAGTTTATACAATTACAGCTGAAAAAATTAGTCAATTAATCAATTAGAAAATGAATTGGCGACTAGTTTGATAATCATTTGTCATTTTTATGGTTCCAGCTTCTTAAATGTGAAGATTTGCTGCTTTTCCTTTTAATTATTTTTATAATTGTAACGTATTTTTATCAATTTTGAGGACTGTTGGATGGACAAAACAAGCGTTGTGAAGGTGTCACTTCGGGTTTATTGATTTAATGGAGAAAATAATCAGCACCTCAACCAACTCCGACAGTAAAATCCTGCTTAACAGTAATAATAATCTAATGATATAATATATAATAGTATAACAGTCACAGAGGACATTTTTCTGCATTGAGTACTTTTACTTTTAATACTTTAAGTACATTTTCCTTATTATACTTACATACTTCTACTTAAGTAGCATGTTCAAAGCAGGACTTTTACTTGTAATAGAGTATTTTTACAGTGTGGTATTAGTACATTTACTTAAGTAAAGGATCTGAATACTTCCTCCACCACTGGTTGCATAGCAGCTGTGAGTTGAATGTACAGCTGTAAATATTAAAAGGTTAATAGAAGATATTGTGAGTTTAATTTAACTGTACTGAACTGTATTTAAGAGATTTGCTCATAATCACTTTCCTCTGTGTGTTTTCCGCAGCAGAGGGGGACATGAAATGGAAATGCATTTTCCAACAAACCATAGCCGAGGGCAGCTGAGGGAAGTTGAAGCTGAGAGGAGACGACAGCCACCTTTCTTCAGTCAGTACGGGTCTGTCACACTGCTGAAGACCAATCGATAATCGATCAGTTTGGCTGCGGTCAATCAGAAGATGAGCCTGACTGTACAGGACTGTGTTTATTACTTACATTTCTCGTTATAACTGTCATTGTAATTATTGTTATTGTTATTATAATTTTTTTTACCAACTATAACTCCGCTTATTGTTTGTCGATCAAACGATGGAACTTGTGAAGTTTCATGAAAAATGCTTGCAGAGCCCCGTGGAGGAGGGTGGAAGGACTGTAACATAAGCCACTTGCATCTTCTATGTTTTTTTGTTTTTTTTTAACAAGTTAAATTCAACAAGGAGACGCACTTTTATTTCCGCGACACGAGTTAACTCCTTGTCTTTTTGTTTCAATGAATTTGAATGCTTTACGGGGAAATCTTCTGTTTTGTGAGCCGGCCCTGCTCTTCGGCCAGAGAGGTTTAACTTATTGAGAAAGACTTGCTGTTTTTTCTACCTTTTTCACAAGTAATGCATCTATGCTTAGATAATGTAATTAAAAAAGATAATTGATTTTCCCTCTTCTTTTGGTGTCTGTGCACAGAGGTGAAAGCCGAATTTTTCTTTTCCCCAGCTGGTGTTTACTCCTTTTTTCTTACTCACACAGGTATGCAAACAGGGTATATGCAAAATAACTTTTCATTACAAATTGCTCTATATGTTTTGTGCCTAAAAAAATGATCACAATTAGAAAAGATTAAATGCGCAAACATGGCCATGTTTTGTAAGCAAAGGTCAGAAAAACTACTAAAAAGCAGGAATGTGTTTGTCATTTTGTCGATGTGTTTATTTTATGTTTATTAGTAGTTTGTCTTCATTGCAAACAACTCATCAATCTGCATGACTGATGGAAACATCAGTCTCAATCGATATAAGAAAATATACCAATATCCAACACATCTGCTGACAATTAATTTTTAATCTCCATCCAGTTAGATTTTGAGCTTGACAGTTCTTTCTTAACCTTGGAAACAGCCATAATAATAATAATAATAATAATGATAATAACAATAGTGATAATAACAACATCAATTATAATTATTGTTACATATGGTCAAAAGGATAAACTTACACATACACATAACAATACCACCAGGTGAAAATAACAAGAATAGAGATAATAAGAGAGAAAATAAATACATAATAAAAATTGCTTCCCGCTGAAATGTGTAAGTGTTAAATCAAAGAGTGCAATAAAGGACAAAAGGTAAGTTCATATACATACAAAAATACCCATACATACATATCCTTTTATATATAGATATATCTACACATAAACATATACAGTACATGCATATGCATATATATACATACCCATATACACTCTTATACTTAATTATTTGTTCGATTATACAGATATTAACATATTCACATCCCTTTAATAAACCTTTATCATTTTCTAATGTTATTTTTAACTCCAGTCTTCACTTGACTTCCACCCACGCTCAAAAATTGAGTTCTCAAAAAGGATTTTAATAAGAACAGAATTTACTAATACTTAAAAAAAA
>NTHP01000149.1:504694-524966 GCA_003416845.1 Oplegnathus fasciatus
AGGGGACAAGTGGACCCAAACCACGCCAGCAAAATGCCCCCCACAGCATAACAGAGCCACCAGATCTGCCTTCGCTATGTTTCTCCACTCATTTATTCAGGTTTGTTCTTTAATTTGTCACCCGTCTGTATATCTACATATAAACATGTACACATCATACAGCATATACACACTCTCATACTTCATTATTTGTTGGATTCACATCCATTTAATAAACCTTTATCATTTTCCAATGTTATTTTTTAACTCCAGCCTTCACATGACTTCCACCCACACTTAGAAATTGGGTTCTCAAGAAGAAAAAACTGAATTTATTAATACTTTAAAGAAAAAAAAAACATTTGAAACATTCAGTGTTTGTTTTCTTTTTGTAGCTTTAAATATATATACTTTCCCATCATGTTGATGATGATGTTCAGGTGTTTTCTTTCTTCATCATCCCTTGAATCACCAAATATTACGGTTAAAGGGAAACTATTTCTGTTTTACAAACCAATCAATCAGTCGATTAATGGAGAAAATAACCAGCAGATTAAACCATAATAAAAATAATTAGTTGCAGTCCTGTACAAAATAGTTAAAAAGTAGCTCCACCTCAACCAACTCCAACAGTAAAATCCTGCTTTTACATTAATGCATGAGTCATAATAATCTAATGATATAATAGTATAACAGTCACAGGGGACATTTTTCTTTTAATAATTGTCCTGATTATACTTACATACTTACTCAATGCAGGACTTTTACTTGTAACAGAGTATGTTTACAGTGTGGTATTAGTACTTTTACTTATGTTGAGGATCTGAATACTTCCTCCATCACTGGCACTGACTCATTTTATGTTGTACTTTGTAGAAGCATCTCTGGCTGCATTTACAGCCGTGAATCATTTTCCGTTTACCTCCACCAGCTGGTTTATCTCAGTTTTCCTTTCAGATCCTGTCAAACTCTGTCAGATTGTATGTAATTCAAATTCTTTATTGTCATGTGCTCAGCAATTACAATGAAGCAGTCAGTGGCAATGAAATTCTTAATTCTCAGGCTCCCTCTAACAATGCTCAAACAATATGTATAAAATAAAATCATGCAAGTAAAAATAGAACATAAGAATAAGATTTAAATAGTGCAGAAGTTCAAATATAGGTATATAATACATATAAAATTAAGTATAACAATAAAATTAAATATAAAACAAATATAATACAATGAAGGGCAGGTGTACAGTAGTGATTTGTAGACATTGCACTTATAAATATATATACTGTATATACACACATACTGTGATGTTATGCAGGTATAAACGGTAGTGATAAATACATATAAACAGAGAGGAAACAGGTAGTAACCAGTTAGTATGAGGTAATGATGTAAAGGTGATGTAAAGAATCTGTGATCTGCAATCTGCATAAATATTTTCAAGATTGTAGTCTAAACTTTGGCTACAATTACAGGCATTTTGGGGTCACTGAGCTCTTCCTCTTCTGTCTTAGACTGTTTGTGCTCTGGAGAAACTCAATATTTATACTATCTGCCCGTACGACTCCTACTTATCATAGATTAATGGTCCAGGCTGTTATTTTCTTTCCACTCATCTGTAGGACGAGGTCGATGCTGATTGCTAACATAATGATTCTGAGTGAGCGCCCCTCCTGTCTTTTTACGAGGCTCTGTGGAAAATGTCTGTGAGGTATTTTCGTATCTGCCATTAACGTCCAGTTGAAATCATATCAGGTGAGTGAGCGTACAGATAACATTATTACAATGCTCTTCAAATCACTGAGCAGACCGTTCATGTCTTGTTGATCGGGACATTCCCCTTTTGAAGACCACTTAAAACTAGAGTTTAATTTTTCAGGTACATCCTGTGTTATGTTATCATATATCATCAAGTGTAACTGGAAATCCACCATGGAGCGACCATGGGCTGATTCTGCACCAGTAAAGAATCTTACCTCCCACTGCACAGAAACCATTACAACTCTATACTGTTATTGAACTTAAGTATTGTGGTTTCTTTTATTTTCAGTGTCGGTTATTTGTCTAAAAAGAAATGTAAGTAGAGTTTCTACACTCCTCTGGAAAGTCTGAAAAATTAACAGAATATACTTGGCTTTAAAAGCTTTTGGAAGTGGACAGAATTTACAGCTTTTAAAAGACAAACCATGAAAAAGTTTTCGGCAGAGTTTAAAATGGAAAAAGGTCTCTCACAGTCCACTAACAGCCAAAATACACCTGACCTTAATTTGCCAAAGGAAGTAGTTTGAGAGTAAATTATAGTAACGTCATTGACGTTTATGACACTGATAATGATATGTGGGTTTTAGGCTGCTACACCACTCCTGGTTCTGTCTGTAAAACAAACACGCAAAGAGAAAGAGACATTATTATTGGCGCCGGTGTCACTGGATATGTGTGAGGGTTCACACCTCTTCAGACTCCTAAAATATTCATCCCCCTGGAAACCCAGTGAGAATAAACAGGATTAATACAAGGGTCTGAAAGTCTTTGACAGTTTGAGGACAATAGTCAAAAAAAATGGGTGTTTGGAAATGATGCACGTGTTCGTGTATTGTGTATGTTTTCTGAGAATTAAATATATTTTAGCTAGAAATTCAAGTTAGTATCAGAATGTGGCACACTGCTTTTAAAGGGACTTCTGTTCTGTATTTGGATTATATACAGTAGAGACACCTGAATAAGCAATCCAGTACTTTATTATGAGTGCTGTAGTAACACTTCATTTTAACACCCCCTCCCTATTTAGCTTTTATAAGCAGTATATAAACATTTGGTAAATAGTTTATAACTCACTTCCCAAAGGCAGAGAGCAGAAGCTACAAAGCAGAAGTTGAGAAAAATAAGGTTTGAAGTTTGGATAGGATGTAATGCCTTATTTTATGTCTTTTTTGACTGATTATTTGATTACAACATAAAATCAATTACATAGATTATAGATAAGGCCTAAAAACTTTGGGGAATATGAAGGGAAAAGTAAAAACACTGTCTTTTTCAGCTTTTCATTTACCTTTTGTTAATAATTACCATAAAAACAGTATATTAAACTATTTTACATTTAAATATGAGACATAAAAGTAGCTTAACCACACTAAATTATGAATTCCACTTGGCAAAAGCTGATAGCAGCAGATGCTACTCTGCTAAGCTAATGCTAGGCTAACCCTTTAGCAGGACAAGTTTGGCTGTTTTTATTTGCTATAACTGGATTTAGCTACTATTTTATTTAGTGGGATACCAAACTTAATTACCAAGATGTTTCATTATCATTATCACTGATATATTTCAATTAATTAAGTAAATACATTTAGCTTTAGCCAAGGCTAGCCGTGGCTATCTAACTAGCCAGCTAGCTTTAACTGGATTTGGCTCTCTTGCTTTGACTGTTTGATTTTAGTTTTGAAGTAACTGCAAATTTGACATGTTTTCCTTTCAGTTTATATATTTTTATATCATAAAAAATATGTGTGTATGTAAATATACCACTCATATTTGTATGCTGAATATGGAGCTAGTTAGTCGGTTAACTTAGCTGGAAATGGGGGGAAAACGCTGGTTGCCTAGCAACCCACTAAGTCCGGCACCCTTTAAACCACAAAATTGTCCGTTTTAGGCTTTGGTTTTTGTACATATCAACAAAGGAGATATAATATCTTAATTTATGAGCTTTAGAGGTGCTTTAGATGTGTATTTTATTACTTTTTGACAGAGCTAGCTTTTTACCCATTTTCAGTCTTTATGCTAAGCTAAACTAGCTAACTGTTTAGTGGCTGTAAGCCAGTTAGCTTCATATTGAAAGAGTTGTATCCTTATATCTGCTTACAACTATATTATGGGGTTAAAGTTAAGTGATAAAGTGAGTCATGTATTCTCCACCTTTAATATTTGTGATGGCCGCTGTGGTTAAATATTAACTAATGTAAGCCAAGACTGAATGAGTGGACTTCCAGTCAACCGGCAGAAGTCTGGAGGTCTGCCCGCTGGGCTGCGGTGAACAAATGGTTAAGGAAAGATGCAAGAGGTGCGTGAGTCTGTCTGAGCATGTGCTGCTGCTGCTGCCGCTGCTGCAGTGAAGTAAAATGTGTCAATTTCCAACCGGAGAGCAGAGACACCGTGGAGGAGAAGCCGGGGACGACAGACGAGCAGCAGACGGCCACCGCGACATCCTGGACAACCTCTCCGGGTGATGTGTTTGATCTGCCGGCCTGTGTGCTGAGGGAGACACCGCAGAGCTCAATCTGAAGGTAAGGAGAAAAAAAACCTGCGCTGAGGATGATTCGTGTCCGGAGCCGACATGTAGCCAACATGTTAGGATTTATTTAGGAAGCATGGCTGTTCATGATAACAACATCCGTGTTTGTGAAGCTTTTTGTTTTGTTTTTCATACTGTACCCAGCCTTTGATTGGAAATTGCGTGCGGTTATCCTTCATGAGTGTTTCCTTGCAAGTTGGCAGCTGTGCAACGTGTTTTTTTAACCGTGTCCCAAATTAAATGCACTGTAATGTATGCAAAGTAAAAGCTGCACGTTTTGTTCAAAAGCAGGATGCATTCGTCTTCATTCGGCATGTTTTTTATGCACATTTGGGCTGTTGCACCTGTTCAAATATGGATAGGACTGGCGATGTAAGCTCAGAAAGAAGACCCAAGCAGTAGCATGTGTGTCTAATTGTGTCTTGTGGGTTTCAGTGATGCTTTATAAGGGATAAAAGTGTCTCCAAGTCCTCTTGGTGAAACTGTGGGGGTCTTTTTGTTTAATTATTTGTGGATAACTGTACCGCACTGCTCAGTGGGAAGGGGGAAGGACGCGTGATGCTGCAGCGGAGTCCCAGCAGCCGGGCCTGCGCACTGGCCCGTAGTTTCCAGGGACACAATAAGATGACTTTGGCCATCCAGCGTAATTACAACCCGTGGAGTTCATCTACAGAGGCGATTCACTCCTGTCATGGTTTGATTTCTTCAACATGGTCACATTTACAGATGCGTGTTGCAGAGAAACGGTGCTTTATGTGGCTGTGGGTTGGATTTCCAAAATCCTTCATCGATTTATTCCATATAAGGCCTGCAGTTCACTATCATTTGGGGTGAGATAATCCCTGCTGCTGCCTCTGTAGCCCATATTCCCCCTCAGACTTATTCTGACTGTATTCACATTTGGGACCTATTTATAACCTAGCCAGGAATCCCAAAATGACCCCCTGGGTGGACACTAAAATCATTGTAGTATTAAGTACAAGCGTAATGCCTGTCATAATGCCCTTTTTCCAGTTCCTGTTTCTTATTTTAACAGACCATAAAGGGCAAGTTGGGAAGTTGTAGGTTAAAGGTACATAAATGGTCATTGTTGAGGAGAGTTTCCAAACCAAAATGTACAGTAGAAGATTCGTAGTCAGTGACTTTGTAGTTCGTTCGCTTTTTCCCACACTAAGTGGTCAATCAGAAAGTGAGCGCAGCACCGCTCATTCACCTGCAACAGTCTGTTACTGGTCCAAGCTGTCACGCTCAGTTCAGTACAAAACGAGGTCTATAAAAACACTGTTTATAAGGTATAATATATCAGCAGCCTATTATTTATGACAGTTATCAGATTATGACTGTTTCTGTGGCTTTCGCTGTCTTTTAATAAACTTTTAAGGAGAAAGAAGTAATGTTTTGTGTGCAAAGCTGCTGATTCGTTCAGCGACAGTTTAAATAATCGTTGTTAAAAGATTTGTTCACCCAGTTAGAAAATAAAGGCACACAAATAGTCATCGTTGAGAGGAAGAAGTTACTTTCCCAAACCAAATGTCTCCTGCTTGAGAGGTAATTTTAAACCAAGTTACAATTATGACAAAACTTTATTTCTGTACTGTTCCAGTGTGGATCTGCACAAAATGTTCCACAGTAAAAGCAAGCAAAGCAAATGTGTCATCTTTACATCATTAATTACCAAATTTAAGGGTTCCCTATAAATAACATTTGTCTATGTAAAAAAACAAAACAATACCTGCCGATATATTGTTGAATTTTTTAACTCTCAAATATCAGTATTGGCCTCAAAAATCCAGCACCATTCGGGCTCCACATAAAAAAAAGATTCTTGTGTGATGCGACTGTATAAAAGTGAGTTTTGTGTTTGCTTCAGAAGAGGTCTCTGCATCATTAGACTTTTAAAAATCCCTCTCATGTGCCCATTTGACTTTGGTTTAACACACAAAAACACTAAATTGGATGCTAAATATTTCACTTTGTTCAAAGCAGGTGACAGTTTAGCTCAAACCTCCTTTGTTTTTCAAAGATCTTTGTCCCTGCAACCTTCACAGAGCAGCCAGCATCAATTATGCATTGTCAACGATTGATTATAAAGCTTCTTTGTCTGATAACAGATTAACATGCGCATGCATCCCTCCATTAGAGGCATTACTCTCCACAGCACCATGATGACCATGTCAGTAAATCTCCTGTAGCTTTCTCTGTAGCTGCTCCAAGATTTCTAATCTATGGGGCATGACCCACATGCTATTCAGGACAGAGGGCTTAGCTCCCATGTCTTAGGGTCTTTCATTAAACTGCAAAGAGCTCAAGAGCTGTAATGTGGGGGAGTAAAAGGGGGTTGGGAGACGGAAAGAGGGAGAAGACACTTTCAGAGAAGGTTTCAACTGTAAAGGTCAGTTTGTTTAAAGGTAATTTTGTGGATATTTATTGGGTGATTAAGAGACAGACAGACAGGCAGAGAGATAGTAAATTACACAGAAGAAGACCCCCCACACAGCAGCTTATACATGTAGAACTCAACAGAATAGATTAAAAGTAACACAGTGTACTCCAGGTCCCAGAAGAGTCAACAGAATCCACATTATACCACCAGCCCTTGAAGGTTGAAATGACCAAGAGAGAGTTTTATTTCCAAATGTGATACCCAACATCAGCAGCCAGTATGCTTCATCAGAACTGCATGTCGGATGGGTGAATAGTTTCCGACCGCTTCTGTAACTTTCTGAAAGCTCTCTTTTTTTCATTCTTTACACAACAATTTCTCTCATTTTCCATGTGAACAACCGAGTGCAACACTGTGAATGACTTTCAGGAGAGACTTTCTTGAAAAAGTGCAACATTATTCCCGTATTTAAACATCTCCCCCCCCTCTCTATGACAGCCAGTTTTTCACTCTGCCCTCCAGTGTGGCCATTCAGAACAACTATAAACACTTCTGACCCACTTCTGTTCTGGTATAACCAGGCCCTTACACTTACACAAGAACACACTTTTACCGATAGTCAGGATATTGGCTGATACTGAGTTCCCGTATGATACCAAACACCTTTTTCTTTTTATACCTCACTGCTTGGAACTGATTCATACACCAACAAACTCATAATACATGTTTTATGTTTATGTTTTTGTCTGGTTTTATACCTTGGTATAAATTTGGCAGCATTTTCATGGTTTAAATGACAAAATAAAACTTGAGACTTGAGTCTTTTTAGGCTGTGTGGTGTGCATATTTGAATTATATTGTTCTAGAACGGTTATAAAATCGCATCGGAGGAGGGGCGGGTGATCTGGATAAAATCTAATATCATGGTATACTTAATTATATATCACAATAGAGGGGAGACAGGAAATGAGGGGAGAGAGTAGGGACTTGAACCAGGGACGTTGCGATGACATGGTCTGCTTCTTAAAGCCTTCAACCACCAGGACGCCCTGAAAACACTTTTAAAATTATTTGTAATGTGAATACAGATACTTTGATATACTGTAGTTATCAAACAAGTCAGTTTATCAAGCTGGAACACTTCAATAAGTTCAGAAAATTATATAATTTAAATGTTACGGAGCCTTAAATACCTGGAAAAGGCCATTTTTAACTTGTATTTCAGCATTCAACAACCAAATGCCAGGAGGTTTTGAATATTTTATCAATATATTAATATTATATTGATTTCTTTTATTGCATTTTGTCAATTTTCTAACAACAGTGACTGAGTACAGCGTCTGGCTGATACCTGATTTGTTTAATAAAGTTAGCCGACCCATTATATTGGATTAGTGCTGTCACTAACAAGGATTAGTAACATGACAGTTCTTCTTGAAGGTTATCATGTAATTTAAAAACATTTACATCTTCTGAATAATGTTAAGAGTTAAGAGGTAACCTCAGATCTTATTTCTTCCAAATCAATAGAGCATTTTGGATATGAACCTTTCAGAGCTCCTACAGTACCACTCTGTCGACACAGAGCCCTCCTCCCCACCACTCTGCTTGTTTTGTTCAGGCTTTCACCTTGCGGATATAGAAAGGATACCTACTATAAAGTTATATGAGCTTCTGTCGGCTGCGCAGGCTTTTAGTCTTAGCCCTGATGGCGTCTCTCCAGCTCTATCAGAAGCCGTACTTGTTTGTGATGCTCAGATACTTTATGTGTCTCTGGAGGAAGCTCTGGATTTAGGAGGGGGAGGGGTGCAGTTTGGGAAATAGGATAAGTAGTTGTCTATTTCTTCAGTACCAACTTCTTTGTTTGGCATACATATGTGAAATAATTCTTAAAACATGGAGAAGTAACTTGTAGTACTTTGTTGAAGGTTGTTGCTGGATGGCATCGTAGCACCTCGGTCCCACTTCAGTACTCATGGTCTTTGGTCGTCTTATATTCTTAGTTTTTTAATCTTTTCCCTGCAAGTTATTCCCATGGCTGCCAATATATCTGTTATCTCTCTGTATATCTTGTCTTTTCCGATCGAGCCTTTCAGCCTATCAGCCTATTTTTCACTATTTTGTGACATTTTATAGACCAAATGAATAGTTGTTTAATTGTGAGATGATATAACTGTGTACCTAAGTAGTTGTACTGGGATGCTCACTGGTGTAAAAATACTATGTGCTGACTATTGACATGTAAAGGGTGGGAGAAATGTTCTGCATGCTTGCCTTTAGCTTCAGTTATGTGACATATTTCTGAGTGAAACACAGTATGTAGGTGGGGTTTAATTACGAGAGGGATTTAAATGAAATCTTTGTGAAAAGGTAATATAGCGCGATATAGAGTCTGCGCCACACAAATTTCTGTAACCGACAATTAGAGCTGCAATGATCAGTCGATTAATCGATTAGTTGTCAACTATTAAATTAATCGCCAACTATTTTGATAATCGATTAACCGTTATGAGTCATTTTTTAAGAAAAAGTGTCCAAATTCTCTGATTTCGGCTTCTTAAATATGAATATTTTCTGGTTCCTTTAGTCCTCTATGACCATAAACTGAATATTTTTTGATTGTGGACAAAACAAGACATTTGAGGCTGTCACCTTGGGCTTTGAGTAACAGTGATCAACATTTTTCACCATTTTCTGACATTTTATGGACCAAACAACTCATCGATTAATCGAGAAAATGATTGGCAGATTAATCGATAATGAAAATAATCGTTAGTTGCGTAGTTCTTCATGCAGCGATTGGCCAGTTGTGCTGAGTTGAGAAAGTAGGCAGGATTTGAGCTTCTCCCCTCTTTTATTTTCCTCACAACCACCACTTTCAGTGTGAACAAACAAGTGCAGCATCATGAGGCGAGACAAACAAACTCGTTTATTTCAAGCATATTTCGACCTTAAAGGGTTTTACAACTCTGTTGCCGACGACTCTCTTCAGGCAGAGGAGACGTGTGGTGCTGTTCAGGGTTAGAGCCAGCTTGCTGTTTCGGGGGTAATTGACCTGTCTTTTTGATCGATCGGGATCAGTTTATTTTGTGCTGCCTCGGAAAGTTCTCCTGCCCCCCACCCCAACCCTCGTCCTGTTCGTCCCTCCCACTCACTTGACACTTACCTCTCATCACTCGCTCAATCACTTGCTCATCACGCACACAGAGAAGCAGATTTGATCAGGATCAATTAGTGCTGACTCAGGAAGCCATAAACCTGTCTTACTGTATGTGCAGCAGTCACATTTCAGGTTAACAGTGCTGCATGGGTACAATATTTTTTTAATTACTGATTAATTTGTATTGTTTTTTCAATTAATTAATAAGGTTAGTAGTCATATTGCTTGTTTTGTCCCTCAAAACCTAAAGGTATTCAATTTATAATGATATA
This sequence comes from Oplegnathus fasciatus, assembly GCA_003416845.1. Lineage (NCBI taxonomy): Eukaryota > Metazoa > Chordata > Actinopteri > Centrarchiformes > Oplegnathidae > Oplegnathus > Oplegnathus fasciatus. The sequence continues at coordinate 514,777 of NTHP01000149.1, forward strand.
AAACAAAGAAAAGAGGCAAATTCTCATATTTTAGAAGCTGGAACCTGTAAATATTTTGCATTTTTGCTTGATAGATTACTAAAACAATGAATCGATTTGCAGAATTTTTGGTAATTTGTCATCTGTCATAAAGCATCTAATTGTTTCAGTACTGTCCTGTCAGATTCTCAGTGTCCTGGCTTGTGTAGGTCAGAAAAATAAGGTACAAAACTGAAATATTAAATCGACGGTATTTTCATGTTGACAGATGTGACTACAAGGGCATGTTTCTGGCAGCTGCTGGTGATGAAGCGGTGGTTATGTCACGTTGGTCACTTAACTGCATTGGATACTGCTGGTTTCTATACGCCACGCCGCAGCCTCCCAAAGTGACCTTCCAAAAGTCTGCATAGGCCTGGGATCCCTGCCACAGCCAGAGCGCTACAGTACATGAACAGGGATTATGTTGTGATGAGAGGTCAGCAATGGGTTAGGTTTCTGATTTAATCACGAAGTCAGAGTTCACAGCTGTCGGCATGCTGTCGACACAGTAAAGAGACCTCTTTGTTTTTGTTTTTATTTTATTCAACCTTGGTTGACTCCCATATCGGTGTGTTTTCTTGACGCTCGTCTTTGTTTACCTGCTGTCAGAGGAGTGTCTAACTGACAGACCTGTCAGCCTTGTTTTCAACCAGAACTCTCAGTTCAAAGCTTGTTCTTGGCACACTCCCTGTCTCGATCTCGCTCTTTCCCTTTCTGTTTCATTTAAAAGCAACACACTCAGCTGGTGTCTTCCCTGTGTGTCCTCAGACAAACCTCTGGCGCTCCGTGGTTAGACTTCCCTCCCTTTCAGTTCAGACAGCCCCCTGCCTGCGTTGTGTCTCCCCGTGGTCATCGGGATGTTTACAAAGCAGGCAGCTCTATCACATTTGCCATTCTGATCACCGTCACACTGTGATGTCCCGTAGCGGGGTTCAATAGAGAGCGATGGCGAAGCAGGTCGCTGCAGCAAGAGCTGGCAGGAACCTTTGCCGATCAATAATTTGGGCCGATGAGAGAGCTGGTGGGTTGGTGGGCGATATCCTACAACAGCTGCAACAACAGCAGCAGAATCAAATAGCACCCAGTGTGTGAACTGTGTCATGCTGAGGCAACAAGTCAATAGATATGCCCAAACACACACACAGAGAGGGTAAGCGGGGGCGTCCTGGTGGCTTTGGGTTTTAAGATGCTGACCATGTAATCACAGCAACAAAAGTCTTTTGTTGTATCTCTCTCCCCTAATTTCCTGTCAGCTACCTACTGTCTGTCTAATAAACGCAAAAATAATGCCCAAAAATACTTAAAAAAGAGAAGGTAAGCAGCAAAAATATTGTCCACTGTTAACACTTAACTTAACACAGAAAAACACCTCGGTCACATCAGCCTCCTTGTTGTAATTTCAAGTCAGTCCAATTCAGCTCATTAAAAGGAGCTAAAACACTGTTTGTATGTGGTTTTACTTGTTGATGAAATGCTACAAAAGAGCAGCATGATATAAAATAGCTAATCTAGGCTTAAATTTTCATTTATCTGGTGAGACTACAAGGCTAAGCTACATAATGTTTTCCTGTTCTTCAATATATGGCGATATGGCGTGAAACCAGCATTAGTAACAGAGTTTGTATGGGTGCTGGAAATCCTTGAAAATGCTTGAATTTTAATGTGGTGTTTTCAAGGTTTGAAAAGTGCTTGAAACTGCTTGAAATTCTTGCATTAAAGGTGTAGTCTACGATTCTAATCCAAAACAGTTTTTGTCAAATTCAGTGAATATCTCCTCGCAGTCCGCCGTTCTGTGTGTGTGCTGAAAAAACAGTTCATACACAGCCCCGGCTCTGTAAACGGGAAACAAACAGAGCGACTTGGGTAGAGCCACCAACCCAGGTCGTCAAATACAGACGCTTTAGAAGTGTTTCCACTTAACACTTCGGTATAATATGTCACAACTCGTGCACAGGACAAACTAATGCTGTGCATTACTGACGTGAGTTTGAAGGAGCACTGAAGGGAGGGGTGTATTTGTTTGGCTGTTGAGTTCAAATATCAACAAGCTTCCTCCAGAATCATAGACGGCACCTTTAATATAATAAAAAGCTGACTGAATAGTTCACTTTTTAGATAAAGAAATTATATAAGTCGCAGAAAGCCTAATTGATTTGAGTATAATTTACCACAGCCGTAAGGTGCTGGAAAAGCTTGAAAATGCACCTTGAAAATGCTTGAAAAATGCTTGAATTTGACTTTGGAAAAGGTGTAGGAACCCTGTAGTAACGACAGCTGTGCTAACGACTTCGACAGCTGTGCTAACGACTTACTATTGTAATTTTCACAAGCAGCTAGCAGCTATGCTAGCCACTGAACAACCATTGTGACTGTCACAAGTAGTTTGCAGCTGTGCTAACCACTTAGCAGCCATAACCATAGCTGATAAAGGTTACTAACTGCTTCTGACCATTACTACCTTGTCTTTGTCACAAGCAGGTGGCAGCTATGCTAATAATTCAACCATTGTGACCTTTAGAGTTGAAACAATTAGTCGATAGCAGCCATAGCCATACCCATATTTCTAATACTGCCTTAGCTGTAAACTTAAACAAATAGTCCGATAATGTTATGAGAGTTATCATTTGAGATAATAAGGTGTGTATTAACTCTGACTCTGAGTAATAAAACTCTAATGATAGTTGATGTTTGCTTTGTTGATGCTAAGTTTTACTCAAGTAAGTCTCAGTTCCCAAGAGTAACATAAACACTGGACTGTCCAAATAAAGTCAAAACATGTCAAACATCAGTATATCATGGTGACATTAATTCTGATAACAATCATAGTTTCATTGTTTGTTCCCGTGCTTTAAGATCACATTTCAAACCTCATTCATTTCTGTAGCAAAGGAGGACGTTGCTCTTTGGTTTCAACTTCCCTGTTTTCACTTTATTAAAGAATGAAAGTGGCCATTCATTCACTCTTATCTTCTGCCTTTGCCAGAATCTCAGAAACCTGTTTGTTCTGTTACAACATGCTCTCTTCCTGTTTCATGACATAAACAAATCTGCCTTTGCACAGTAAACAATCAGAGGGATTTCTAGTGTAATCTGACCTGTTGTGTTGACATTGTAAAAAGCAGCGTAAAGACCTGGAGAGGCTGCCAAACCTCTTCTTTATTATGATAATCCTGATGTCTCTGATATACAGACAAGAGGCATTCAGGATATGAGTCAAGTTGAGTCAAGTCAAGTCAATTTTATTTTCATAGCGCCAAATCACAACAGACACTTTTCATTTAGAGCACGTCTAGCACGTACTCTTTGTAATATTATAATGAGGTGTGTAGGAGAAAAAGAAATCTCCTACACTTGTCAATACTTGCAGTGAGAAATGATTTCTTGATGTATGAAGTTACTAACAATACAAGTTGACCTAGCTTTACCTGAAATAGCTATTCATTGTGCGGGTAATGCGCGTTGGGTCATAAAAATCAACATTCTGATTAATAGCAGATGGGTTGTGGGTGGCTAAAATAACACATTATTCATGAGGAAAATATTAAAGCAGCTCTATGGAACTTTTCATTTTGTGTTGATTTTGGCGGTCCCTGTGGACAAAGGCGGTAGTGTTTCACCTAACGGTTACATGTTGGCCCAATTCAAATCCGATTGCTACACCCTCCCACTCTGTGACGGAGTGTAACTCTGTGTGGAGTCACGCTTGCGGCTGTGGAGGGTCTCTTCATTAAGGAGGGTATATTACACCAGCAAGCTTTGGGATGCCCTCGCCTTTCTCCAACGGAAACAGGAAAGGACATTGTAATTAAATAAATATTTATCTAAAAGATCATCTTATACACATCATTGACAAAGATGTAGGTATATGGGCAATGACATGGCACACTCATTACATTCACGGCATAGTAAGCTTGGAGTGAGAGTGGGCGGGGGGAGGGTGTAGGAGCTGGATTAGAATTGGGCCGTTCTCTCTGCTTCACTCCCCGCTGCAAGGAGACTACTTCGCCGGGAGGAGAGCGGGCGGCAGCTCCGGAGACGGACCTTCAGTTAGGGGCTGAAGCAACTCGAATTCAGCCAGAGCAAACCCCAGCGCCATTTTGTCTGATGACGCGGAAAAATCCTACCCGGTGGCAGGCATTAAGAATAACTATTAGAAACTAATAGAAATAGCCAGTCTTCTCGCTGTTGGTATCGTTTGCTTATGTAGGTCATGTAGAGGCATCGGTATTAAATTGAGACTGTTTCATAACCACTTAAATACTCCATAGAGCTGGATTAATTACATTCTGTAAAATATGAACATATTTTAAGCTTCATTTTTCGCCAGGCACGAATTAGCCAACTAGACTCTCATTGCACCTGTGCGCAAATTGCGGTTCTATTTTTAAACAGCAATGGAGGCAAAAAAGATCCGAGAGAAAATTAAAAAAGGAGAATTAATGTTCTTCTACACATCCAAAAGGTCACACACACACAGTCCAGGTTCATACAGTGAAATTGTTTGGAGTAAAGCAGCGTCCTCCTGATAAATCCTGAGCTCCATCAGAGCTGTCTAAAAAATGTATTTCAGAAGCTGAAAGTTTAATTCTGTTTCCCCTGAGAGTTTCCTCTGTCCTGTCAAGTTTAACACAGTATAACAGCTTTTAGTTTTGATCCCGATATTTGTTGCAGTGACATTACTGCGAGCAAGGAAACGTTTACGATTACTGAAAGCCGCCTCTAATCTTTAAAGTAAATCGTTAAAGAAAACACTCATACATAAATACAACACACAGTAAAGAAGAAAGTTTGCGCGGCTCGACATATTTTATAATGCGGGTGCAGGTCTCCAGGAAATGATTCGTTTGGGTGAGTGGCGGGTGGATAATTTATGCGTACATGCGGATTCGGATGACGTCAGAGCCGATCCGCGCATCACTAGTGTGTATACCAAAAATGAAAAGACAAAAATCCAGAAAGACTAAAAACATACAAAACACATATTAAGATTTGGTGAAATGTTGATTTTCAGCAGCGGATGAGTCTGCAGCACGCCAGCATCCTTCTGAAATCTCTTCTTCCACCTTTGTGATTATCTATAGGGCTGTTTGGCAGGAGGTTGCGTGTTACATGGCTGAATACTGCATTCCAAATTTTTCATCATTAGCAGCTTAGTGGGCATGTGAGTGCTGAACAAATGGTGTCTGTGCGGGCGATGGAGGAAGGGAATGGGGAATTGAATTGTGAAAAAGGGAGAGAAAAGTGGATGGGGAGAGTGATGACATGTGATTCTTGGGTGAGAGTTGTGGGGGAAAAACACCAGGTAGCAAACAGAGAGAGTGCTTTGATCTATCACAGCAATGCTTTGATACAGACCAAATGTTATGTAGTTTAAATAATTAGTTCAACATTTTATTCACTTTATTGCCACAAGTGAAATGAGAAGATTGATACATTACCTCTCTCATATCTGTATGCCCTATATCAAGCTACAGCCAGCAGCTGGTTAGCTTAGCTTAGCATAAAGACTGGAAACAGGGGCAAACGGCTAGCCTGCCTCTGTCCAAAGGCAACAAAATCCACCTCTGAGCGCACCGAAAGCTCATGTATAAACACATTATATCTTGTTTTTAATCCGTACCAAAAAAAGTGTAAAAATGACAAGCTGCGGGCATTTATGTGCCAAACTATTTTTTGGATGGGTGCAGTGACTTCCCGAAGTCGCTTTTTTTGTATGGATTAACGGCATAATGAGTAGGATTCGTCGGTTGCTGTTTGTAAACACAACATTCAAAGTTGGCCCCTCCTCCCCGGCTCAAATCTAGCAACTGGTCACTACGTTTTTATAGAGTCCCGCCCCCACACCCTGCACGCTGTTATTGGCTGGGGGCTGCACACCACTGCCCAAAGGTTGACGCCCAGAAATGTCCCGAGCACNNGCAAAATAAGAAAATACAGGCAGAGGGCAGGGTCTCTGCAGAAACACACTTGAAGTGCCACACACTTCTAGTGGATCATAAGTGATGATGAAGTGATGAGAGGGGTTATTTTTGTATGAGTCTATACACCGTTTTTTTTAGGAAAATCCTACTTGTTATACCTTTAAACAAATGTAATATATAGCATGTTAATTAGTGAGCTTTAGAGGTGCTGCTAGATTGGATTTTGTTACCTTTTTCCCGTTTCCAGCCTGACCTGGATCAACGGTATTGATGTTCTCATCTAACTCAAGAAAGCACATAAGCATATTTTCTCAAAATGTTGAACTATTCTTTTAAGCTTTCTTGTATTGGTGGTAATGTGATTGAGGTTTTTCAACACAAAAGTCACAGGGAAAAGTCAATTTAGCGTTATTACAACAGGCAACTAATCTTAGATGTTCTGATGCAGTAAACTGATTTTATTGCATCTAGTTCTCTTCTCTGGTTATAGTATTATCTCAAAATCTTCTGCAAAATACTGTTTGACCCAGGCCTGCTTGAATAGATGAGAAGAGAGGGAGTGTTTCCCAGGCAGGCAGTGAAAAGATGGTATAAAGGGTTTAGGGAGGTCAGTTGGTCCATCGCTGTGGCCCACTTCCTCACATGAAACCCTTGTTCCTTGTTTGGGAGAAATGTGCTAATCCCCATGGGCCCACTCTGGGTCCCAGCCAGCCTTTGAAGACAAAAAGAGCCAAAAAATCGGCTTTTGTTCTTCAAACAAGCTTTTGTACTCCTAACCTCTCTCTGAGCTCGTATTTTACAGAGCGGTTATGATCCATTGTATAATGGTTGCTGTTATGACACAGTTTCCTCTGAAGGCATTGTATAGTAGAAGATATACACTCAGTGGCCTTCTCAACTATGTGGTCTTTGAACTCCTCAGTATGATGCTGTTTGCCTTCAGTGTTTTTTATTAGACATGCGGTGTGATAAATAGAGTAGAGGAAGCATCCAACCCTGCGTGGGCCTCCTGACACCTGATACCAAAGCCTGTGTGCGTCAAGCTGCGGGATTTGGAAAAAGAGCACATGATGTAGGCAGTCAGATGATAAAGCTATACCTTACATAAGAAACCCCCTCAGTCAATCAGTAAATAGCATCAACTGATGGAAGGCCGTAGAGTTTAAGTGCTCTGTAGCCCTGCTGTCTCTAATTTCATCTTTCTGATGACAACTGTTTCATTGCCTTGTCCTTAATTGAACTTTGGCTTGGCAGCATTTGCAATTAAAGTTGTAATCCTTAAGATGTCAGCCCTTGTTGATCTGGGTGATTTCTTTGTGACCTTGTTTTCTTGAGTATATCCAGCCTATTGGAAGTGTTTTGGGCATGTAGCCAGTACCAATTAAATACATTCATTAAGACAATGGAGGCTGACCAGAGTGACCTGAAAGTACAATTTTATTCATAATATCTGTTTACAGTGCAGCCAAACAATCTCACGTTGTTTTAATAAAGAAATCAGTCAATAATCTGCTTCTTTCCATTACGTCATAAGCAACTGTGACGATTTCATGCTGTGCAAAGCATAAGTAGTTTTCTACACAACAGCAGGACGCAGTAAAATGAGTTGGATACATGCTGGGTAGTTGGAGGTGTGCAGCTAACTGTGGCTGTGTTTTTTTTCATCCAGTACTTGCTGCAATAGTTAAAACTGACCCGCTTTCAAAAATATTTTGATAAACTATCATGGTTAACATTGCTCTTCCTGTGGCTTCTTCACAATAAAACTCACCCCATGTTTCGCCAGTTGAACGCTTTTAATGTGAAGCAGCAGTAGGATGTTCAGTTTGAATAACTGGTGCAAAAAGACTGTATAGTAAACAGTGAGGCTGATATGATGAATACGAAATCCCTTTTAATTTTTTCCAGATTCCGTGTTTTCTGTTTTCATTTTTCTGAATTCTTTGTTTTACGATTTAAGCACATTTTGTCATCAGAAAAGAGGGTCTAATCATACACTGCACTGTATAAGAGTGAAGTGATTGAATATTTTCCCCCAAAAAAATTCCCCAAAATGAAGCAAAAGCCTTTTTTCCCCAAACTAAGTGTCGTAGTATAACCAACAGGAGACCACTGATGTGTGAAGTGATTTTGGGGACGCTACGCTGTAAAGTGAAGTTATTGAATATTTTCGTAGTATCTCTATTCGCACTCGTTTCACAGCCGGCTGTACATAGAGACAATTGTTATTAGTCCAGCTCGGAGGATGGCTCGTTTTGATGACAATTAGGTTGTAACTCGTTGTATACTTTACTATGGTTGGAATGTGTTTTAACAAAGTTTCACTTATGAGTTATTGATCCAGGAAGTTCTAATCTGTGAATATATTTCCAACTTTACTGAACTCACAGAGAGCAGAGAACAGAAACAGCGTGCCCGTAAATGACACCAAAACATAGCAGCATAGTTCATTTCTGTTCATTTGGCTTAGGCGTTGTGAAAAAACACTTATAATGGTAGGGAAACCCTGATTTTGCATCCACATTTTGGCAAATTCCACGATATACCATGTTTTCTGCATCGCGGAAATCATAGGACCCTATAAAATGACTCTTGAATCCCTTGTGTGGAAATGGTGGACTCCGCCACTAAAAATAAAAACTACTGTACGGCAGTGACTGAATGTAAACACTGTTGCCGTGCGTCAAAAATGGGGTATGATTGTGAGAACATTTTAAGGACTAGAACTTAAAATAAAGTTTGTTGTACTGTGTTGTCGTTATGCTTCTTTCTTACACCTTTCTTCCTCTCCTTTCCCCTCAGACCTGAGATCTCTTAAGCACAGATAGAAGATTTGCGTGAAAGCAAGAGGAAGGATGGTGACCTTGGAAACCCCGGAGGCTCCTGTACCTCTGACGGCGCTGTCCCGCTGGTACCTCTACGCCATCCATGGCTATTTCTGCGAGGTCATGTTCACGGCCGCCTGGGAGTTTGTGGTCAACTGCAACTGGAAATTCCCCGGCGTGACCAGCGTGTGGGCGCTCTTCATCTACGGCACCTGCATCCTCATCGTGGAGCGGATGTACCTGAAGCTGCGCGGCCGCTGCCCCGTGCTGCTGCGCTGCATCATCTATACTTTATGGACGTACCTGTGGGAGTTCGGCACGGGGCTGTTGCTGCGCCAGTTCAACGCCTGCCCCTGGGACTACTCTGAGTTCCGCTACAACTTCATGGGACTGATCACGGCCGAGTATGCCGTGCCCTGGTTCTGTGCCTCCTTCATCGTGGAGCGTTTGGTGATCCGCAAAACGCTGCGGCTGCGCTTCCACGAGGGGCCGGAGGACGGTTGGTCAAACCATCGGTTAGATGCTGGAGGCGGAGGAGCGGCAGGAGGAACTGTGGGGGGAAGAAGGAGGAGAGAGCGGAGCAGAGGGAATGATGCTAACGGCTACCTAAAAGGAGAATGAATGAAGGAATAGAAAGGACACAATCTGAAACCAGCCCAATCGCCCTGCTACACCTCTTCTACCCTCCTCAGCCACTTTTCATAAGCAGTCCTCCCCCTTAACTGTATGGGGGGGGGCAAACAGACACCTGTGTAAACTGGGCTGGTGTACAGAGGTGTATCAGAACAGCCAGAAAACAAAACCTAACTGGGGCTTCAAACGCCCAAATCACTCACTGTGCTCTCTACCGTCAACAGAGGCACAATAACTCCATGCTGCTGTGTTTGCTGCATCTCATAACGCACCCACCCATTTCCACGTGGGGTTGACCTTAAGGAGATCGTGAATGACCAGGATTACACTTTCAGTATCTCCTGTCCCATGGACTGCAAGACCCAAGAACTCGGGATTAAAAAAAAAAAAAATTAGTGTTATCATCCTGCGAAGGAACAAATAACATTTCTGTTTTTCAGGGTCAAATCAGTTGATCTGAAAGCGGAATGCTTGCTGCATAGAAATCATAATAAAAAGTAGCTACAGCTGTAACATGTTCTTTTTAAAATGTACATAATGTCCTTTAGTATTATCCGAAAGTACTGTAGTAATGTAGCTACAAAAAGCTCTTTAAGAACATGCCGTCCACCCTGAGGCAACGCTCCATGTGTGAGCCTACATCATGACGAATGTTTCTCTGCAGTTACCCACAATGCCTGGAAAAAAATGCATGAAAAAAAGTTGTCTTCCAATATAATATACATTTTTACAGAGCTCATTCAGCCGTCATACTGTACGTCTGGCTTGTGTGTGTGTGGGGAGGGTGACG